>CAMZMU010000128.1:110988232-111098827 GCA_947311845.1 Poa pratensis
TCACGCTCGTTGGGAGACCCCAGGAAGGTATGATGCAGTTCAGCAGCAAGTTTTCCCTCAGAAAGAAACCAAGGTTATCGAACCAGTAGGAGCAGCAACTCTTCAGAAGGTTGTTGGTGGCTCGCACGGCGCAACGATCACCAACGTGGAATCTGCACACAACACAATCAAACTACTTTGCCCCAACGAAACAGTGAGGTTGTCAATCTCGGCTTGCTGAAAACAAAGGATTAAACGTATGGTGTGGAAAATGAGTATTAAATTGCAGAGAATGAAAAAGGAACAGTTTGCAGTTTGTGGTTGTTTAATCAGTGTAAAAGAATGGACCGGGGTCCACAGTTCACTAGTGGTGTCTCTCCATAAAAGATAACTAACATGTTGGGTGAACAAATTACAGCTGGGCAATTGACGAATAGTGAGCGCATGACAATGCATATACATGACATGTTGACTACTATGATATTTAATTGGGCATTACGACATAATACATAGACCGTTATCCAACAGCATCTATGACTAATAATCCACCGCCGGGTTGTCATCCGAGTCCCCCGTTGGTATTAAGTTGCAAGCAACGGATAATTGCATTAAGTAAAGTGCGTAATGTAAACAAACACATATGCCGTGGACATAGCATCGTTAGGTTATCCCTAGTGGCAACAGCACATCCACAACCTTAGAACTTTCTGTCACTCCCAGGTTAAACGGAGCATGAACCCACTATCTAGCATAAATACTCTCTCTTGGAGTTACAAGCATCTACTTGGCCAAAGCATCTACGAGTAACGGAAAGCATGCAAGATCTTAAATAACATAGATAGATTGATAATCAACTTGACAATATTCAATATTCATCGGATCCCAGCAAACACATGTAGCATTACAATAATATGATCTTGATCATGTAGGGCAGCTCACAAGATCTAAACATGATGGCACAAAGTGGAGAGACAACCATCTAGCTACTGCTATGGACCCGTAGTCCAAGGATGAACTACTCACGCATCACTCCGGAGGCAGGCATGGCGATGTAGAAGCCTCCGGTGACGATTCCCCTCTCCGGCAGGGTGCCGGGAAGAGGTTCTGAACCCTCCCGAGCTAGGGTTGACGACGGCGGCGTCTCTGGAACTTTTCGTGGATATTTGCTCAGGTACTTAGGGTTTTCGCGTCGGGGGAATAAGTAGGCGAAAGGGCGGCGGCTGCGGACCCCCGAGGGGCCCACACCACCCTAGGGCGCGCAGGGGGGGCCCGCGCCCTAGGGCGTGTGGCCTCCTGGCTCCTCTGCTGCTCCTTCGTCCGTCGTGTGTTCTGGAAAATAGGACCCCGTGTAGTTTCGTCCAATTCCGAGAATATTTCCAGACTAGCTTTTCTGGAATACAAAAACAGCAGAAAACAGGAACTGGCACTTCGGCATCTTGTTAATAGGTTAGTCCCAAAAAATGTATAAAAGTGATATAAAGTAGATGCAAAACATGTAGCAATTGGTATAAAACAAGCATGGAACATCAAAAATTATAGATACGTTTGAGACGTATCAGCATCCCCAAGCTTAGTTCCTACTCGTCCTCGAGTAGGTAAACGATAAAAACAAAATAATTTTTGAGGTGACATGCTACATCATAATCTTGATCATATATTGCAAGGCACATGTAAATGAATGAAGTGATCCAAGTCAATGGTCTATAATTTGCTACCAAATAGATAATGAGTAAACAATGAATCACACAAGCTAAACGTTTTCATGAATAGTACTTTCGAGACAAGCATCAAACAGTTTTGCATAAGTGTTAACTCATAAAGCAATAGTTTCTAATAAAAGGTTTAATCAACACAAAGGAAGAATTTAGTTTCAGCATTTGCTTCAACTTTCAACATATTTATCTCATGGATATTGTCAACACAAAGTAGTATAACAAGTCCAATACATTGCATATAACGCATGTTGTAACAAAGTTGACACTAGTGTTTGCTTGTGGAAGACAGAAAGAATAGGAAAACTGACTCAACATAAAAGTAAAAGAAAGGCCCTTCGCAGAGGGAAGCAGGGATTAATCATGTGCTAGAGCTTTTAGGTTTTTGAAAGCATATAGAGATTGCATAAAATATTTGATACTCCTCCCAACCTTGCTAACACAAGCCATGGCTAACCGAATCCTCGGGTGCCTTCCATCAATCACATACCATGGAGGAGTATCTATTTTTGAGAGGTGTTTGTTAATTGTCAACGAATGGTAGCGGGTGAGAACAGTATTCTACCTGTCAAACGGACTTTTAAGAGCGGCTCCCATGAAGGACGTTATTTCTACCAGCAAGGCAGATCATCCCTCTTTCTCTTTGGTTTACACACATTCAGGTATTTCACTGTTTGTCATTGCTTACTGATGAATCAGGGCAAAAGTGTGAAGAGAATTAATTGGTTAAAGTTGTAATTAATTGGGACTGGGCACCCCGTTGCCAGCTCTTTTTGCAATTATTGGATAAGCGGATGTATATGCCACTAGTCCAGGTGTAAAAGTCCACTCGACAAATAGAATAAAGAATAACCACACTAATTCCTCATGAGCTAGTAAACATTGACACAAAAAGGGAATAATAACATTTTGAATAATTTAAAGGTAGCACATGAAAAATTTACTTGGAGTGGCAAGGAAATACCACATATAGGTAGTTATGGTGGACACAAATGGCATGGATTTTGGCTCAAGGATTTGGATGCACGAGAAGCATTCCCTCTCAGTACAGAGTTTAGGCTAGCAAGGTTATGTAAGCAAACAAGAATATCAACCCGTACACCAAGTTTTATATGACAAACATATTGCAAACGTTATAAGACTTCATACCGTCTTCCTTGTTAACCAAACCCTGTTATTAGAAAATATCTAGACCTTAGAGTACCACCGATGCAAACCAAATTTTCAACAAGCTTTACGGTAGTTCTTCACTAATAGGCTTAACTCATGTGATGCACAATTTAATCATGATCTACTTGTTAACTCAAAACAATTGACAAGCATCAAGTTATCCATTAGTGATCTACAAGATTAAGCAAGTTTTTCCTTATACCAATTACCACATGCAACATTTTCTGAACCAACCAAACACCAATCAATTTATTTCATCAACTCTCCAAACAAATATAAGTGAAGCAAGAGAGTACTTTCTACAAAAGAAAGCTAATAGCTCTGACAAGAGATACATGAAAACAAGAGCTAAAAGCTGAACAGCGCTAGATATGAATACTCAACAAATATAAGTGAAGAATAGGAGTATTCTCATGAAAAAGCGGAGCGTGTCTCTCTCCCAATCAAGAATGCTAGGGTCCAGTCAAGCTTTATTGAAAATAAAAGTGCAATACTGAAAATAAAAGCACACAGACGCTCCAAGAAAAGCACATATGATGTGAAAGAATTAAAATATAGTTTCACTAGAGATGACCTGATAATTTTGACGATGAAGAAGGGGATGCCTTGGGCATCCCCAAGCTTAGACGCTTGAGTCTTCTTGAAATATGCTGGGGAGATCCATGGGAGCCTCCCCAAGCTTAAGCTCTTCACTCTTCTTGATCCTATTATATCATCCTTCTCTCTTGACCCTTGAAAACTTCCGTCACACCAAACTCAAAGTAGATCTCATTAGAGGGTTAGTGCATAATCAAAAATTCACATGTTCTTATAGACGCAATATGATTTGTTACTTTAAACATTAGCTACAGCCACTGATGTTATGTGAAGCTCTTCCACCCAAAAAAGAATTTCACTCAACACTAGTAAAAGAGAGAATGCAAAATAAAAAGGCATAATCTGTCTAAAACAGAACAGTCCGCAAAGACGAATTTTTTCGAGGCACTTACGACGCTCAGATCGAAAACTCTGAACTAATGAAATTCAGACATTCATAAAGATTACGCACAAAAATTTCAGATTTAATTAACAATCTGGTGATTTTAGGAATTTCGTACAGTGAACAGCAAAAATCTGTTTCTGCGCAGCAATCAAAATTAAGCATCTCTTACATTAGAGGCTACTCTTGGCACAACAATGCGAGAAAATAAAGATACAAAGGAGTTGCTACAGAAGTAAACACTCCTTGACTCAATAAAAGAAAAATTGCAGAAATAAAATAATGGGTTGCCTCCCATAAGCGCTTTTCTTTAACGCCTTTTAGCTAGGCACAAAGCATGCATCAAGTATTACCAAGTGAAGAAGCATCAACATTGTAATTTGTTCGAACAATAGAATCATAAGGTGGCTTAATCTTCTTCCTAGGAAAGTGTTCCATACCTTTCTTGAGAGGAAATTGATATTTTATATTCCCTTCTTTCATATCAATAATAGCACCTACAGTCTAAGAAAAGGTCTTCCCACAATAGGGCATGATGGATTGCATTCAATATCCAAGACAATAAAATCAACGGGGACATAATTGTTGTTAACCATGATAAGAACATCATCAATTCTTCCCAAAGGTTTTTTAATAGTAGAATCAACAAGGTGAACATCCAAGTAACAATTTTCCAAAGGTGCTAAATCAAGCATATCATAATCTTTTAGGCATAACAGAAATACTAGCACCAAGGTCACACAAAGCATTGCAATCAAAGTCATTCAATTTCATTTAATGATGGGCTCCCAACCATCTTCTAACTTCCTAGGGATAGAAGCTTCAGTTTTAATTTTTCTTCCCTAACTTGTATGAGAGCATTAGTAATATGTTTAGTAAAAGCCATGTTTATCACTAGCATTAGGACTTCTAGCTAGCTTTTGCAAGAACTTAATTACTTCAGAAATATTGCAACCATCAAAATCAAAGTCATTATCATCAAAAGTAATGGAGTTATTATCTTCCTTATTGCTAGAAATTTCAGCTTTATCAAGGACAGTTTCAGAGTTATCAGGCAATTTAGGACATTTTGCAATAGAAGTGGAAACATTACCAACACCAATTATCTTGCCATTAATGGTAGGAGGTTTGTTAACACTTGAGTTTGAAGCATTTTCAGAAGTAGTAATAGTATAAACTCTAGCAATATTATTCTTTCTAGCAATTTCATCCTCTCTTTCCCATCTAGCATGCAATTCAGCTAACATCCTCACATTGTTATCAATTTTAACTTGTATAGCATTGAGAGTTTTGCTCTCTTTAACATCATGAGGCATGTTCTTTAGTTTCAATAAGTCAACATCAAGAGCAAGACTATCAACTTTAGAGGAAAGCACATCAATTTTCCCAAATTTCTCCTCAACAGTTTTATTGAAAGCAGTTTGTGTACTAATAAATCCTTAAGCATAACTTCAAGATCGAGGGTACACTCTTATTATTGTTGTAGGAGTTACTATAGGAATTTCCATAACCATTGCCACTATTAGAAGGATAGGGCCTATAATTGCTATTACCAAAATTATTCCTATAAGCATTGTTGTTGAAGTTATTATTTTTAATGAAGTTCACATCAACATGCTCTTCTTGAGCAACCAAAGAAGCTAAAGGAACATTATTTGGATCAACATGTGTTTGACCATTTGCAAGCATAGACATAATAGTATCAATTTTGGCACTCAAGGAGAGGTTTCCTCAACAGAATTTACCTTCTTACCTGTTGGAGCTCTCTCGGTGTGCCACTCAGAATAATTAATCATCATATCATCAAGAAGCTTTGTTGCAGCACCCAAAGTGATGGACATAAAGGTACCTCCAGCGGCCGAATCCAATAAATTCCTGAAGAAAAATTTAATCCTGCATAGAAGGTTTGGATGATCATCCAAGTAGTCAGTCCATGAGTGGGACAATTTTTAACCAATGATTTCATTCTCTCCCATGCTTGAGCAACATGTTCATTATCAAATTGCTTAAAATTCATTATGCTACTTCTCAAAGAAATAATCTTAGCAGGAGGATAATATTTTCCAATAAAAGCATCTTTGCATTTAGTCCATGAATCAATACTATTTCTAGGCAAAGATAGCAACCATTCTTTAGCACGTCCTCTCAAGGAGAAAGGAAAAAGTTTCAGTTTAATAATATCACCATCTACTTCCTTGAGCTTTTGCATTTCACAAAGTTCAACAAAGTTATTAAGGTGAACAGCAGCATCATCAGTACTAACACCAGAAAATTGCTCTTTCATAACAAGATTTAAAAGTGCAGGTTTAATTTCATAAAATTCTGCTGAAGCAGCAGGTGGAGCAATAGGTGTGCATATGAAATCATTGTTGTTCGTGCTAGTGAAATCACACAACTTAGTGTTCTCAGGAGTACTCATTTTAGCAGAATAAAAACAGACAGAAAATAACTTGAAAGTAAACTAGATGCAAGTAACTAATTTTTTTGTGTTTTTGATAATTGAAAGCAAACAAGATAAAATAAAATAAACTAAGCAAGACAAAAACAAAGTAAAGAGATTGGAAGCGTGAAACTCCCCTTGCAGAAGACTGCTGTCTCCCGGCAACGGCGCCAGAAAAAGAGCTGTTGAGGGAAGTAGAGGAGTCTGAAAATCTTCCCCGGCAACGGCGCCAGAAAAAGAGCTTGATGCGTGAAACACACGTTCGTTGGGAGACCCCAAGAGGAAGGTATGATAGTTCAGCAGCAAGTTTTCCCTCAGAAAGAAACCAAGGTTATCGAACCAGTAGGAGCAGCAACTCTTCAGAAGGTTGTTGGTGGCTGCACGGGCAATACGTTCACCAACGTGGAATCTGCACACAACACAATCAAACTACTTTGCCCCAACGAAACAGTGAGGTTGTCAATCTCACGGCTTGCTGAAAACAAAGGATTAAACGTATGGTGTGGAAAATGAGTATTAAATTGCAGAGAATGAAAAAGGAACAGTTTGCAGTTTGTGGTTGTTTAATCAGTGTAAAAGAATGGACCGGGGTCCACAGTTCACTAGTGGTGTCTCTCCATAAAAGATAACTAACATGTTGGGTGAACAAATTACAGCTGGGCAATTGACGAATAGTGAGCGCATGACAATGCATATACATGACATGATGACTACTATGATATTTAATTGGGCATTACGACATAATACATAGACCGTTATCCAACAGCATCTATGACTAATAATCCACCGCCGGGTTGTCATCCGAGTCCCCCGTTGGTATTAAGTTGCAAGCAACGGATAATTGCATTAAGTAAAGTGCGTAATGTAAACAAACACATATGCCCGTGGACATAGCATCGTTAGGTTATCCCTAGTGGCAACAGCACATCCACAACCTTAGAACTTTCTGTCATCCCAGTTAAACGGAGCATGAACCCACTATCTAGCATAAATACTCTCTCTTGGAGTTACAAGCATCTACTTGGCCAAAGCATCTACGAGTAACGGAAAGCATGCAAGATCTTAAATAACATATAAGATAGATTGATAATCAACTTGACATTATTCAATATTCATCGGATCCCAGCAAACACAACATGTAGCATTACAATAATATGATCTTGATCATGTAGGGCAGCTCACAAGATCTAAACATGATGGCACAAAGTGGAGAGACAACCATCTAGCTACTGCTATGGACCCGTAGTCCAAGGATGAACTACTCACGCATCACTCCGGAGGCAGGCATGGCGATGTAGAAGCCTCCGGTGACGATTCCCCTCTCCGGCAGGGTGCCGGGAAGAGGTTCTGAACCCTCCGAGCTAGGGTTGACGCGGCGGCGTCTCTGGAACTTTTCGTGGATATTTGCTCAGGCACTTAGGGTTTTCGCGTCGGGGGGAATAAGTAGGCGAAAGGGCGGCGGCTGACGACCCCGAGGGGCCCACCACCACTAGGGGCGCCAGGGGGGCCCGCGCCCTGTGGCGTGTGGGGCCCTCCTGGCTCCTCCCTGCTGCTCCTTCGGTCCTTCAGGTGTGTTCTGATAAAATAGGGATCCCCGTGAAGTTTCGTCCAATTCGAGAATATAAAACAGGAACTGCACTTCGCATCTTGTTAATAGGTTAGTCCCAAAAAATGTATAAAAGTGATATAAAGTAGATGCAAAACATGTAGCAATTGGTATAAAACAAGCATGGAACATCAAAAATTATAGATGTTTGAACGTATCGGGATGATCCATGGGAGCCTCCCCAAGCTTAAGCTCTTCACTCTTCTTCATCTTATTATATCACTCTTCCCTCTTGACCCTTGAAAATTTCCGCCACACAAACTCAACGTAATTCTCATTAGGGGGTTAGTACTCAAAACTTTAATCCACTTTGGTTCTGTAGTGACACATTGCAAGAACTCAATAAAACATTAGCTACAGCCCTCCACGTCTAGAGAGCCTTGCTTAAAGCCCACAAGAGACAATGCAAAAAAAACGAGACAAAATCTGTCAAAACAGAACAACCAGTAAAGATGAATTTTTCGAGGCACTTACGAGACTCATATCGAAAACGTTGAACTAACGAAAGATGCATACATATATCAGGATTACGCACAAACATTTTCAGATTTAATTCACAATCTGGTGATTTTAGGAATTTCGTACAGTGAACAGCTGAAATCTGTTCCTGCGCAGCAATCAAAATTTTAGCAACATCTTATCATAGAGACTACTCTTGGCACAACAATGCAAGAAAGTAAAGATACAAAGGAGTTGCTACATAAGTAAACACCCTCCTTGACTAAATAAAAGAAAAATTACAGAAATAAAAATAATGGGTTGCCTCCCATAAGCGCTTTTCTTTAACGCCTTTTAGCTAGGCATGATAATTTTAATGATACTCTCATATGTATAAGAGTTGAACATATAAGAATGCATCAAGAAGCAAATATAAAGCACATTTAAGTCTAACCCACTTCCTATGCAAAAGAATCTTGTAAGAGAATAAATCAATGAAGCACAAAGTACTAGCATAGGAAGGCAAAACAAGTGCAACATCAAAACTTTAAACATAAGAGAGGAGACTTAATATTATTGTAATATATGAATCCATGCTCTCCTCTCTCATAGTAACTTTCAGTAGCATCATTGATAAAATCCACAATATAACCATCACATGAAACATTCTTATCATGATCCATATGCATAAAAGTATCAATATTTTCCACATAAGCAAAGTCCTTTTTATTAATAACAATAGGAGTAGGATCATTATGAATAACTTGAACATGATAGACAAGTTGTATATTAGAGGATGGTTGTGAGTAATCCCTCCATAATTATGACAAGTTTCATGAGGATGATTGTAATTATAACCTATGTCATAGTTATCTTTATAATAATTATCAAAGACTGGAGGCATAGTATCATCATAAACAATAGAATAGTTATCTTCCAAAGTGTGTTCATTTGTAAACATATCATCATCATTTTTACTAGAAGGAGAGGTCTCAACTATATAATCATCAGTAGCAAAAGGATTTTCAAAAACATCACCAGGATGAGAGGTTTAAAAATATAATTATTACTAGCAAAAAGATTTTCAAACACCTCATACCCAAGCTGAATGCTTCCTATATCATCATTGGAAGGAACATGGATAGTACTAATAGTATAGCAATTATTAACATCATTATTTTCAGAATTGGTACCCAAAAGATTTTCAATATCAAAAGTAGTGTGCTTTTCCCAATCATGATCAGTACTATAAGTAACAGGCATAGGATCATCATCGAATTCAGACTCATCAGCAACAACTATAATAGGAGCAACATGCTTAGGGGAAATATCGTTTCCTCTCTCCTTTTACTCCTTCTTCTCTTCTTCTTCTTCTTCTTGTTCTTCTTCTTTCTTCTTCTTTCCCTCTTTAGGAGGGAGAGGCTTGCAAGGAGGCTTCACCACATACCCTGGTTTATTGTTAGAAACAATAGAAGAAGCTTGGTAGGATTCCTCTTTTTCATTAATAAGAGTAAAACAAACATTAGTCCTTTCATATTTTGGTAAAGTCGTTCCATCTTTTATAATATTTTGTATGTAAGTGTTGGCATGGCAATTATTAACACAATAGAGATGACATCCATGCAACACACTATTCATATCAAAAGCACTCATATCTAACGAAGAAGTTTTTCTTGATAACTCTTCACACCCCAAAAATAATGTAAGTTCATCATGCTGATTAGGAGTGATCATGTTATCACAAAAGTCTTCCGCAATATCCTATTAGAACCTGAGCATTGGAATTTGAAATGACCCTTTTCATAGCAAAGTTCACAAATAAAAGGATAGAGGGCACAAACTTTTTTACCAAGATCATCTAGAGCTCTGTACACGTTCTAGTTTTTTCATTCCTATGATGGATACAATATTCTTCTTCGATTTGATTCTTTTCACAGTCTAAGTGCTCCACAAAAATTAACATGCTTATAAGAAATAGTATTTTCATAAGTTTGAGCATGTTATTGCAATCATTAGTAACAATTTCATTTTCCATGCAAGTGTCTTTGAAAGGTTCATGACACATGTCCCAATTTTCTTTAGGAAATTAATATAAAAAGCAAAGGTTCTACAACAATCAACAATAATTTGAGAATCAAGACCATATTTAGCACTAAGCTCATGAAAAATAGCAGTTTCAGCGAAAGACTTAATGCAATCATACTCATAGTTTGTACCTGATTCTTTAACTTTGTCGTTCTCCCAATCTTCAGTATGGCCTTGAATTGTTTCAAGAAGATCCCATTTAGCTTCAACCTTCTTACTTGTGAAAGAACCCTCTGAACAGGCATCTAGATAATCCTTGTAATGACCTCAAAGCCTTGCATAAAAATTAGTAACAATTATTTCCTCAGGAAGCCCATGGTTAGGACATTTGAGTATTAATGTTTTCAGTCTTTCCCAAGCTTGAGCAATGCTTTCTCCATCACGAGGACAAAAATTATAAATGTAATTCCTATCTACATGCATTTCATAAGGAGGATAAAATTTAGAGTAAAAGAGATATTCAAGCTCCATCCACTCTGGATGATGAGGATCATCCAGTAGATCATACCACTCCCTTGCTTTGTCCTTAAGTGACAATGGAAATAATTTCTTCATGGCATTTTCTCTTGATAACCTGCAACCTTAAACAATTCACAAAGTTTTGTAAGTTTCAACAAGTGATCACGTGGATGGACTGTTCCATCCCCTGCATAACGTTCATCCATAACCTTTTCAACAATTTCCATAGGTATTTCAAAAGGAATACTTTCAGTAGGTGGATTTAGAATATCACAAGCATCATTAGAATTATCACGTATGGGAGACAAAGTATTATCAAAGCAAATTTTCTCCTCCAAAGCTGGGGAACTAAAAAGATCATTTTCATCAAAACTAGCTTCCCCAAGCTTAGACTTTTCCATAGCATTAGCAATAATAGTGTTCAAAGAATCATGCTAATAACATTGTTACCACTATTATGCAAACAAATTTCCATATGTTTTTTAATCTTCACTTCAAAAGCATCATGTCCTAATTCAATATAAAGTTCATAAAGATCTCTAATTTTTTTGTTGTTTTCCATTAAGCCTAACTAGTGAAATAAAAACAAGAAACAAAAAGATATAATTGCAGAATCTAAAGGAAGATACCTTCGAGCACCCACAAGTCAGCAATAGTGCTAGAAAATAGCTTGATGTCTACGCACGCTTCTATTCTTGTAGACAGTGTTGGGCCTCCAAGTGAAGAGGTTTGTAGAACAGCAACAAGTTTCCCTTAAGTGAATAACCCAAGGTTTATCGAACTCAGGGAGATAGAGGTCAAAGATATCCCTCTCAAGCAACCCTGCAATTAAGATACAAGAAGTCTCTTGTGTCCCCAACACACCTAATACACTTGTCAGATGTATAGGTGCACTAGTTTGGCGAAGAGATATTAAAATACGAGTGATATGGATGATTATAAGTAGTAATTGCAATCTGAAATAAAAATGGCAGCAAGCAAACATGTACAAAATGAGAGTAAACGGTGTTTCAATGCTTGGAAATAAGGCCTAGGGATCATACTTTCACTAGTGGACACTCTCAACAATAATAATATAATTGAATACATAGATATTTCCTCTTCACTATGCTACTCTGAATTATTCTCTCGTTGGATAACGAACACCAATCCACTGCGTAGGGCTATAAAAGCACAACTTAAAGTCGCATTCCACATCTAGGGAACCCCACGCTGTCAACTTGAGCGCCGTAAATAGTACTAGACAAACACCGTAATTTCATAGAGACATCCAACACAAATAATAACTCATGATAAGTATTCCTATAATCTTTAGCCTAAGAGCCACACACGGTGCGCACACTGTCAACTTCGCACCGTGGGACAAAGGTGACTCCGGAGTTTACATTAATAAAACCACTCAAGTAGCATATAAGATAATGAAGAGTAACATCTATGGATTCAACTAGATTACAAAGCTCATCATCACATAAAGATCACACCACGGGAGAGAGATAAACCACATAGCTACCGGCATGAGCCCTCAGCCCGAGGAAGACTACTCACACATGGTCATGGTGATGAGTAGCTTGATGGAGAGGTGCAGCCCGGAGTGGAGGCGACGGCCCGTGGCAGCCACGGCGCGGCGGCGACGGCGGCAGCCCGTGGCGGTGAGGAGCGGCGACGGCGGCGACCCTTGGGGGGCAGCGGCCCTTGGCCCTCTTCTTCCTTGGAGATGGTGGTGGTATGGAGGAGGTTCTCCACCCCAAGATGGCTGCCTGGGAGGAGGAAAATTCATGGTGCCCCTTGACCTAGGGTTTCTCCCTTTATATATATTCTCATATTCCGTCACCCTCTCTTGGGCTCCACCAAAACGGGCATATCTGGAGCATCCGGACTCGGATTGGGCCGAATTTTAAGTCTAGAATTATTAGCAGACAATTCCTGCAACTTTTGTGACTAGACTTTTTCCGTTTGACATCGTCTTCAGGCCCGAACGTGACGATATTTGAAAAATAGTTTTCAGACAGATTTCTGGAAAGTCCCAATTTGTCTCCAACAAGGTTTTCTTTGCTTAATTTTGATAATTCCTACACATTAAAGTGTAAAACAAGAACATTGTGCACTTTGGCAACTATTAGTAGGTTGGTCCAATTAATGTCATAATATGATACAAAGTGCATATAAAACATATGGCAATTGATATAAAACATGCATGGAACATTAAAAATTATAGATACGTTTGATACGTATCAGCGGTCGCAAGAGTCAGACCTTTGAAAGTTTCCATTGACAGTGATGATTTTGGTCCTGGCATCTTTAACTTGAGGTACGCGTAGTGTGGCACTGCCATGAATCGAGCAAATGTTGGGCGTCCAAGGATGGCATGGTATTGTGACTTCCAGTCGACAACCTCGAACTCAATCGATTCTGTTCTGAAGTGACTTTTGTCCCCGAACGTGACGTCGAGTTGTATTGTGCCTTCTAGGCTGATTGCTTTGCCTGGGACGATATCGTGGAAGGTATTTGAGGATTTTGGGAGATTTTCGACTGATTTGTTCATTTTGCGGAGTGTGTCCGCGAAGATGATGTTTATGCCGCTGCCTCCATCCATGAAGACCTTGGTCATGGCGTAGCCTCCGATTTGCACGTTTGAGTACCAGAGCGGCGTGCCCTGGTCGAACTACAGCCGGGGGTGATCTGCCCGGCTGAAGGTTATGGCAGTCTCAGATCCCTTCAGAAATTCAGGCACATCAGGAGGTGCCATGACAGCCATGTTCACTTGTCGAGTGAGTAGTTTTTGCTGCCTGTTGGAGGGGCGACCCTTCTGTATCATGTACATCTGCCCTTGAGGCTGAGGGTACCCATCATCCTCCACCCGATGTACGGGTTGTATTGCACCCGCAATATGTGCACCTGTGCCAGGCTGTGGTGGTGGCAGTGGTGGTTGTGGTGCCATTATGGCAGGTACAAGGTTTGGCTGAGGTACGGGTGTGGCTGGTGCCTTTATGAGATTCATGTATCCAGCCGCCAATTGGTCGAATTCCCTGCAGTTTCTCAACGAGTGATTGGAGCGCAATTTCCCGTCTTCCCCTTTGAACAGGTGGAATCTGCAGTAATCATCCATCTTGTCCTCGAATGAGCGCTCGCTACTGGAACGCGGCTTTCGCCACTCTTGCCTCTTATAACTGCTACTTCGTCGTTCGCGGTCTCGACTATCCCGTCGATCATCCGGCCTCCGGTTGCTTCTGTCCTGGTCGTCACGGGGTGTGTGTATCCAGCTGCCATGAACTCGGGTCTGTCGTCGTCGTAATGACGTTTTGAACGTTTGCGCCTGCGATCATCTCTGTATGAGTCTCTACGGCCTCGACTGCCACTGTCATGACTGTCGCGTGGTGTCGAAGCGCGGGATGCTCGCAAAGAGTCTTCTCCATCTGCCCATTCAGTCGCAATTTTTATGAGGTTCGCCATGGAGGTTGGCTTTTCGTGACCAAGTGCTTCTTTGAAATCTCGCCTAGCTAGGCCCATGATGAAGGCGTCCATGGCCCTATCTTCGATATTGGACTGACTGAGTTGCGTATCTCGGTCCATCGCCGTATGTATGATCTCAGCGATTCGTCTGATCGTAAAGTGCAAGCTCTCAGTTCTTCGAATGGTTTTGGTCGCTCGCAGAGAGGTTCGAAGTTTTTGATGAAGTCTCGACGGAAGTGATCCCACGAGTCGTATGACGACGGGGGTAGCGCCTTGAGCCAGTCGCGGGCTGTTCCTTCGAGCATGAGTCGTATGTACTACATTGCCGTGGTATTCGTGCCACGCTGGCATGAGACGGCGAGTCTGTAGTCTTCCAGCCATCCGGAAGGTTCCTGTCGACCGTTGTACTTGGGTTGTTCAGATGTTAACTTGAACCCTTTGGGCATTCGTGTCTCGCGGATGCGTCGAGTGAAACACAAGGCTCCGCATGGCTCGGGTTCCCGGTCGGAATATGAGTCGCTGCTGGAAGACCTTCGAGATCTGCTTTTGCTGGACCTGTGTCGGCGTGTGCTTTTTCTTATGTCATCCGAGTGGTGACTGCGACCACTATGATCGTGTGCTCCCTCCTGGAGCGTTTGCATCCGTCTGTATGGCCTTTGCCGCTAGGGCCAGTGATTTGAGCTGTTGGCGATGCAGGGCTGCGTTGGGATCGTCCGCGGTGGCTGTATTGCTTTGAGGTAAGCACCCACGGAGATCAGAGCACCCTCAGCTCTTTTGGGTACTGGGATTCCTTCTTCATTGTGTGTCATGAACGACAAGTTGCGGGTAATTGCTTCTCTCTCATCTTCTGGAAGGCGTGCCAGCCTCGATCTGGGTCTTGGGCTTGGTTGCCTTGTGGAGCTAAGGGACAGCTGTCTCCTTCGTGCACTCAACATGCTAGCTTGTCTTTTGCGTTCTTCGAGTGTAGCTCGGTAGTTTTGCTGTCGAATCGATTCCTGCCAGTTGAAATACTGGAAGGTTAACATCTCCTCTGGAGTTGAATCTGCTGGCATCATTGTGCACTCCTTGATGACTTTGTCTGCTTTTGCCGCCATCTTTGCAGTAATTGTCAGAGTTGTGACCCCATCCGACATAGTTACCGTGCATGGGAATTGTGTAGGCCTGCGACAGGCTGCGGCTGCGGATGATTCTGCAGAGATGGCCACGTAAACCTGATGGGGGGGTTACCGTGGGCACGTGTATGTGCTGTCGATTCCCATCATGGACTCGACATCTTCATCAAGGCTCAAGTCAGAGTCAGTATGCCCGTCGAGTAGATCTTCTAGACGGATCTCGTTGTCGATATGCTCATCGACTATGCTCATCTCGGTGTCAGCGAAACCGTTATGGATCTCAGAGTCGAGGTTGTTGTTGGTGCAGATCTCAGAGTCGACGTTGCTGTCGTTATGAATCTCAGGTTCGTAGAAGTCGTCGAGGGAGATCCCGAAGTCGAAGTTCTCATCGAGTGGGAGATCGAACTCGAGATCGTTGTTGCGGTACACTGATTGGGCTTCCTCACCTTGGAGTTCTTTTGTCATGTACTCATTGATCACTCCAGTCGACATGGTTGTTGCAGGTGAGCAGGCTTCGAGAACCGACAATGGGGCGGACGCAGTTGATGGAGCCTCGGGTGCGGCCGCATCTACCAAGATTGTTTACGAAAAAATTGAACGCTCCAACAGTTAAATCCAAACCTGACTCGAGTCCAGAAAACGTCTCTCGAAGCTCTGGCGAGTGCGGATCGAAGTGCATCAGAGGAGCCGATGCGCTTTTTGGTGGTGAAGCCGGCAGACTGCCATTTTTCGAGCGAGTCGGCGAGTTGCCGTGTGTCGCCTGAGTCGGCGAGTTGTGGTTTGTCGATGTAGCCGGCGAGTTGCCGTCTGCAGATGCGGTCGGCGAGTGGCCGTTTGTAGATGCGATCAGCGAGTTGCCGTTTTCTGATGGAACCGGCGAAACCGTGAGTCCAGCACTATTCGTTCCCACAGACGGCGCCACTTGATGAGGGGTAGACTCATCAAGTCCCATGGTTAAGGACCTAGGGTTGTGATTATGGGGGAGAGAACGTGGTAGAGCTGGTAGTATCGTCGGCGGACAAGCAAAGGCAAGGATTTTACCCAGGTTCAGGGCCCTCGTGTGGAGGTAACACCCCTACGTCCTGCTTGTCTGTTATTGATCTGAGAGTATATGCTGTTTACAAGGGAATCCCGGCGAGATGCTGATCTCGCTAGGGTTTCGGTGGTTCTGAAAGTGTGTCTCTAAATCGGCGGCCCTCCCAGCCTTTATATAATAGGCTGGGTCTCGGGAGTTCATAACCGACTCAGATTACATGTAAGGAAAGTCTAAACCGACTATGGCTTCGCCTAACTTGGAGGATACTCCATCTTCTTGGGCCTTCCTTTACGGGCTTCATGTAGGCTCTTGATAGTTGGGCCTAGTCGATACGTGCACCAGGTACCCTCATGGTAGGGTACCCGATAGGTATATCCCTGTCACCACGTGAACATTTATCAAACTTGTGAACATTTTTTCAAACTCATTAACTTGTTTTTAACCCCATGAACAATGATTTTGAACATCATGAACAGTTTCCCACAGTGTGAAAACATTTGTTTAATATAATAAATATAAAATAAAAGAAAATAGAAAGTAAATGCAAAATAAAACATAAAATAAAATAAAACAGCTGGAAAATTTCGAACATGAAGTGAAAAAACAACAGAAACAACATATCAGTAATGGGCCCTGCCCACCACCAAATTCTGTCAGGCGACGCGGCACTCGCGTCTGAACCAGGCAGCGAATAGGAACTAGCTTGTTCAAAAAAAAAAAGGAATTGGCGATATCGGAGGCACCGGGAGGCCATAGATCTCTACTTACTGTCGAGTATGTCAAAATCTGAAAATACGGATGGTTTTAGTGAACAAAGAGTCCTTTAGTGTCTTTTTTTCCTTATTTTATTTTGGTGGCTGCAAGAAATACATACATTATGTCATGCAAGCACCAACGCTAGCATGTACAAGTTCAAAATCACTTGATTCAAAGCAAGGGAGGGCGCAGTTCAAACTTGAGAATCTGCCAGGCAGGTTTTCATGCAGTACAAACTTGGAGCAAGGCAGGCAGCTACAACTTTTGCAAGGGGCCTCTTCTGCTAACCGATCCACTATTGACTATTGCGGAACAAGCAGAAACACAGTCGTTTGTCTCTCATTACTTACTAGTTGAATTTGGCGTGGCGGCACGCCACGCCCTTGGTTAGATTTTTGTGCATTATTTGGACATGCACGCTGAAAGTTTCTGAACAAACTTCTTGTCCTTGCTAAATGCTAATATGTGCAGTCAACTATCACATACTAACTTCAATTCTTTACCTCCAAGCTACATATCTTTTATAATCATTGCAGTTGTTATTTGGTAAACAAAGGATTATTGTTGGCAGACGGAAACAAATGTGTGTACTGACTAAATACAAAGCTGATTATTATGGTAATGTAACCTAGAAAATGCTTTCTCTAACTGTGGCGCCACCCTTTGTTGGCGTCATTGCCATGTCATCACACCCACGCTCCTTGCGGTGAATCAGCAGTGCCATCCTAGAAAATCCAAGATATTGTTAAGGCTATAAAACTGATACACACCATATTCGACTCAGTGCTGTTGCAAAAAAGCTTTGAATTACTAACTTTACTATGTCTTGTGTGCTGGTTCCCTTAGCATAGAATGTGTTTTGATTTAATTGGCTGGTGAATAATCCATTCATAATCGTAAAATAACTGTAAGTGTACATAATACAACATTTAGTACTCCATATGTATTTATTTTTTAATTGTAGGCACAACCATAAGAGTTTAACTAAATTCGTACTGAATCCTATAAGGCTCCTAGCAACTTAGTAAATGATTAATGTACACAGAGTGGAGAATGGATCACTTTCAGTTCATTGTCCTCAAATCAAGAACTTAAAGTCACAATGTATTGTCTCTAGTATGCAATATATGCTGAAAGGAGAACATACCATGAAGTAACTATTACTAACCATCAGATGTATATCGTGTGCATGATTGCTCACAATCTGTATGAGAAAGAAACTTCCGTCTGAAGCAATACCTCAATAATACTCTATCCCAATTTTCTTCAACATGCAGCGCACTCCATGAAATCTAGCTAGATGAGCTTGTGCATGTAACATCAATGTTTTTGGAAAGGGTACTGCAGAAAACTGTAGCAGTACAAATTATCGAAACGTGGAGTCACTTGCCTGCTGAGTGTCTTCTGGGGCGACAGGTATTACAGAAAGCTGTATCTACTTAAAAAATATATGCCGGTGGCCACCCGATCTACTTCCAAACTACTTGCATCTCACTGGACAATATCATCTGTAGGAGTAAAAATACATGCTGGATTAGACCATGGTCAGAGCCTGAAATATGAGTCGGAGCCTGAAATATGAGGAGATTCAAAGCTAGCTACCTTAGATACGAAGGAGGCCTTGATAGGATAGGATTGGAAAATACATGTGATGGCACGCTCTGTTCCCAGATTTACATCTTGGCGATCTCTTCACCGGTCTCTTCAGCGGTGCGTAAAGCCTTTTGGCTAGATGGACTTGCTTCAAAAAATCCAGAGTGACAGCCAAACCAAATATCGTTTTCAGCAGCATCATATTGATAAGAAGACCATGTCCTGAAACTACCAATCAAACAGCAGCCATGAGAAACAAATTGTCCAAAAGTTGTCCTAGATTCGAACAAAAGAGCGATGGATTGCAGCAAATAAGAAAATAATAAAGTGTTACCTACCAACGTTGGCAATAAAAAGGTGCATCAGTTAATATTTTCAACTGCACCTTTAATCAAAATAAATGATTCTTCTGTTCAGGTTCCTAATTTTCAGTTATCATTGGAAAAAAAATCTCAAGGTCACAACATAGCATGCAAAACTCCATCCGTATGGCATATATAACTATTTTTGCAAAAATGCATCTATAACAGTTAACTACATGCTTTATGAAGCCTTGTGCATAACACAGAAATACTTACCATCTGTTTCATGTTCACGATTCATGCATTGAAGTTAGTTCTTTGTTCAGGTCAGTCTGCACCTGTACACACGTTATAATGATAGCATACATGAGCCCTAGACTACAGCGGAAACGACGCACAAATTGTAAGGAATTGAATAAAAAGTACGGAAATGCAAATAAGAAAGTGGATTTGGTGGGAAGAAAATGGCATGCTCTTTATTTAGATGGAAAGAGATACAGTACAAATACTACAGTTTGACTTCTAAAAAGGTTGAAATTATCCAACGTGATTCATGAGAATAAATTTATTGGGATGTGATAGCGCAAAATCTTCACTGAAAAATACACAATCTAGTTGAAGAAGAACACGTGTAGTGTTTTAAAAATGTATGCTTAACAGCCACACCTATTCTCTGAAAAGACGCAACCATGCTTTAGCCCTACTCCAAGGCGACAAAGCTGCATAAGAACAGATCATCAAGTGCCTGCAAGTCTATCTAGCCGCTGACGCCAGTTTCAGCCGTAGACGGGCTTATGACAGCGTGGCATAAGAATAGTCCTTACCGGCGAGTCGGTAAAACATGATAGAATTGACACATCAAGTAAGAATCCATAGATAAAGTAGTTGTGCCTTATAAATTGTGGGCTAAATATTAACAGGAAGATTTAATAGTTTTGTTACTATGTGAGAAACATTTACAAAAGTAAAGGAACACAATACAAAACTAATAATTGCTTGAATTACCTGTGAGAAAGCCATGCAATCTCCAAATAATTTGAGCAACTACAATCTTTGCAATTATCCAATTGACTGCTTGGAGCATATGAGGCCGTTGACTTTATATTGATGTGAGTTGACCACAAACAAATGAGCGAATCAGCTGCCAGAAATGTATAGATGCATTAAGACAAAAAATAACACTTAGCATATAACATAATCTGACATAGTACACCACTGCGTGAAGCAATACAACAAAACAGCTGATGGAAAGAAACAAAAGATGCAAACTATCTACAACCATCCAAAATGTATATGTACACTAATTGTTGCATCGAATAGTTAGTAGAGAATGTCGTACAGAGAGGATTTTTTTACCTCGGTTTGAAACTTTGGTGACCATGCATAGCTGAAATTGAATAAGTAGATTCAATCTCTACTGTCTTGTGGATCTCAAAATACCTTATAATCACACATTAATGACAATGTAGAAAATAAATCTTCCACTTTTGTTGAATGCAAATAAAAATAAGTCAACAGTCATGCAAGGGAAGAAAAGGTAAAAGCAATCATCAAGATGACTTGTGCACCTCACACAGGAGATCAGGCCACCTATATTACTGAAATACTGTGCAGAAATTGCATGATGATTATTAGCATCGAAAATTTATTTGATGGTACGTGCAGTTTGTATTGTATCCAATAAATATGTCAAAATCTTGCTGGAACAGTCGCACATATGACTCCAAGAAATTTAGGATATATTGCTTGCTGGAAACAGCTAAAATTTTATTTGTATCGTCATGCAGCAGCGGTCTTTATACAACAGTTTCGTTATCTCGATTGTATTAAGAAATCTGTGCAAAAGAATCCTAATCCCAAAAGCTTCCAATAACTTCCACCTAGCTCTTTCAAGGTTATAATATCAAATCAGAGAACTTTTTATATAGAGAAGTGTCGGTGTCTTCTAAGAATCTCACCTAGCTATTCCAAGGCTAAAAATCTCGTCAGCTTTCTTCAGTTTGTTCTTGGACTCCATCAGCGACGCATAACGAATGTAGAAAACAGCATGACCCTCACCAATCTGATTGGCCTCCAGGAACCTGAATATCACCTCAGCGTCGGCACAATTCCCAGCCTGCAAGCCAAGCTGCATGTCAAACGTACATGCCAACACACTACAAAATGAGATAGATCAAGCTGGCTTAATTAAGCAACTCACATATTCGAGCCACACTTTTAGGTACCGAAGATCATCCTTGTACCGCTCGTCGTGCCTCGTCGTGCCAGAAGACACGCACACACTGCTCATAGATCACGACGTGGCCGGAGAATTCCCCGCCGGCCAGGAATGACTCCTGAACCCATTTGATGCAGCTGCACACAGGCAAAGCGGAGAGCACGAGCTATGAGCACCTAGCTTGTATAAATCGATGAATGGGCAACCTTTGCACTCCAAAATCTAGATAATGACTACTGATCCGTACCAAGAAATTACGCACAAGAAGGGGGAGGAGGGATCAAGAAGAACTTACTCTACCCACGGCTGGAGCGGATCTTCACCTTGATACTCTTCGATTGCTTCGATCCTCCTCCTGAATTAGTCAATTAATCAGACACGGAACATACAGAGTCATCCGAGATTTCCCCCGACCAAGAAACCCAACCAGAACGAACAAAACAAATTAACCAGACCCAAGACCCAGAATTGTATTTGAAATTGGAATAAGTGAAGAACTAATACAGGAAATTAAACTGCACATAAATACTTACCATCAGCTCGGCCTTGCGCCGCCTCTGCTCCTCGGTCGAGGCCCTGGGCGGTGAACTCGCCGGACGAAATGCGGGCCACCAGCTCGGCCTTGCGCCACCTCTGCTCCTCGGCCGGGTCGGGGCCTCCGCCGCCACCGGACGCGGAGGCGGAGCAGCGGAGGAGCGGGGCGTGGCGGCTGGGTGCCGGAGCGAGGCGAAGGCGGACGTTGCCGGAGCCGGAGAAGCGGAACGGCAGGGCGGCGGGAGCGGTCTAGGAGAGGTCAGGGCGGGGTGGTAGCGCGGCGGACGAAGGCCGGCCGGCGGCGAGCGGCCGGAGCGTGGCCACCGCCGCCGCCGCTGTGTGAGAGAGAGGGGATGAGTGGAGCGTGAGGAATCTAGGGTCGTGGCCGCGGCGGCCCGTGGGACAGCAGATGCAGGGCAGGCAGCCACGAACCCTAGCTTCTGTTTGCTCGGACGAACAGAGGATGAAAAGGGGAATAGGATTAAAGGAGGAGGCAAGAGAACAGCGGTGGTCGCGGCTAGCAGTGCAAGACACGTGGTCGGTAGCAGGACACGCACGCATGGACCCTCGATCGGTAGCAGGACACGCACGCATGGACAGCCCTGTACAGAGCAGGCGAACCAAAACAGATGAGATACTGTTGAACACTGTAGATTGATACAGTACCAGAGCCCCTCACAGGCCGCTAAAAGGACCATCTTTTATATAATTAGTAATTAGTGGCAATAATATGCCTGTAAACTGTAATCATTGGTCTGTTTATATCTCCTGGCTGGTTGTGGCCATGGTAGAGGCAAGGAGCAGTAAGTACCACCAATGTGCTCCCCGATAAAATGATGAACCCCTTTCCCGGCCTGTTTGCTAACCAAATAAGTACATTTAAATGTGGGCAAAGGGCAATGCAAGGGAAGGTTAGAGAAGGTAGATGATGAGATGCAATATTGCAGAGCAGTGTGGTACTGTTCCTTGTCTGCTGTCCAGTGCGAGGACAGCTAGAAGAAGAGGAAGATGGAGACAGAAAGCAAATGAGGGCTCGAACCACTATGTTATTTTTCTTTGGACTGCACTCTATCTTTTGAGACAATAGCCAGCATACCACTAGTCAAAATCAAAAGTTCCAAAATAACATTGAAAAAACCAAAGTTGCCAAAATACCATTGCAATTTGGTTTTTCATTCCAAAATACCTCTTCACACACTGAGAGCAAATGGTACAAATAGAAGACAATTATGCCCTTACCTCTTAACACACACCTCTCCCAGGTCCTCTAATTTCAACAACATTTTAAGAACAGCAATGCATCAGCCTCTAAACATGATTACAGACTTACAACAACATTCTAACAGCATTTCAGCATCACATTGACAGCAGATCAGCAACACTTTTGACAGCAACACTTTTTACAGCATTTCAGCAACACAACTGCATTTCAGGACAGCATTCAGCAACACTTTTACAACATTTCAGCAATAGTTTTGACATAATTTCAGCAGCTTTTTTACATCATTTCAGCAAAATCACCAAAAGTAGTACTTTTGCTCCTTGTTCAAAGTACAACACTGTCACGATAAATCAACTAAACTTGTTTGAGGGGGCTATCAGTAGTCATTTTGCTCCTTGTAGATGCACTATCAGTATTTTGGCAACTTTGGTTTTTCCAATGTTATTTTGGAATTTTTGGTTTTGACTAGCGGTATACTGGATATTGTCTCGGACTGGCTATATATCGCATGGAAAGGCCGTGGCAGGGCTGCAGGAAGGATCTCGCTCCGAGCGAGATGCCTAGCTTAAAAACTGAATCTCCCTCATGTTTTTCTGGGAGAGAAGACTGGTCACACTATCTGTTTGTTATGGTGTCCATGGCCATAGATGGATATGGGACTGTACACTTGCTGGGCTGGGCTTGACCCAGAGGGGACTGGCTATCTATCGCCAGAAAAGGCCTATCTTGTCTTATTTTCTGTGACTACTAGAAACGCAGACACACCATCAGACACACGTATCAAGTGGACATTGTCAGTACTAAAAAAAAAATCAAGTGGACATTCTCTAAAAAAAAAATCAAGTAGACACGTCAACGCGAGTGTGTAGATAACTAATTATACACTAGAATCGATGGAGATGGTGAATAAATCCACGAAACTCATTGCTGCTGCTGCTTATGGACCGGGCTTGTTCTTGAGCCAGGAGTGCAGCGGTAGTGTTGCTGAGTGACGCGTGTACATGTATGTGTAGGTGTCGGCACGTCGTGTTCTTGGTCTCACAATGTGATCTTAAATTTTTGGCATAGAAACCCTGGTAATTTGGATAGAAATTTCACAGGAGATAGGGCATCGTTGACAAAGACAAAGAACAAACAAGTGAAACAAAATCAGACCGGAGAAGAAACCAATGTGCGTGCGCCAAATGCTAGGTGATAGCGCACGCGCGCAACAAAGCTGGCCATGTGGTAATTTTTTTTACGAATTTTGCCGCGTGCAGCGCCTGCTGTGACACGGCCAATGTTGCCTCTGAAAATCTTTCGGAAGTAAAAAACTACTCGTACTAAAATATGCTCCAAAGTCAAATCGATGCAATTATTTTACAGAGCTGCAGAGACGCTCGTGCGGCTGGAATCGGCCGCTAGCGAAAACGCAGAGCGAATCAGGACCTAACTTGCGGTTAAGGGGTTTGGCATCTAAACAGACTTGTCTCTTCCGTGTGGCTTAAACAACCCACACGCCTCTGCATATATTACTATTTTGTCAAGTGGGTGCATTTTTGGTTTCCTTGATGCTGAAATAATCATTCAGAAACCTTGTTGAGACACACTTCTATGCATGTTTTGAGCACAATGAGACGCCATCATTCGCCGGGTCCATTTCTTTGTTGCTGTTGGGATTATCATTCATCTGGTAGATTATTCATTTGCGTTTGAACTTTGAAGGCTTGCTGGGCACTGGTCATTGGACGAGCAAGTGTTATGCTATCGATCGCTGTCGAGCACCAGACTAATTAGTTTTTGTCGTGCTCACCTCCAAGGGGCAGTACCAGTGTACAAGATTTTTCCAGGATTCTAATAAGTCGGCTAGGAACTAGTACTACTGTACTATATTGTCATTATTAACGATAGGAAATTGGTACAAAGAATATACAGCTCCGTATAGTAAGGTGTAGGTGACGGTACCACCAGACGCTGAACAGAAATCATGCACGAAACGCAAAGAATATGAAAAAGAACCACTCGAAAACGATGACTGCTTTCGTATGGTTCTACAAATTTCTCCACTTGAAAGAAGTAGCATGTCCGGAAGAAATAGCCTGCAGTCGAGGAGAAAAGATTTGAAAAACTCCTCGACCGGCTACCGAACCTTTCTCGACAGGTTTCCGAGGAAACATGACAGGCAAGACGACTAGTCATCGATTTGATGTATTTTGGTTGAATTCAGTGACGTGCACACAACTACGTACGCAGGTCTAATCAATCCATCAGAATGGATTAGCTGAGAGCAATTATCATCATCCAGAATCATGAACAAGACATTTTAGGGCTTCTTTTTTTTGTTGCGAAAAGGCCAACCAATCTAATGATTATCAACAATGGTATAAAGAATTCTAAAATTAATAAAAATTACAAATAGGTCTTTGGACCACCTAGCGATGACTACAAACACTGAAGCGAGCCGAAGGCGCGTCACTGTCCTCACCCCTCCCTCATCGGAGCCGGGTAAAGTTTGTCGTAGTAGAGCTTGTTGTATTAGACAGACGGGAAGTTGTCGTGCTAAGGTCACGAGAGACCAGCACACCAGAGTATTAACCATCGCTAATGATGATGAGAACCATAGACCGGAAGAGTCAAACCTGCGACCACACGGACGAACAGGAAATAGACTGGATCCCATAGGATGCGCCGTACACACGCCTCCACACACCCTCCGTTGGCGCTAGGAGCACCACCGGAGCGAGGATAGGATGGGGATGGCATTATTCTGAGTTCAATAAGTGGCCGCCGCCTCACCATATTGAAGAAAACACTGAAAAACCCTACACGAAGGACGAGAACCCTCCCGCCGGCGAGAGGCCGTGATCCGCCACGCCTCCAAGGCCCTAAGGCCACCGGAGACGGAGCGGATCAGTGGCGTCGCCGGCGAGGGGGGACGGAACCCTAGATGGGTTTTTGGGATCGCCTCACGGACGCCTCGCTCTTCACGTACCGTTTCAGAAGAGAAGAGATCATTTCAGGGCTTCTTCGATTGTCGTTATTTGGTCGCTATGGTTATGTAGAAATGACAAGATTTTTAATAATAAAAAAATTATGTTATGCAGGTTATCTACCGGTGCACAGCTACACTACGATCATGGTCGGCCCTACAACGTGTGGAGCACCGCGACCTCTTTTCGGAGGTGTCTTCACATTTGAAGGGTGCAGCGAGCGAGTTCTTCTCTCAGCATTGATGGCAACATAATCTCCAGATTGACCCTCCACCATCATAGACGTCTTTACAACTTCTCATTGTGACATGCAATTCGTCTTTTTATTTGAGTGTTTTTTCTTCCTATACGTTTTGCCTTGAAACTAAGATTGGAAGGATAAATTTCCTGTAGTTTTCTTTTCCACACTTCCCATGAATTAAATGGATGAAAAGTGGCTGCTTTGGAAAACTTTTTAATCCTTTACTTTTCCTTTACATTTTCTCCAAATCAAAGGAGCAAAAAGAAGAGTCATAGACAACATTCGAAGATTCCTGTGTAGAATAAGAGTACACGCACCCTCAAACGAAACGAAACCCTTTTGATTTGGTAAACTGCCTCGGCTCTTTCCCAACCAACCGTGACGGCGTACGTGGTCGTCGAAATAACACTAAATTAAGTATACTTGCGATTCCATGATTGGGTTGGGATACAACTAATTATAGTACTACTTGCGATTCCATGATTAGTATACTCGTGCTAATGATGAGCTCATACATTGCTTGTTGAAGTGGTCTGTTGGTTGCCGACTGCTATGCTATTGCATTTATTTTTTTCACGTTTAGTCTACTGGTCTTCTCTGACGAGTACTAGGAGCTCAAAAGGTTGGTGTGTTGACCGGAGCATAGCTTTGCGCGAGTCTCTGCGCTGTCCGTATGCGCGTCGCAGTGGAATTCTCCGCTTCTTCTTTGCCCTTTCTCCACACGCGTTCAAAGAGATTTGCCCCAAAATTGTTTTGTACTAAATTAATGTAATTTTTTTATAAAGAGAATATATTCATACCGGGCACATCCCGCCTGTGTAACAACATAATGACTGGACCAAGTCTATTAAGGATGTACATAGTCGGAAAAAAAAAAGACCTCGCCAAAACAATTAGAGTCTCGCAGGAGCAATAGCACCACCGGTGTTGACGACATCTCGACTCCAAAATAGCTTCTCCAAAACGAAGCCTTTAACAAGGTAACGGTGCAAAACATCGTCGACATCTAGTCTAACCAGCATGGTCAAATTCTGCATTTTCACCATGTAGGAGGCACAGTCTCCCGACAACGTCTTTGACAAGGAAATGATTATGGAGGCATCTTTGCTATATACAACCACCGAAGGTCAGATCTTCACCCCCGGAATTTGAGACATGGAGCTCAAAGAGTGTCACAAAAAATGAAGAAAGGCATTGTCACCCACCCCCACTTGGCGAAAACTAATGCAAATGCTGCGGAGCGCTGATGTGAGGCACCCATAAGTCAACACCCCATCCTTCTAGATCCTTGCTACCACTCACTCAACATGAGCGTGGAGATTCTATAGCCTTTGAAACACCTTGTCATACCCACCTCCGGCAGTACCATGGTAATCGCGGCCCCACCCCGAGGCCGAAGGAGGATCATGCGCGTCGGCGGCCGAAAGCATCGGCCAAACACCGAGCAACATATACTATGGCCAAGACGATGCGGACAACCGAACCACTACCTACCATGGATCTTTCCTGTCGCAAGGGCTCATGGTCGTGGCGACCTTGGAGCTTGGATGACCACAATAAGAGGGATGGCATGCCACACCTGGTGAAGTCGTGTCTGCCATGGGTTGCACCTGCCACAAGGGCACAAGGCTCGGCGATCTTGACGACCACGACAATAGCAGCGGCAGGCCACGTCGGGGACGACGCCGACAACAAAAATTGGGCCAGAAACTCTTGTACCAGCAGATGGATCAGATGTCCATCCGATGTGGGAGACAACGAGATGATAGGGCACAGTTTATTTGGAAAAGGAGGACTCCCCGCCACCGTGCTCCACCGTCGGACGTCCTCCTCCGATGGCGGCGGCGGTAAGGGAGTGTTGAGGAAGGGGGCCACGACGGTGGAGGTTTAGGTTCTCGCGGGGGCGTCGAGCACTGTTCAATTAATATATTTTTATTTTTAGAAATAGGATTTAGGAGAACTCCATGGCTTGCGCAAGTGGCCTGCTGGTCTTGTTGCACTAGTCTGAACTCTGAACCATGATGACTTGATGAGCTCAGAGGCTGAGAGCTTAGCTGTGGTGTGTTGACCAAGACACAACAGCGAGGACAGAGTCAGCCTGCTGGCGTGCTGCTACGGACCGACGCTGGTCGTCTCGCGTTCAGACGCGCTTGTCACAGTGGATTCCTCCCTTCTTCTCCGCCGTTTCTCCGCACGCGTTTTGCGTTCAAACCCTGCCGTGAGTGTGCCGGTCCACGCACCCCCACACTCACGCCGTCACCCGGCTGGATCCAGCGGCAAGGCAAGTTGCGAGTCCAGTGCGTGAGACCGCGTTTCCGACGCCCATTTCGAATCCAACGGTGACGATGCACCGGCGTTATCTCCTCGTGTTGCTGCGGTTCGATTTTGAATTCCTCCTGCACGCTTCACACGCTGCTCTGTTTTTCCTCCTCTGTTCTGCTCTGCGAAGGAAGGATCGATTGAAAAAAATTGGGCGAGAATGGAAGCGGGTCAGGACACCAATTTAACCAACGAACCAAAGAACGGTTTCCCCATTGTTATTCATCCCAAATCAGGGATTCAATTCAACGGACGCTGTACAAGCTACTAGCCATGAGCAATGAACCCAAGCAAGGTTGTTACAACAGGCTCTCACGTTCCTCATCTCATCGCCGCCACGGCCACCGGGGCGACCTTGCGGCGGCTCCGGTTCCGCCTGCCGTTGCCGTTGCCGTTACCATGGCCGCCGTTGCTGGCGACCTTATTGTTGCCGGTGGCGATGTGGCCGTTCCCGTAGGAAGCAACAGCAGCAGCGATGAAGTTGTTGCTCCTCTCGTTGCTCATGTTGCCGGGTTTGGCGACGACGTGGAGGTGGGGCTCGAGGCCGTAGACCACACCGGCGTATCCCCGCACGGAGACCTTAGCGAAGTAAACCTCGCGGACGCGGCGGAAGACGCACCATGTGAGCGCGCTGTCGGAGCCCGCCTGGTGCGCCATGCCGGCCTCGCGCGGCACGCCCAGCGCCGCCGCACACTTGTCGAGCCCGCCGGGGAGGCCGGGGCAGGCGCGCAGCATGTGCTTGACGTCGTACACCTGGTCGCCGAAGAAGACGCGCACGAGCCCGAGGAACTCGGGAAGCGTCTTCGGCAGCTTGCGGCCCATGAGCAGCTTCACCAGGTACCCGAAGTCGTAGCCGGCGCTGAAGGCGACCCAGGTGACGGCGCCGCCCGCGCAGACGAGGCCGGACGACATGAGCAGCGCCGCGAGGACGCGCGCGTCGACGCCGTGGGAGCGGTGCGCGGCGAAGTCGAGGCCGTGGTCGCGGAGGAGGTGACGGAGTCCGGGGCGTGCGGGTGCACGCGCGGGTCGAACTCCCGGAGGTTGATCTGGAAGGCGAAGGCAGGCGGCGAGCTAGGGGACGCCGCGAAGGCGAGGCCGACCTGGATGAGGTGGAGCGCGTCCACGTTGGCCTTGACCGCGGCGTAGTTCTCCGACGGGGTGAGGTCGGCGTGGTGCTTGCTCGGGTTCGGGTTGTGGACCACGCCGGGGAACTCCGTGTCCATGGAGACGAACGGGAAGTACTCCGCCGCGTACCGGATCACCGCGAACTCCTGCTCCACGTTGTGCGCCCACACCTGCCGGATCTCCCTTCCGCTTCCCCGCCGGGCCGAACCCGACGCCGGCGAACCCCGCGCCGGCGGGCTCCGTCTGGAACTTCATCGCGGCGGCGGCGTCGGCGGCTGATTAATCCTCTTCGCTGTGGTGCGTGCAGAGAGAGTGGATCCAGGGGAGCGAGGAGACGGTTGAGGGGAGAGATGGTTCTGGATGTGCGTTCGATTTGGGGATGAGTTGATTGTCCCGAGGACGGCCAGTGCTTTATAGGCCTCGTACTCGGTTGGTTCCGGCAAGGTGCGGGAAAGGAAGGAGAAGGCGGCCGGGGCGCTTTGAGATGTGTTTTGAGGGGAATGAACGGTGGATCATGGGCGTGACAGCGCGTTTATGGCGTGCGCGATATACTAGTACCAAATGATAAGCTGTTTGGGGCGTGCCAAGTCTGACCAGACCAGGAAAGAAGGCCGTTTGTCTTGGGTACGTAGTGTCTGGATGGAGTTCAAGTGTGGTTGACTCGGTCCACACTAAAATATGTGTCACTCACTTTTATTTTTTACCAAGTATAACGCGAGTTCAGTTCAAAGAAAAATTAGCAATAACACGAGTTTTTTTCCAAGTCGTGTAGGGTCTTACCAGCAACGCCTTCTAAAAGTTAATGTAAAAGTTTGTTGCCAATGTCAAACTAGCAATGCCTCCATCTGTTAGTCCGTACCGTTGACCTTCACGAAGGGTTTTCGAAATCGCGTTGCGTTGTATTACCAAGCGACACAATTTTCGGAATGACACGAGGTTCTAGAATCTGCTAGCAACGCCTCCACACGTTAGTGGAAAGAAAGCCCATTGCCGCGTCACGTTGTTTCTTACCTCTTTGTCGGATATTGTTGAACTTCATGAAAGGTTACCGAACCACGTTGTGTTTTACCAACATCGGCCCATGCTTTAATGATTTCTGGTACCAGCAACGTCTTAGCGATTTAATGGAAGAAAGGTTGTTGCCGCATCATGTTGCTGCTTATCTCTTTGTCGAATACCATTGACCTTCACGATGGGTTTCCAAAATCACGCCGTGTTCTACTAACAACGCCTCCTACTTTAATGGGTATCCGGAATCTCGCACGGTTCTACTAGCAACGCCCCTTGCTTTAATGGAACAAAGGTCGGTGCCGCGTCAAGATGCGCCTTATCTCTTTGTCAGATAGCATTGAGCTTCACGAAGGGTTCCAAAACTGCGTTGCGTTTTAATGACATCGTCTCCTCCATTAATGGTTTCCAGAATCGCGTGGGGCTTTACTGGCAATGTCCTCCTGCTTTAATGGTAAAAAGGTTGTTGCCGCGTCCTTATGTTGATTGTTTCTTTGAATGATAACGTTGACCTTTACTCATGGTTTCCTAGATCACTATGCGTTTTACTAACATCGCGTCCTCCTTTAATGGGAAACATTTTAATGGGTATCGAGAATTGCATGGGGGTTATACTCGCAACACTGCTTTAGGAGAAAAAGGTCGTTGCCATGTCACGCTGGCGCTTAAGTATCTCTCTCGGGTATATTGTGTCACCAAATATTCTCCAAATGACACTCGTGTTTACCCAGGTTCGACCCCTCTCTGCGTGCGGTAAAGACCTACTCCTTTCTCGTGTATATTGTGTCTCCAAATATTCTCCAAATGATTCCTAGACCTCGCTTTATAGTTCAATATAGGACAAGGAGGCTGGGTAAAAATTGATAAAGCGACATTGGACATTTAATTTGCAAAGGTTACAACTACATCAATGTGTAGTGGGGCTGACTAAAAACTCTCATCTTGATTGGACTTGTAATGCTTGCCTTGGTGGATTAGCCTCCATCGTTTCGAGGAGTAAGCTTCCACGTTAACCCTATGAAATATGTGACACTCACTTTTGTGTCTAGAAAGTAATAACGAATCATTTCCAAAATCACGCAGGATTTTACTAGCAATGCCTTCCCACTTTAAATAAAATTATAGTTTCGTCGTCACGCTGAGTGCTTATCTCTTGGGGGTACCGTTGACCTTCACGGAGGGTTTCTGAAAATCAAGTTGCGTTTTACTCACACTGCCACCTACCAATAAGAAATGCTTAACCGGTCTTCTAGAACCTTGCGCGGTTTTACTGGCAATGACTACGTACCCACTTTAATAAAAAGGTCATTTCCGCATTAGATTGGTGCTTATCTATTTGTCAGGTACTGTTGACTTTCTCGTCGGGTTCTTGAAATCGTCGCTTCCGGAATCTCGCCATTTCCCTCGCGAAGACGACACATGTCTTCCTCGCCATTCTTTCACGAGGAGGGGGACGTAGGAAAGCACACAAACGTTATTTCCTTGATGAGTCGCAGCCGGACGTGTGTAATCGTCACCAAGCGGCGTTGGTGGAGGCACATGACTTATTTACCCGGATCCGAGGGTCTCCTTCCTCCGCCGACCCAAGCCCCCTTACAGCTCCAATCGTCGACAAGCCACACACATTTGGTAAGTTTCCATCCCTTCCTTGTTGTAGTTTATGCTTAATTTGTTTGGATTTCGAATATAGTCAACTAGATGTACTTAAATTCTAAGATATTTTTACTAGATTGGGATGTTTGTGCGAAATGCACGCTAGGTGTTTGTATTATTGTACAAATCGTTCAACGATAGTTGTTTTAGTATGGTCCTTATTAATGGTACTTTTAAAAGAATTGCTCATCTAAGATTAGCACATGATCCATTTGTCTAGAATCCTGCACTGTCTTACTCGTAGCGTACTCATCATGCAGATGCTATAATGTTGTACTCCTAAGACCATGTTGTGTTACATCACAAGTTTATTTGAAATACTCTTTCGTTCAAAAAATATTGGTGAGTGACACGAAAATATGACACCTAGATTATTATTTAGAACGTAATAATGGTGGTTTTAGAGACCGTACACCGTTTTTCCATGTCTTGTTGGTGCTTATCCATTTCCCATAAATATCATAAGAATGTGTCTTGCCTACTTAGGTTTGTTATTTAGGTTGTAATAATGCGTGTTTCCGAGATCGTGCATTATTGTGCTGGCTCCCCCCCCCCCCCCCAGGGAAAATACTATCGTTGACGGCCGTTTTCAAGGGTGCTCGCATATACTTGTTTATCTGAACTACCAGTGATACTATCCACTGAAGAAAAGAGGGTGGAAATCGTATTGCTTGAGCTGGACATCAGCAACCACGCATCTTGGAAATAATAATTACAATGTCATAGTATGGTTTATATGGTGGTAACTTGTAAGACTTGCAAAACTAGCACATGGTCTTAGTTTCAATGCTCTTGCTTTAATGGAAAACTATTGTTAGTATAAATAAGACGAGAATTCACTCTATTTTGTTGCTATTGTGACCTTCTCAAAAAGAATCTATGATTTGTCTACTCGAAGTACCTAGTGACACTCGTCGCGCCGTAGTATAACAATGATAACGAGTGAAATGTTCTATCACAACCAAAAAACAAAATGTAGACAAAATTAGAATGTCATAGTTAGATCAAAATCAATCTTTTACAGACCACACGGTTTCAACGCAACAGCAGAGCGTACACACACAATTGCAGCTACAGGAGTCCCATGAAAGTTGCGAGCTTTAGACGAAGCGGTGGATGTGGACAGGTGAGGTTCAGTTCACACGCCATGTCTCGATCATCCAGTTGCGAAACAACGGACGCACTAAACCCTAACGCAGAACAGGCTCCGCATGTTCCCGGCCGTAGTTTCCCCGGCGGGATGCCGACAGCTGAAAAGATCCTGAGGTCGATCGAGGCTGGAGCTTCGTGATCTCATCACCGGCAAAGCCCTTCGCCGGCCCGCGGCCACAGCTCGACCGATCGACTGAGATCGACCAGGACGCGACACTACTGAAAGAGCAGAGCGCCAGAGCAAGATCAATGGCGCTCGTCGTCGCCGACAGCCGCGACGCGGTCGCCTCCCTGCCGCCGTCTGGAGATAGCCGAACACGCACACACGTGCGAATACGGGTCGCTCTCTCAAGTCACACACATACGAGTCCGGTCAAGGGAGGGACGGCCGGCCGGGTCGCTCCCGCGTAGCTGCTCAACTCTGTACTTCAGCCGCCGCCGCACACTCCGTGATTGACCGGCAAGTTATCGATTAATCAACTCTGTACTTAATTCACGTCCCGGGCAGACATGCATGTCAGCGACCGAGTCTTCAGTATACTCCCTGTGTTGCACGGTTGGCGGCCGGCCACATGATCTTGTTTTTTCACCAAGAGTTTAAAGGTTTTTGTGCGCCAATCATACTGTAAATTAGCAGTAACGAACTCCGGTCAGTACTAGATCGACCACCAGATATTTGAGTACCCAGAGTTAAAAAGTTAATCGCGCAATTTGGACCAAATTGACTCTTCTGTCGCCGGACAATGGCGCCGGCCGTCAAGCTGCTGCTTTCACTCTGCCTGCTGCGTGCAAATTCTCTATTTAAAAAATCGACCATCTGCCCACCAAAGGATGAACACAGAAAGCCCGTGCAATTTCCCACCCACTTGGCGCCAGCGCCGGCCTTAGAAGAACTTCAGAAGAATAATTCACTAGAGTAAAGCGTACGTCCTCATCTTGAATTAGTTACACACGCACAAAGCACTGAAAATAGTACTGCTAGTACAGAAATGCATGTGTGCTGCGTGTTAATCAGCTCACTGTACAAAGTTCATTCCAGGCCAGACTTGTCTGCATGGATATCCAACGAAATTAGCTACTACCCCCTCCATATCAAAATATTAGACTTTCTAACCTTTCTGCATTTCTTCTGATTCGTACGTATGTAGACATGTTTTATTGAGAGAATATCTAGTGCTACCACCTATTTATGTGTTCTCCATGCTAATAATGAAAAAGATAATTTTAAATGTTTTAAAAAATTCTATGAAAAAGTGAGAGTGTTCACAACACATGTATCTCCAACCTCTAAAATTTCTAGATCCAAATTCGAAATGAGCATTGAGAAACAAAAAAGAAAAATGTAGCATGAATAGTGTCATTTTTCTGCTTTTGTCTTTTGTGACACTAGTGCCACTATTCATACCAGAATTCACTTTTTTTTTGTTTCGCAATGCTCGTTTCGAATTTGTGCCTGAAAATTTTGGACGGTGTAGACACATATGTTATAACACTCACACTTTTTCGTACTATTTTTTAAAACATTTAAAATTATTATTTTCAGTGGTAGTACGGGAGTATCCTTATAGGTGGAAGCACTAGATATTTTCCCATGTTTTAGTGTGTTGCTTCACTTGTTTTGGAACGAATTTGGACAAAATAAAAAAGATTAGAAAGTCTTATATTTTGATATGGATGGAGTACTACCTCTGGTGGCATAAGACTAGTCACAATGGGAGTAACATGAGGAGTAACATCAGTGACACGTAGGAAAAAAATCTGATGTGGCGGGTAATTAATGAAGAGAGAGATGATTGTGGCAACTAGCTATGTTACCATAACATCACACATTTCAAGGAAAGATGAGTGTATAACCTATTAAATATGACACTACACACATGTTACTCCCCACTATGGAGGTAGTGACTTAAATTAGTAACTTATGCATGTTACTAGTCTAAGTTACTGATGGCGTGAATCACACGCTCGTTGGGAGACCCCAAGAGGAAGGTATGATGCAGTTCAGCAGCAAGTTTTCCCTCAGAAAGAAACCAAGGTTATCGAACCAGTAGGAGCAGCAACTCTTCAGAAGGTTGTTGGTCGCACGGCGCAATACGATCACCAACGTGGAATCTGCACACAACACAATCAAACTACTTTGCCCCAACGAAACAGTGAGGTTGTCAATCTCACTGGCTTGCTGAAAACAAAGGATTAAACGTATGGTGTGGAAAATGAGTATTAAATTGCAGAGAATGAAAAAGGAACAGTTTGCAGTTTGTGGTTGTTTAATCAGTGTAAAAGAATGGACCGGGGTCCACAGTTCACTAGTGGTGTCTCTCCATAAAAGATAACTAACATGTTGGGTGAACAAATTACAGCTGGGCAATTGACGAATAGTGAGCGCATGACAATGCATATACATGACATGTTGACTACTATGATATTTAATTGGGCATTACGACATAATACATAGACCGTTATCCAACAGCATCTATGACTAATAATCCACCGCCGGGTTGTCATCCGAGTCCCCCGTTGGTATTAAGTTGCAAGCAACGGATAATTGCATTAAGTAAAGTGCGTAATGTAAACAAACACATATGCCCGTGGACATAGCATCGTTAGGTTATCCCTAGTGGCAACAGCACATCCACAACCTTAGAACTTTCTGTCACTGTCCCAGGTTAAACGGAGACATGAACCCACTATCTAGCATAAATACTCTCTCTTGGAGTTACAAGCATCTACTTGGCCAAAGCATCTACGAGTAACGGAAAGCATGCAAGATCTTAAATAACATATAAGATAGATTGATAATCAACTTGACATAATATTCAATATTCATCGGATCCCAGCAAACACAACATGTAGCATTACAATAATATGATCTTGATCATGTAGGGCAGCTCACAAGATCTAAACATGATGGCACAAAGTGGAGAGACAACCATCTAGCTACTGCTATGGACCCGTAGTCCAAGGATGAACTACTCACGCATCACTCCGGAGGCAGGCATGGCGATGTAGAAGCCTCCGGTGACGATTCCCCTCTCCGGCAGGGTGCCGGGAAGAGGTTCTGAACCCTCCCGAGCTAGGGTTGACGACGGCGGCGTCTCTGGAACTTTTCGTGGATATTTGCTCAGGTACTTAGGGTTTTCGCGTCGGGGGGAATAAGTAGGCGAAAGGGCGGCGGCTGAGACCCCCGAGGGGCCCACACCACCCTAGGGCGCGGCAGAGGGGGCCCGCGCCCTAGGTGCGTGTGGCCTCCTGGTGGCCCTCCTCTGTGCTCCTTCGCTCCGTCAGGTGTTCTGGAAAAATAGGACCCCGTGTAGTTTCGTCCAATTCCGAGAATATTTCCAGACTAGCTTTTCTGGAATACAAAAACAGCAGAAAACAGGAACTGGCACTTCGGCATCTTGTTAATAGGTTAGTCCCAAAAAATGTATAAAAGTGATATAAAGTAGATGCAAAACATGTAGCAATTGGTATAAAACAAGCATGGAACATCAAAAATTATAGATACGTTTGAGACGTATCAGCATCCCCAAGCTTAGTTCCTACTCGTCCTCGAGTAGGTAAACGATAAAAACAAAATAATTTTTGAGGTGACATGCTACTATCATAATCTTGATCATATAATATTGCAAGGCACATGTAAATGAATGAAGTGATCCAAGTCAATGGTCTATAATTTGCTACCAAATAGATAATGAGTAAACAATGAATCACACAAGCTAAACGTTTTCATGAATAGTACTTTCGAGACAAGCATCAAACAGTTTTGCATAAGTGTTAACTCATAAAGCAATAGTTTCTAATAAAAGGTATTTAATCAACACAAAGGAAGAATTTAGTTTCAGCATTTGCTTCAACTTTCAACATATTTATCTCATGGATATTGTCAACACAAAGTAGTATAACAAGTCCAATACATTGCATATAACGCATGTTGTAACAAAGTTGACACTAGTGTTTGCTTGTGGAAGACAGAAAGAATAGGAAAACTGACTCAACATAAAAGTAAAAGAAAGGCCCTTCGCAGAGGGAAGCAGGGATTAAATCATGTGCTAGAGCTTTTAGGTTTTTGAAAGCATATAGAGATTGCATAAAATATTTGATACTCCTCCCAACCTTGCTAACACAAGCCATGGCTAACCGAATCCTCGGGTGCCTTCCATCAATCACATACCATGGAGGAGTATCTATTTTTGAGAGGTGTTTGTTAATTGTCAACGAATGGTAGCGGGTGAGAACAGTATTCTACCTGTCGAACGGACTTTTAAGAGCGGCTCCCATGAAGGACGTTATTTCTACCAGCAAGGCAGATCATCCCTCTTTCTCTTTGGTTTACACACATTCAGGTATTTCACTGTTTGTCATTGCTTACTGATGAATCAGGGCAAAAGTGTGAAGAGAATTAATTGGTTAAAGTTGTAATTAATTGGGACTGGGCACCCCGTTGCCAGCTCTTTTTGCAAGTTATTGGATAAGCGGATGTATATGCCACTAGTCCAGGTGTAAAAGTCCATTCACAAATAGAATAAAGAATAACCACACTAATTCCTCATGAGCTAGTAAACATTGACACAAAAAGGGAATAATAACATTTTGAATAATTTAAAGGTAGCACATGAAAAATTTACTTGGAGTGGCAAGGAAATACCACATATAGGTAGTTATGGTGGACACAAATGGCATGGATTTTGGCTCAAGGATTTGGATGCACGAGAAGCATTCCCTCTCAGTACAGAGTTTAGGCTAGCAAGGTTATGTAAGCAAACAAGAATATCAACCCGTACACCAAGTTTTATATGACAAACATATTGCAAACGTTATAAGACTTCATACCGTCTTCCTTGTTAACCAAACCCTGTTATTAGAAAATATCTAGACCTTAGAGATACCACCGATGCAAACCAAATTTTCAACAAGCTTTACGGTAGTTCTTCACTAATAGGCTTAACTCATGTGATGCACAATTTAATCATGATCTACTTGTTAACTCAAAACAATTGACAAGCATCAAGTTATCCATTTTAGTGATCTACAAGATTAAGCAAGTTTTTCCTTATACCAATTACCACATGCAACATTTTCTGAACCAACCAAACACCAATCAATTTATTTCATCAACTCTCCAAACAAATATAAGTGAAGCAAGAGAGTACTTTCTACAAAAGAAAGCTAATAGCTCTGACAAGAGATACATGAAAACAAGAGCTAAAAGCTGAACAGCGCTAGATATGAATACTCAACAAATATAAGTGAAGAATAGGAGTATTCTCATGAAAAAGCGGAGCGTGTCTCTCTCCCAATCAAGAATGCTAGGGTCCAGTCAAGCTTTATTGAAAATAAAAGTGCAATACTGAAAATAAAAGCACACAGACGCTCCAAGAAAAGCACATATGATGTGAAAGAATTAAAATATAGTTTCACTAGAGATGACCTGATAATTTTGACGATGAAGAAGGGGATGCCTTGGGCATCCCCAAGCTTAGACGCTTGAGTCTTCTTGAAATATGCTGGGGAGATCCATGGGAGCCTCCCCAAGCTTAAGCTCTTCACTCTTCTTGATCCTATTATATCATCCTTCTCTCTTGACCCTTGAAAACTTCCGTCACACCAAACTCAAAGTAAATCTCATTAGAGGGTTAGTACTCAAAATTTTAATCCACGGTTCTGTTGTGACACATTGCAAGAACTCAATAAAACATTAGCTACAGCCCTCCATTAGAGAACCTTGCTAAAGCCCACAAGAACAATGCAAAAAACAGAGACATAATCTGTCAAAACAGAACAGCCAGTAAAGATGAATTTTTCGAGGCACTTACGACTCAATCGAAAAACTTGAACTAATGAAAGATGCATACATTCAGATTACGCACAAAACTTTTCAGATTTAATTCACAATCTGGTGATTTAGGAATTTCGTACAGTGAACAGCAAAAATCTGTTTCGCAGCAATCAAAATTAAGCATCATCTTAACATTAGAGGCTACTCTTGGCACAACAATGCGAGAAAATAAAGATACAAAGGAGTTGCTACAGAAGTAAACATCCTCCTTGACTCAAAAAAAAAAAATTGCAGAATAAAAATAATGGGTTGCCTCCCATAAGCGCTTTTCTTTAACGCCTTTTAGCTAGGCACAAGCATGCATCAAGAAGCAAATTCGAAACACATTTAAGTCTAACCCACTTCCTATGCATAGGAATCTTGTACACAAATAAATTCATAAAGAACAAAGTGACAAGCATAGGAAGATAAAACAAGAGCAACTTCAGAACTTTCAGCATATAGAGAGGTGTTTTAGTACCATGAAAATTTTTACAACCATATTTTCCTCTCTCATAATAATTTTCAGAAGCATCATGAACAAACTCAACAATATAACTATCACATAAAGCATGCTTTCATGATCTACAAACACATAATTTTTATCAAGCTCAAAAATAGTGGGATTAAACTTTCAAACCCACTTTTAACAATTTTATAACAAGATGATTGATCATTCTCAAGAGGTATGGGACTCCATCTAGATAAAGTCAAGACCTCTCCAATCCCATTTTCATTAGCAGTACAATTAATATTATCAACCAATATAGGACCATCATCTAGAGCTTTATCATAAACATTTCTAAGCAAAACTCTTTAGTACCATGCATTTCGATATCAGGCACAAATAAAGGATTATCATAAGATTCATCAGAATAGCATGATTATCATAAATAACAGTAGCATAATTATTCTCACAAGTTTTACTCATAGGAATATTTCAAGAGAATCCACAGGAACATAACATTCATCCTCCTTTGGCAAGCATGGAGGGTGATCAAATAATGTAAGAGTTAAAGAGTTACTCTCATTAGAAGGTAGGCATGGGTAGCTAATCCATTCTTCCTCCTTTTGTTCATCACTCTCCTCCTCTTTTTCATCCAATGAGATTTCAGTTTTAGCAATAGTTTCTTCTTCCACAGGTTCCTGCAAATTGTGAGTACATCTTGTGCATTAATGAGTCTCTCTTTATAATCAATGATATAACAATTATTGCTGAAATTTTCTAGGCAATAATCAAGAATAAAAGAGACCGTATCTTTAAGTTTATTGCAAGCAACACAAGTTTCATAATTTTTAGCCATGAAGGAGTCTATTTCAGAAGCTCCCATAAGTAAAACAAATTGTTCTACTTCTTCAACTCCCAAATGAATATAGTTATTCCAATGATAGTTCATAATTAAAACGTCTTCACTAAAGCCACATTGGAATTTAAGATGTTTAGTATCTGTTCAGAGCAACAATTTATATCATGGCGTTCCAGCAAAATTTCAGCAATTTGATTTAACTTTTTATCATGCCTCTCACGATTTTACCCTCTCTTGATTCTCTATACTTTATATATAATTCTCTAGCTTCCATCAACATAGAGGTTCTAGTAAATTCTTCCATAGCAAATTTTTTTATAGGATTTTCAGTTTTATATTTTTTATGGGTTTCCAAGTAAACAAGCAAAACATAACTGGATAAAAGTAAACTAAGCAAGACAAAAACAAAGTAAAGAGATTGGAAGCGGAAACTCTCCTTGCAGAAGACTGCTGTCTCCCCGGCAACGGCGCCAGAAAAAGAGCTTGATGGCGTGAATCACACGCTCGTTGGGAGACCCCAAGAGGAAGGTATGATGCAGTTCAGCAGGAAGTTTTCCCTCAGAAAGAAACCAAGGTTATCGAACCAGTAGGAGCAGCAACTCTTCAGAAGGTTGTTGGTGGCTCGCACGGCGCAATACGATCACCAACGTGGAATCTGCACACAACACAATCAAAGTACTTTGCCCCAACGAAACAGTGAGGTTGTCAATCTCACCGGCTTGCTGAAAACAAAGGATTAAACGTCTCGTGTGGAAAATGATGTTTAATTGCAGAGAATGAAAAAGGAACAGTTTGCAGTTTGTGGTTGTTTAATCAGTGTAAAAGAATGGACCGGGTCCACAGTTCACTAGTGGTGTCTCTCCATAAAAGATAACTAACATGTTGGGTGAACAAATTACAGCTGGGCAATTGACAAATAGTGAGCGCATGATAATGCATATACATGACATGATGACTAGTATGATATTTAATTGGGCATTACGACAAGATATATAGACCGTTATCCAACAGCATCTATGACTAATAATCCACCGCCGGGTGTCATCCGAGTCCCCCGTTGGTATTAAGTTGCAAGCAACGGATAATTGCATTAAGTAAAGCGCGTAATGTAAACAAACACATATGCCCGTGGACATAGCATGTTAGGTTATCCCTAGTGGCAACAGCACATCCGCAAACTTAGAACTTTCTGTCACTGTCCCAGGTTAAATGGAGGCATGAACCCACTATCTAGCATAAATACTCTCTCTTGGAGTTACAAGCATCTACTTGGCCAAAGCATCTACGAGTAACGGAAAGCATGCAAGATCTTAAATAACATATAAGATAAATTGATAATCAACTTGACATAGTATTCAATATTCATCGGATCCCAGCAAACACAACATGTAGTATTACAATAATATGATCTTGATCATGTAGGGCAGCTCACAAGATCTAAACATGATGGCAAAAAGTGGAGAGACAACCATCTAGCTACTGCTATGGACCCGTAGTCCAAGGATGAACTACTCACGCATCACTCCGGAGGCAGGCATGGTGATGTAGAAGCCTCTGGTGACGATTCCCCTCTCCGGCAGGGTGCCGGGAAGAGGTTCTGAACCCTCCCGAGTTAGGGTTGACGGCGGCGGCGTCTCTGGAACTTTTCGTGGATTTTTGCTCAGGCACTTAGGGTTTTCGCGTCGGGGGGAATAAGTAGGCGAAAGGGCGACGGCTGGAGACCCCGGAGGGGCCCACACAACCCTAGGGCGTGGCAGAAGGGGGGCCCGCGCCCTAGGTGCGTGTGGCCTCCTGGTGGCCCTCCTCTGTTGCTCATTTGCTCCGTCAGGTGAGTTCTGGAAAAATAGGGACCCCCGTGTAGTTTCATCCAATTCCGAAAATATTTTCAGACTAGCTTTTCTGGAATACAAAAACAGCAGAAAACAGGAACTGGCACTTCGGCATCTTGTTAATAGGTTAGTCCCAAAAAATGCATAAAAGTGATATAAAGTAGATGCAAAACATGTAGCAATTGGTATAAAACAAGCATGGAACATCAAAAATTATAGATACGTTTGAGACGTATCAGTTACTCCCCATTGTGAGCAGACTAATCTAAAATGGCTTACATTTTGAATTATTCAGAAAAATAGCTTACTGCTAGCGGGCTCGGCTTACGCAGCTTCTTTTTGGGAAACATGGAGGCGGATTATGCGGAGGCCTCATGGAGCAGTTGGGCACCTCTCAAAGAAAAGCGGTTCATGTGGCTAGTTCTTAGGGCATCTCCAGCCGTGGAGCAAACCCAGGAGGCTTTTTTCAGCCAGATTTTGTTGCGCCAGCGCTATTCTGATTCCTGGGGGCATGATTTCCCAGTCGTGTTCTCAGCGGAGCCACCGGAGGGCGCTGCTCGAGGGAGGCTTCCGTGGCGGTCTGGACGCATCTTCCCGAGCGGAGATGGCCGGCAGTGGAGATGGCCGGCGTGGAGGAGAGAGAGGAGCAGAGCTGGCCAGCGGTGGAGATGGCCTGCCTTCTTCGTGGTGGGTGGGGAAAAGTGGAGAGGGAAAAGGAGAGAGAAAAAGAGAGAGGGAGCACGGTTGAACGTTGTGGACCTGGGCAAAAGAGAGGAGAGAGAGGGAGCTGAGAGACTGACTGTGGGCAAGCCAATCGCCCCCCCCCCCCCCCCAGGCCAAACCCAGCGCCCTGGGTCCCCCCCCCCCCCAGGCCAATCCCAGCGCCCTGGGTTTGGTCTGGAGGCGCCAGCGCTAATTTCGTCCAAAAACAACGCTATTTGAGGTCGGGGGGGGGGGGGGGAGGCACGGTTGAGAGATTTCGGCGCTATTTGAGGGCCTGGGGGGCACGGCTAGAGATACCTTAGAAACAAGTGCTGGACTAGAGACAGACTGGAAAGGAAAGGGCTCCTTCGATCTGCAGCTTGTGTGCGATCAGCTGCCGGAAACTATAGACCACCTGATGACACAATGTACTACAGCGAGATCAATCTGGGTACAGCCGTACAGGTCCTTGCGAACAGAGGGTTTAACAGGTTCAGTCTTCGATCCTGTAGGCGCTTGCTGTGGGCGCTTATGGTTGAAAGAAATGAAAGATACTTTCATAAAAAAACAGGCAAATGAGGGCACGATATTAGGCTGATCAGAGAGGATTTTGCCCTCTGGATGCGGGCCAAGAAAGGAGCGGAGAATAGCCAGGGAGTATTTGTTTTGCTTTGCGGCAGTAGCAGCTGGGCAGCGTTCGAACTGTAACATGTAATCTTGTACCTGTAACTCTTCTTCTACCTTAATGCCATGACATGCAAATCTTTTGAATGTTCTTGAAAAAAATGGTTTACATTATGGAACATAGGTAGTACAATACAAGTCTTTTTATATATACAGCTAGAGCCTAGAGGGTAGCAACGCCATTAGAAGAGCGGCAGATGCGAGATAGGATCTGAACATAATAAACAACATACTACCTCCTTCCGGGTTAATAAGGCCCACGCCATTAGAAGGACGAAGATCATACTTATTAAGTGAGTGCATTATAGATCAAATGTTGCATAAATATGGAACTACACTATATGCTTATCCTATGCGGGCGTATTACAAAGGCATTCCTGAAATGAGAGCCCCACTTCGCATAATATTTGAAAAGATAGTGATGCACCACAGTATAGTAATGCGTCTCACACAAATGGGGGTATTCACCCCAACCCTTTTAATGTAATCACACTCAACATAAGAAAAATGCCAGCTACATACAAAAACCTTTGAAAAACAAGGGCAGTACGAGTAAAACATTGCACATTTTTGGTGAAACGCACCATTATATTATGACGGTATTCGAAAACAAGATAGTTACAGCATGCATTCCTTCTAGAAGTTCCAGGGTGTGACACAACAGAAGGCTACCGTTATGTATCAATAGTATACTTTAAATGAACCAAGAGCGTTGCTTGTAAAAAATGCATAATTTTTTAGAACAGAAGAGTGCTTGTTAAATAATAAAATTGAATGAATCCATGCCTGAAACATCACAACTCTGCAAGAATGAGAGTCTCTACCGATATCCATAGTTTCAATGCCTACTCATAGCTTATTGTTGGAAAGGAAGAATGTTATCACTACAAGATAGCCTCATTTTGATGATACACACCAACGAGTATTCTTAACCGAACAAACATTATAATAATATATTAAAAGAAGAACATATGTCTATTATCGCACTTCCTTTTAGATGTGCACCTCGCACGTACCATATTTGACTGCCATGATGCGCGAAAATATTTCCCAATAAAGAGGGGGTGTTACCAATAGAATAATGCTCGATCTCGAGAACCCGCATTATTAAACACTAAATAAAAAACTAATGACACATATCTTAGACAACTGAAATTATATTTAATTATGACAGATGGACAGGGGCCAACATGACATGGAAAAACACTCTATGGTCTCGAAAACCCGCGTTATTACGTTCTACTTAACCAATCTAAGTGCCATATTTGACCACCAATTACTAATGTTTTTTTTGTATGAAAGCGTGCTTCAAGTAAAAGATTGCGCAAGTACAAGATTGCGCGATGTAACACAGGATGGGTTAGTCTTAGGCATCAACATTATAGCATCCGTATGACGAGAACGTTACTACTAAAACATTGCGGAATTCTAGAGAAACACACCGTGTACTAAAATTGGATGAGAAACTCTTCGAACAATGCTGTTACAAGTAACCGAAATATAAGGACCATATTAAGAGAACTGTCCATGAAAGATTTGGACAATAATACAAACATCTGGCATGCAAGTTATACAAGCATCACAATCTAGTACAAATATCCTACAAGTTAACTACATCTAGTTGACTATATTTGAAATCCGAACAAATTGGGCATAAATTAAACCATGGAAGGGGATCAAGCTAACCAGCTGCTCATGGTTTGTCGATTATTGTAACATTAAGGGGTTGGGGCTAGCGTAGGAAGGAGACCCTCAAATCCGTTGTGAGGAAGTCGTGCGCCTACACCAATGCCGCCCGGGGACGAGGTCACAAGTCTGGTTGCGACCTCGGCAAGGGGATTACGTCCTTGTGCTCTCCTATGGTTCCATTTTTGTTAGGGCAATGGCGAAAAGAGATTCGCCGTTTCACGAGGGAAATTTCGAGGGCCAGAGCCAAAAGATCTGTGAGAAACGACATGACGATGAGCCCTGTGACATCGGAGGGAGTGTCTAGTGGGCTAGATCTGGGTGAGTAGGGGATATTTTGAATGGTCTCAGTGAAAGGTGGAGGGCTGGTACATGAAACTTAATAGTTTATCTATACTACTATAAAAGAGCAAACATGTGCCAGATACATTAAATCGTACGCGTTTAATTTCCGATCAACCATCCGGACCGTTCCAACCGTGTTGAGCACCTCAACACCCGAAAAAGCGAACCAGTACGAGTCCCTCTTCCGGCGATATTTTCCCTGCCGCGACTCTGTCGCCGCACCGCCCCCTCCGCCGCCACACGCCTATGCCGTCCACCCCCTCCATCCTCTGCGTTCTCTCTGTCCCACACTCTAATCACCGGAAAATTCCTGAATAAATTCCGACAGCTCGCGCAAAATCCTAGCTCGCGAGCCTCCCCCGCCATGGCGGCCAACCCCTCCTCCCCGTCAGCCGGCGCCGGCGGCGAGAAGCCTTCCCTAGCGCTGCCGCCGGTATGGCTCGCGGTGGCGCAGGCCGCGGCCGCGATCCATCCCTCCTCCCCGCGCTACTTCTCGTTGGCCGGCGCCAGCCCCTCCTCCCAGCAGCGCCGCATCGGCATCGCCGTCGACCTCTCCGACGAGTCCGCCTACGCCGTCCGTTGGGCCAGGCAGAACTACCTCCGCCCCGGTGACGCCGTGCTCCTCCTCCACGTGCGCCCCACCTCCGTCCTCTACGGCGCCGACTGGGGCTCCATCCCCGTCTCCTTCGCCCCAGATGAAGCCCCCTCCGCCGACGCCCCCTCCTCGGCCGAGGAGGTGCAGAAGAAGCGTGAGGAGGACTTCGACACCTTCACGTCCACCAAGTCGGAGTACCTGGCGCAGCCGCTCGCCGCCGCGCAGATCCCCTTCAAGATCCACGTCGTCAAGGACCACGACATGAAGGAGCGCCTCTGCCCCGAGGCCGAGCGCCTCGGCCTGTGCGCCATGATCATGGGGAGCCGCGGATTTGGCGCCTCGCGCAAGGGCGGGATGGAGAGGCTCGGGTGTGTTAGTGATTATTTGCGTGCATTACTGTGTCTGCTCGGTTGTGGTCGTTCGCTTCCCGGATGATCCTGCAGGTATCGCCTGAGGACTAGCCCGTCTATCATGATGCGCCTGACGGCCACCACAAAGGTCTGCCCTCTTGCTTTGCCTCAACTCCACAGTTTACTTTTGACCCCGTATGCTGATTGATTGATTAGTTCTCCATGATATGTTCGATGAAGTGATTTACTACAGAAATATGTGGCACGGAACAAAACATGCCTCAATTAGTAACTATTTCATCCAGTCACTGAATAGAACTGCAATCTTTCGTTTAAAATTGTAATGGTGGTCACAAGCTTGATGTCCTATCCTATATAAAAGGGTGGATAAAAAGAAGAGAACATTAAAATAGTTAATTAACATGGTATTCCATAATGGAATTCCAATCAAAACAAAAATACTGAATCTCTTAAAACAAGCCATTCTAATTCTAAAATTATTAAAAGAGCAAACATGTGCAGGTTCTGTTAGATATAGTCGTAAGCACTTGGCTCTTCCACTACTTGCTATCCACTTGAATTACCTTATTCCCAAATAGTGCCTTTTCGTTTACTGAAATTTCGTCAGGAAGCATCCATAATTGATTCTATAGGCAGACCACCATATCTTTTTGTTTGAAAAAATAACTTATAAGTATAAGCATGGTCGAAAAATGTTTTGAGGTTCAGGTCACACAAGAATAACACACAAACGGAGGGATGTGCTTAAAGTGTCATTGCTGATAAAAAAATTACTTTCATGCATGTTAGTAATATTATCTTGGAGAGTTTGGAGGCTGTAATTGCAAGCTCCAAAGATTCAGTTTATATATGATTTACCAAACTCTTATTCTCGCCTTTCCTAATTTGTCTATCACAAGAGAGATACTGCAATAGTGCACAGTTATTTGTCACATAGTCTAATCGAAGTATTAATAATTGAATCTCCATATGTTTTTTGAAGTAGCCAGTATAAAAATGATTAATTTTCTGCTTTTATGAAGATTTTGATTTCTAAATACACATAGAAAATTATTTGTACCATTTTATCCTTCACAGAAAATATAAAACTCTTTATTTATGGTAGTATTGTACTATTAGCAATCGAGCTGCGCTTTTTGTTTAGATTTTTTCTTGATGATCAAGAGGAATCGTGCTTGAGAGTTCCTGTTGCTGGATAATTGTCCATGTAACCAAAGACTAAAAATTGTAAACTTGGGAGTTGTAATGTTTATCATATTTTTCTACCATATTACTTAGATATTAAAATAGACAATCCAGTAAGTTACAATTTGTAATGTGTTAAGGTTCTATAAGTCATTGAATTCATAAATCTTAGCCCTTGATCTTGCTTCCGATTTCATGGGTTTCATCATTTTATCTGCAGAATAAGGATGGAACTGGTTGCTAAGCGTACCAGGATCATTCAGAACCTATATGATGAACTCCACTCCCAACTTCTCAGCAACATCATTGAGTTACTATTCTTTGCAGGCATGTAAATGAGTCGACCTGCATTTGCTTGGTTAGCCGTATGCAGAGGAAATGAACTTCATTCCTACTAGAAGGCGTATGTGAGGCTTTGAGCTGTTCCAAGGTCTGCCTTTTGTAATGCAACATGGGTGAAATTGGTGGAAAATAGTTACATGGGAAGCATTAGCACGCATGGTTTGTGTTATTTTTCTTTCATTACTATTTTCTGGTATATATCACTAAGTTCATGAGATATTGATATAATTTGAAAACAGACTAAAAATATATGCATTATTAAATATGTGCATTGCACGTGCAACATTACTAGTAGGTTTAAAACAAAGACGATGACGTTATATGCACTATTAGGAAATTTCGCTTGGTAATATTTTCTGGGATGTCTGAAACGTGCCACAAAAGGAAAAGTCACGAAAGGAAGGCATTTTTAGCAATTGTCGCATATAGCGGATTTCTTTGCAACACTTTTTCAAACTGTCTTTATATTGACACATGATTAGAGGAACTAATTACAAATTGCATGTACATATTAGAGGCTACTAGCTGATTATATACACGTGTGTTGCCACTCGCTATGTAAAGCGGGAGGAGATGTCAGTGAAACGCAACATGATTTCAGAAACACTTCGCGGTCGTCCATAGTACCCGACAAAGAGAGAAGCGCTCAGAGTGACTTTTTTTTTTTTGCGTATGAGCGCTCAGCGTGACTCAACAACGATCTTTTTTACTTTAAGACAGGGAAGCATTGTTAGAAAAAACCCATCCACGATTTTGGAAAGGTTGCATTATTTTTACTTGCTAAAAAACAGAAGTGACAGAAACGTATTTCAAAGGGCTGGGAGCTGACTAAACAAATCGGTGGAGGCTAATGAGCTCCCATAAACATACCCGCTAAGTCAAGCGTTACAAGCTCAGATAAGCATTTTTAGTTGTCTCCACTAAAAATTGTTGTAATCGTAACCATAGAAAGTTAATTGTACACTATCTCTTCATTCGTTGTAACCCAGCCTTGCTGTCGTATATAAAGGGAGCCCTAGGAATCATTTGGAGAAGATATAAAGACACAATATACATGAGCAGGAGCAGGTATTTACCTTCACTGAGAGGGGCTGAACTTGGGTAACACCTATTCAACAGTGTTTCTAGATTTCTACTACTACGTCTCCCATTAACACTCACTTCGAATACAATCCCTATGGCTGGCCCGAGAAACTTCCGTCGACATGACCAGAAATGCTTCTTGTACTACTATGAGCGATGCATGGTTGTCGATGTCTATTTCACGCAACATGATTAATGGCCTTCAGTGCGACGAGTGTCACCCTTATTTCACATCGACACAAACTGGCGAGAACCCTTGAGGAAGTTCAATAGTACCTACAAATGGATAAGAATGTGACGCGGCAACCATCTTTTCCCATTAGGTTTTTGTGACTAATACACAACGTGATGTCGACAACCCTTCAAGAAGGTCAACGACATCTAAAAATGGATAAGTGCTAGCATGACGATGCCACCAACTTTTTTCATTGAAGTGGGATGCATTGCTAGAGAAACACGGAGGAATTTTAAAAATCCTCGAGAAAGGCAATTGTTCCCAACAAAGACATAAGAACACAAGATCATGAACCTTTTCCGTTAAAGTTCGGAGGCGTCAGCAGTAAACCCTGTGGGATTCCGGAAACCCACTAAATCAGGAGGCAACGTAAGACACAATGCGATTTTGGAAACCCTTGTTGAAGGTAAAAGGTACCCAACAAAGAGATAAGCACCAGCGTGACGTGACAACAACCTTTTTCCATTAAAGCGGCATTTCAAGTCAAATCCCACGCGATTACAGAAACATTAAAGTGTTTCTCATTAAATCCATAGGCGATCTTAGTAAAACAGAAGGCGATCTCGAATCCCTTCGTGAAGGTCAAGGGTATCTGATAAAGACATAATAAACAACATGACGTGACAATATTTTTTTCATTAAAGCAGAGAGGCATTGCTAGTAAAACCTAGTGCGGTTCCAGAAACCCATTTAAGATGACAATGCTAAAATATTTGATAACCCAACTATTAATTATTCGAAAACTCAAAAAATAAATTAAATGTATAAGCAAAATGTGTTTCACATATTGAACAAAAGTGTGTGGAAAATATAATAGATTTATACTAGGCATGTCTTTACTCATAAGCCGCATTTTGTGTAAATTCTCTCTTGCACTCAACTAGCAGACATACGCCATGTGTAGATGTCCAGTTGTGTGAGTATTTATGTATACATAAGAGCGAATCTTACTTCTTGAAATAAGATTATGCAATGTTCATCAAACGTTATAGATACTAGGCAAGATGGCGCGTCGACACGCCGCGCCCGTGTGTTAAAATTCATATTTGAAAATGTTCGTATTTATTTTTTTCCTGATTTCAAAACTGTTGGAATTAAAAAAATACATTTATTAATTGTTTAGATTTCAAAATTTGATATAATTTAGAAGTTGTTTATATTTGAATTCTTTTTACTTTTTCAAAATGCTTAGATTTGAAAGGCATTTGTAATTTTGTAATATGTATCGTTTAGTAGTTTTTGAAAATTTGTTTAAATACCCTAAAACAATATCTCAACGCATTCTTCGCGAAAACTCATCCGATAAAGATTATTTTTTATGTACAGTTGGGAAATATGGATAAAAAATTCTATTTTAAATTTATCTTAGCGGAATAAGTATCGTTGAACAATTGTTGTCATAAAATTTCATATTTCGGAAATTGTTAAAGTCAGAATTTTGTTAGTTTTTTAATTATTTTAATGTTTATAAAATGATCATATTTGAAAGACTTCTAAAATCTGGAGGTGTTCAAATTTGAAATTTGAATTAAAATGTTCAAGTATAGTTGCTATTTAAGTTCGAAAATGTCCACATTCTTAATTTGGTTGAAAATATTAAAAATGCTAAGGTTCAAATAATTGGTCAAGTTGGCAAGTTATTAAGATTTGTATTATAAAATTAAATACATAATTAGAGGGAATGAATTTGCATTTATTACATACATTTGTCTAATCAATTATTTTTAAAAATTTGAAAACATAATTAGAGATAGTTAAGTTATGTTGCATCCAAATATGTTAACTAAATTGTAACAATCAATTGTGTTTTTTTATTTAACACCATAATTGGAGGAAATATTTTATGGTTATCTCCAAATATTAGTCAGTTTGATACGGTAGGTATATTTTCCTGACGAAAAAAGGGAAAATGTTTATTGTGAAAATATCACAAATATTGTCTGAAATCTATTTTAAAATTTGTTAAAAATGTTGAATATTTTCTGGTAAGAAAGAATTAGTTGGAAAAATTGTCCAACAAATCGTCAACAAAATAAATACTTCTTAGTTTTCGTGAAAGTTTTGAAAATTTCTCAGTTTCACTTTTGTGTACAATGGGTATTTTTTATGCATTTTTAAAATTTGTATTGGTTTTGAAATCTATTTTGAAATTTATTACAAATATTGAATATTTTCTGTTAAGAAAGAATTAGTTGGAAAAATTGTCCAACAAATCGTCAACAAAATTAATACTTCTTAGTTTTCGTGAAATTTTTGAAATTTTCTTAGTTTCACTTTTGTGTACAATGGATATTTTTTATGCAACTTTGTTAAATTTATATTGGTTTTGAGATTATTGTGTTTCTTTTTTAATATACTGTTGAATGTCCTGTCATTTTTTTTTTGAAAAGAAAATTGATGGGAAATGTGATTTGTGAGTAAAGAGAAAAATGCACATATTTTAAACAGGATTGCAAGTTGGTTAATCATACAGGGAGATGCAACAGTTATAAAGCTTTCAATTTTCTGCAAATTTTGATATATTATTTGCATTATTCTGAACTATAGTTTAAAAGTTATAAATTTTACAAATTTTAGTATTCTCTGTAATTGCGAAATATCTGACAAACGGGACCTACACGTTAGAGTTTTTGTTTTTCTGGAAATCATTTACAGGAAATAAGAGGAGGCTGACAGGTGGGCCCGAGGTGACGTCAGCACGTGACGTCACCCCCTGGCGGCGGACGCAGCCGCGGCCGCGCGCTGCCGAGCTCGCGCTCGAGCAGGCGAGCACGCACGCGAGCCTGGGGCCGTGCGGAGGCGCCAGAGGAGATGGAGGGGAGCCGTAGGGGCGGCGGCACGGACCATTTGGTCGCCGGAGCGGTCGGCGGCGACGAAATCCTTGGCGGCGAACGGCGAGTGCGGCGGTGAAAAATCCGGCGCGGATACGGCGTCTCAGCAGCCTATCCGTGGCGAGGAGGCGGAGGACGTGAGGGCGGAGGTCTCCGTGTCCTTCGATCTGACCAGGGAGGGGCGGAGGGACGCCGCGGGGCGTCGGCGGCGCCGGTGAGGTCGAGCACACGCCGGGAGAGGAAGAGAGGAAGAGAGATTGTGGCGGCATTTTTTCATGGAGGTCCCTCAGTTGTTTCCAATTTGCGAAAAGGTCCTTCCGAGGTTTTTTTTGATAAATTGTTGCGTTAAAAGTCGTGCGTGAGGGGTTATCGGGTGGACACCGGTTCCACCGGCTGTGACCGGATAACGTGGAGCTCACTGATTGGTGCGGATGTGCACCTACTGTTGCTAAGAACAGTAAAACGCGTGGTGGGCGACGTGGCCTTATCTTGACCGTCCGTTGATTCGATCTGACGGCTAGGGGAAAAGCGGCGACGTGGCGCGCTGGAAAGGGGAGGTCATGTCCTCACTTTATATATAGAGGGATGCAGACTCATTTACATAGGACACGACTACATGTAGAACGTTCTACGTTTTGTCAAATCCGTAGAACGTTTCAGAGCATCTCCAGTCGGGGCACCAAAACGGCCGCCCAAATGCGTTTGGGGCGTGCCGGACACAAAATCGCGCCCAGTCGCGGCGCCCAAACGTGAATTCGGTCCAGCGCGGCCCAGTTTTGTGTCCGGCACGCCCAGCCCACGCCCTCAACTTGGGGAGGCTTGGGGCGGCCCCGGACGGAAGGAAACGCGACGCCACGTCGGCTCCCGACGCGCGGGCCACGCCTGGCAGTGAGACACAGACTATGTCTCATCGTTTTGTCGCCTGATTTTATCCCCGTCATTCATCGTCGTCCCAGTCGCCCCAATTTGCCTCGTCGCCCCAGCCGCCCCCCCCCCCCCCGCCGGCTCCGCTCCACCCAAACCTGGACGCCGGCGCCGCCGTTTGCTTCCTCTCCTCGACGACCTTCGGTTCCGGGCACCGGCGATCTCTCCGCCGCTGTATTCGATACATCCGTCCCCGGCGGTCTCTCCGCGACCCGCCTGCCTGCAAGGTGTTCGGCGGAAGGTTCGCCTGATTTTACCCCGTCATTCATCGTCGCACCGGCGACCGGTCATTAATCAGTGGCCGCATTGTATTGCAGATGGATAGCGACGACGAGATGATGGCCGTGATGCTGTTGGAAGAAGAAGACGCCATCGCCGCGGAGGAAGATGAGAATATAGCAATTCTCAGTTGTCTTCTCCGACTTCAAGCCGACGAGGAAGCCAATGCCGCCCCAAAACGGGGAGGCTCATCGTTCGGAAGGAAGAAGAGAAAGCCGAGGCAGAGAATGGAAGGCCATTGCATGTTAGTCTCAGACTACTTTGCCGAAGTTCCTGTCGCCACCGCCAAGGATTTTCGTCGACGCTTTCGGATGAACCGTGGATTGTTCAACCAGATCGTGCAAGCTGTGAGGGCGTATGATCCATGGTTCAAGTTGAAGAAGGACGCCGTGGGAACTGTTGGTTTCTCGTCAATCCAGAAGTGCACTACAGCCATGAGAATGCTTGCATATGGAGCACCTGCTGATTCTGTAGATGACTACCTACGGATGTCAGAGTCCACAATCATCAAGTCGATGTACAGGTTCTTCAGGGCGGTGATTGGTGTGTTTGGCCCAAACTATTTGAGAGGACCAAATGAAGAAGAAACAGCTCGGATCCTGGAACAGAATGCAGTTAGAGGATTTCCTGAAATGCTTGGAAGCATAGACTGCATGCATTGGAGCTGGAAGAACGGTCCATTTGGTTGGCAAGGATTGTACAAAGGAGGCCACAAAGGATATTGCAGTGTGGTTCTTGAAGCTGTGGCCGATCATGAACTATGGATTTGGCACGCGGCAGGATCACACAACGACATCAATGTGTTGCAGCGCTCTCCTGTGTTCGCGAAGCTAGTTAAAGGCCATGCCCCACCTGTCAACTATGTGGTCAATGGCCACGAGTACAACAAAGGGTACTACCTAGCCGATGGCATTTATCCAAAGTGGGCAACATTTGTGAAGAGCGTCCCCAACCCTCGCGGGAACAAAGCTTGCCATTTTGCCGCTGAACAAGAGAGCGCCAGGAAGGATGTCGAGCGGGCATTTGGAGTGCTGCAGCAAAGGTTTGCTATCGTTCGGTATCCTGCTCTGACATGATCGAATGAGCAAATGTGGGAGGTGATGAATTGTTGTGTCATCCTGCACAACATGATCATTAAGAGTGAGCGCTATAATCCAGTGCATGATCATATGCCATGTGACTTTGAGGGTCCTCATGCACAGGTTGATCACAACGTGCCGGCAGATTTCGCAGATTATATCTCAATGCATTTGGAAATTCGTGATGAAAATACTCATAATGCACTCCAAACTGATCTAGCGGAGCATTTGTGGGCACGCCGGGGCATGGCAGCGGCAGAGGAGGAAGAGGAAGACGTTTGAACTTTATTTTATATATTTGAACTATTAAATATTGTATTTGAACTATTACATATTTATGTATGTTTGATTTTTCCTCTCACAAAATATTAAAATTCATGTAAAGAAACCTTTTGGGGCGCCGCGAGTGGGGAACGCGGGCGCCCAAATGGCGCACCTTGTCCGGACAGCGCCCAAATGACACGTCCAAACGGCCTTTGAGCGCTCATTTGGGCGCCGCGACTGGAGATGCTCTCAGACAGCTTTGATCCTAATCACGCCCAAAAGAGTGACTCGGGCGCGCGTGCATGCAACGCAAAATACAAAGAAAGCTAACGCATGTGCATGAAGTGAGTATGGACAAAATTGATTACGTCATCAGCAATAAATGTAGGGATTTGAAAATTTAAAAAGAGCAATAAATGTAGGGATTTGAAAATTAAAAAAGTTTTGTAGGTTAAACCGTTTATCTGATTTAGAATCCGTTTTCACCGCTAGATTAGTTGCGACGAGATCTTCGAAAGTAGATCCCATATTGATATGTTACAACGATTTTATTTTCGGGCCCAAAAGTTACCCACCAGTAACATGGGAGTTATCTGGAAGTAATATATAAATTACCCACGGTTAGTGTTGGCTTCAAACTAGATCTTACTTTTGGTTACTCCTTTCGATTTTGGAACTTATACTTTGATAAGTGAGTTATCACTTTGAGGTCTTAACGTTATTGTGGTAAATGTGTAACTATTCACAAAAACACATGTACAACTCTATAAGTACTGTGGTGATAACCATATCGATTTTACGGTGACAATAACACCCCAAGAGATACGTAAAGTGGGAACTATTGCCCAGAGAGTTGGGTAACTACATTGACGTCTTCATGGTAGCCAAATCATAGGTAACTCTACAAGTAACGGGTGGATAGAGCACGGTAATTACATCGATTTGGTGATAATAGCTATACTGTAAACACCTAAGTAACTCTACCCTAATCTAGGTGTTATCGGTTGGTAATTATAGCCAAAACACAACGAAACTCTATAAGTATTGGATTGTTAATTGCATAATGAATAAATGGGTATCGGTATTGGGTGGATAACTATTAGACTAAGGGCAGGGTAGTCTTGGTGATAATTATATCATTAACACATGGGTAACTCCATCAATACTGGATGGGTAATTATTAGCCAATGGGCAGGGTAATTACATAGATTTCGTGCCAAGTACTATATCATGTACATATGGCTAGCTCCATCAGTACTGGGTGAGTAACTATTACCCAGAGGGCAGGATAACAACATCGATTACGTAATGACAATTAACTATATTATTAACACATGAATAATTTCATCGGTACTGAGCGGGTAATTATTAATCAAAGGATACATCGATTTTGTGGTGATAACTATACAATGAACACATTAGTAACTCCAATATTATCTAAATAGCAGATAACTATATCGATTTCGTGATGATAACTATATCGTGGTCATATGGATAACTCTATAAGTACTGGGTAGGTAAATATTATACAGAGAGTAGGATAACTAGAGCAGGGTACACAAACAATCGTTACCAAATTTTGCAGTGATCCGTCGCAATTGTTTACATCGTCGTATTCCTACTGCTAGTCTGCTAGTACTACTTTGTGTATCACTAACACCTCCAAGAAAAATCGAGAGAGCTATCTAATTTTGCACATGATCGTCATACTTCAGCTGCTCCACGGAGACGCAGTAGCAAGACCCGCCTGGAGACGCAACAACAGCCGTGGTAGCTGGTAGGTGCGCTCTCACAGGACGCCGCCGGAGATGCAGAAACGCGATGAGCTTGATGTGCCGATTGCAGCTACGCGGATGACGAAGACCAAGAAGCAGACTTGCTGGCCATCGCACACTCGAACAAAGCTCCATGTCCAGCAGCACTCACGCACCCAACTCCAACATGGAGTTGTGCATACAGGCAGACATTGGACTAAGAGCCCATCCTTCTGCAATGCAACTCTGATGGCGGGGGGCTGGTACAGTGGTACGGCGAGGTTGGGACACAATCGACGAACTACATTCAGGTTGAACCACCGGGACCCGCCGCCGGCGTTGGAGAACAGATGCCCCGGATCGGGGAGCTCCTCGCAGAACGCCTTTTGTAGCGGGATGCCGCCAGAAAGGCCACCCGACCAGCGTAGATCAGCCAGAGTGAGCCATCGCAGGGAGGCATCGAGGATGGTGTATCCGGTCCGGGAAGCACCGAATCCCGTCCCGCCGGTCGTGGTGGCGGTGGAGCTTGTCCAGGCGGCCGCACGGAACAATGAGGCTAGGCGGCGGACGCTGGGTGAGGTGGAGGAGAGGCTCGCCGGCCGGAAGAAGCAGGCGGCCCTGGGTCGTGCGTCGCACGCGGGCCCGGAAACAGGAGCTCCAGGGAAGGAGAAAAGGGCGTGTGTTGCCTCTGGCGACCGCGTCCATGCGAAGGAGTGGGAGACGAGAGGGGATCGGGCGGTTTGCTTGCGCTGTGAGATCGAGGAATAAAGGGATCGGACGGTGGGCACGAGCTCGTGGCCGGGCGTGAGGGCGGAAGCGAGCTCGGGCGCCGGCGCGGGCGGAGGCGGCCGGGCGTGAGGGCAGAGGCTCGGCATGGCCATGTTCCCTAGCGGCATGGTCCAGAAAGAGGGGCGCAGGGAGAGACGAGCTCGAGACCATGGGGAGCTGCCGGCGGCGCTGGTCGACGCATGGAGAGGCAGAAAGGGGAACGGGTCGGGTGCCTCCCCGCGTGTGTTGCGTGTGTGGTGGGAGTGCAGCCACGCGATTGGTCCGCAGCGCAAGGTCAACCACCGACCGTTCTGAATGTAGATTTTCCCTTTACATATATTCATTTTTTAGAGTTTGTGTCACACTCTGTTTCTGTTTGAGACCCCTCTCTTTTACTAGTTCTTCAAAGAGCAATACATCTTATTTAAATTACCAAATCGTTGGCTGGCAATCGGGTCAGGTTTGACCAGGTCGATCTTTTACAGACCCATGCACATTTAATAAATGGGCAAAGCTCTTGCCCATGACCTTACCCATGGGTAGAAAATGAGACCCATGCCCGAACCCGATGGGCAACCAGACCCGATGGGCAACCCGTCGGGCGTAGGCAAGTCAGGCAAATGTTACCGATCCATTGATCGATTTGCTCTATTTATATCTTCCCTGGTGCTCGTTTCTTTGCTAGCTTGTCGAGGTGGTACTAATAATTGTACCGTGCCGAGTGAAGGACATGCAGCGCCAGCGTCCCGTGCTATTGGGCTAATGCTTCATTTTGTTTACTTAATACCAGCCGGTTAGAGTACTTTTGTTTACTTAAACAGGTCCGGTCTGGTATAATGCTTGTACTCTATATGACTGTGTGGCAGATTTTCCTGTTTTATCTGCTTTTGTAGCTTCACCGCATAATCTGGGCACTCTTACAAAAAAAAACAGAGACGTCGGCTTCTTTGGAGTGGTACTGGTACCCAGCAAATACCAAAGAAGCCATAATGTGCGGTTGAAGCCGAACTGGCACGTGTGTGGTGATTAAGCAGGGTAGCACTCATGCTCCTACTTGGTGATCTCTAATTAAAACGCGCACAGGTCTCCCATGAACCGGTTGATCGATCCATCCACTGCTCCATCAAGTCCTCTTTACTTTGATTTTTTTTTCCGTCACAATCCTGTCTGGCTATACTGCTGTAGCTCGCTGGTCATGAACCCATCTTTAATGGAAATGGTCAGTTAAGGAATGAACGTGAAGAGCGCTTGGCCAGACAATTATGCAGAACAAGGTTCAGGACTAGACAGAGAAACATAGTTCTCCACAAACTGATCAACATGTGTGAACTAACATCGCATCAGGAACCGAAGATGATTTGGTAGCAAAAACACGCAAGGACTTTCCTGTTTTGCCAAAACGTGATCGACCGGTCGACCTTGTGGTCAAGATACAAGCGTGAAAACATGGAAGAGCAGCAGGAAATCAAGGACCGCTTCTGTTGCCGTCGGCGTACTAGCTCATGCTGCCCTGCCTGCTTGTGTTGGCGGCAGCGGCCGCGTCGGCGTGGAGGAAGTGCACCAGGACGGGGCTCTTGCAGCGGGGGCACTGGGGCTGCTCCTCCGCCTCCGAGAGCATCACGTACATGAGGCACCGCGGGCACCCCGCCACCACCATCGGCTTCGCCACCGCCACAGCCGCCGCCTCTTCCTCCACGTCCGACGACACGCACGAGCTCGCCGGCGACTCCACCATATGCTCGCCATGGACCAGCTCCTGGTGCAACCTATAGCTCTATAGATAGGCTTCAGGGGTGGGTACTGTGCTTGTGTCTCTGCTGCGGTAGAACGGTGCAATCTGGTATATATAGTGCTGTGCCCTGGGGAGGAAGAGGGGCCACTTGAATGCATCAACAGCTAATGACTTCAATGCTAGCTTATTTGCTTATCTCGCCGGACTTGGTTTAGAACTTCAAATACATTTCCTAGCTGCTTTTCTGTGACTAGCTAAAAGCGTAAATAAAAAGTATGAAACAGTGGATTGAAAACTATATTTAAAAATCAGAGAAACATACAGCACCAGGTTTTTCCTTCAGTTAAATAAGGACGAAGAATGAAAATATCGGCAAAGGTACAGGTGACACTTCAAGAGAATATAGAACAAATATCACAAAATGTAGGTAATAAATAGGTTATTAACTTCTTCTCTTTTAACTCGGGTTTAAGTTTTTGTTTGTATTTTTCTGAAATTAGTGGCACTGTGAGGAGTAGTGGGCTCAGAACAGAATGAATTAGAGATGTAAATATTATTTATTGGCTTGTCCTTTCCTGATCTCTCAAAAATATTTACTGCAAATTTAATATTGAACAGCTAAGTCATGCCAAAGTAAGAGCCAACTCACGGTCCCTTCACACCCTTTACCTGAACTTCAAATTCAGAATAGAAAAAACATATAAGAAGACATGTATCTATTTTATTTAGTAGGAAGCTCTTTTTACAGCTTGCATCTGCTGAGATAGCATCAAGATAGCTGCCATTATGGCTACCTTTTAGAGCAGTTACAATCCCACTACAAAGAGGTTCCAAAAATCTATTTCCAAAGGGAACACAAGGAGATTTGGATCGTTGCCCACCTGTGGTGCCATTTCCAGTTACTCCTGTACGTATGAACAAAGATATTTCTAATCCCTTTCCCACTTCACCCATAGGCTTTAGCTGGAGCCCACATCCAAGAACTTCATGAAACTACAGTCACAAAGCAGAGGCTGCAATGCCAAAAGAAAAATGTGTAAGGATGAGGAAATCATGTACAGTAGTATCCAAAGATCATTAAGCCACACATTGAAAACAAGAGAAATACTGCAGCTACAATCAAGGTTTCCCAGCAAGAATTAATGGACCGTATGAATGGAGAAGGGGGGCAACGCAGCTAAGCCAACTTAAATAGCGGGCATAAATGAAGCACTGTTTTATCTTGTGGGCAGGACTTGAATGGGGAGTATGGAGGGAGCCAACTCTTGATTCAATGAAAGATACTGGCCAGCTAAGAGTCTGCAGTTATATGTACTCAGCACACGATACTGGGCTCGTAAGCACCGTATTAATGCCGTCTTGTGCAGGAATTCATCCTGACTTAGTAAAGCTCCCAGCATGGACAGCAGGCGTGCATTTCCAAGTGATATTGAGTCGGGCTGTGTCAAGTTTAAGGCTCGTCTGATTGGAGCTGCTGTACCAGAAGATGTCAAATCTTAAATGGGAAAACAGTCATCATCTAGCGCTTGATTGGGCATTTGTACTTCACCTCGAAGAGGAGAGAATTCCTCCACCAAATCTGCCCAAAAAACCGCAATGATGTACAAGACACCAACGAGGCAGCAAAATGTGCTCCTATTTACTTTATTTTTTAATACCATATCATGGAGACAAAGAGAACCTTCGTTCCGCGACATGTTGTCAAAAGTTCATATATTAGTTCACCTTTGACGAGCACTACACCACAGTTGTTTTGTGTGGTATTCAGCTAAGCTGCCCGCGGCAACTCATGGTCTGAGGTTACAAAACCCTTGTGGACATACTGTGCTGCCCTACACCAGCTAAGAGTCATGTGCTATGAAATCCTTTACTAAATGCCCATCAAAGTGGCATTCAACCATAGGCCTGCTCTGAAATGCTTTACTAAATGCCCATCAAAGCGGTGGTATTCAACCATATGCCTATGAAACCTGTCAGAACTCAGAAATAAACATGGGCCTATAAGCCCTCGTGTCCTACTCCTAACATGTGGACGTTGTAAAGTGAGAGCCCAGGCTTTGTCATGGGTGGCTAATGGTGGTTAAGCGGCCGTATTAAAAAGCAAGGCAGAATTGGTGATGGGTGGCGAATGTACTGATTTACGAGTATAAACGAGTTGGACTCTAGTGACGAATAGCATAACAAAAATGAACTTGCTCATACCTCAAGAATGTTTACCTATAGCAGTCATTTTGTTATGTACAGGAACACAAATAACTGTCATCTCTTGCGAACTTGCAACGAGAGCCTCGGCCCTCAGCCCTAGTAGAAATGTCACTGACTGTCTGCAGCTCTCGAAGAAATGCAGCAGAAGCCAGACAGCTCGCGCTTACTGCACTGCAAGATTCCAAACCCTACTTTCAGATCGTCCACAAACTGCCGATCTGTAATGCGGCAGTAGGGTTTGTTCAACGGCACTGTCATTTCAAACAAAAGGGTATCAGTAACTCTAGAAGACTGCTTTCAGAAACTACCGATTAAGCAATGACTAACCGTTGCAAAAATTCTTTTCTTATCAACTCCTTCACAATTTACAGACAATCAGTTATTGATGGAAATATAAACATACTGTCTGTGTAATTAGTAGCATCGGCAAAAGGTGGTGCTGAATTTAACGCAAGCATACAACATACCTTGGTGGGTCAAGTCGGCACAGCTCACACGAAAACAGCGCGGGGGTGACTAACGTTGAAAGTTAGTTACAGGTTGTCAGTTGTCATCAACATCTTGATTCTCGTCACCATCGCTCAAATCAGAATCACTGGAGTAATCTGAATCCCCAGAGTTTACAGAATCAGAAACCTCTCCTAGAACTTCTAATGAATTCCAATCAGGAGGAAATATTCTTTGAAGTGCTTCTGTTAGTGCCCCTCCCGTCCTCTCGATCTTGTGAAGCCATCTCGACCAGTGAACAGCAGTGCGCATATCAACAGTCAAATCATTCTCAAACATTTCTCTACAAACAGTCAAGATTCCGGTGTATGTGCCTCCTTCCATTACACTTGCCCTTGAGAGGAGTGAAGTCACCAAGCAATGATAAGCAGCCTCATCAGGCTTCAGCCCCACCAGTTTCATCTCTTCAAAACATTTCAATGCTCTGTCTGGAAGTGATGCCCTTGCCCAACCTTTAATCAAGGTAGTATAAGTCTTGAGATTAGGTTTCAACCCGACATCTGCCATTTCTTCTATCACCTTTTGTGCCCTCTGCAAAAAAAATCATATAATTGAGATAAATCAACGGACAGTGTGCAAAGAAGGACCCAAGAGAAATACTTGTCCATTCATAAATTTCAAATTATAAAAAAATGAATGCAGGATAAAGAAAATGTGCACTCATGATTATTAGATTGAATTGTACTATCCTTGTCAGTTTGTCTCCAGCATGCAGTCACGATAAGCTACAAATTAAATAAGTAATGCAAAGTTTTCATACCTGCATGTCTCCTGCTTTGCAGCATGCATTTATATAGGAGGTATATGTATGAATGTTAGGAGGGACCCCATCTTCTTTCATTTGCTTCATTAAGTCTGCTGCCTCCCAAACATCCCCCCTCCGAGCCCACCTAGACAAAAGATCAGTGATTAGACAAGCAAAAAGGAAATTTCTAGTATATTAATGGAACAAACCATAATGTTTGGAGTATGCACTGTTAAAGTAGTGTAGAACTAATTAAGTAAAGAACTATCATGATAGTTTCTTCATGTTTCTGCGTTTGCAGTTGGCTAAATAGTTCCATACACTCCACTGGTCAAGAAATGAATATATGCTTCTCTGAATAAGTGAGACAGCTAGATAATGACCTAGCTGAACTTAAGAAGAATAAGATTAATGGAAACTGGTTATAAAGCTTTCTAGAGTACATACCCATCAATCAAAATATTATATACAAATGTATTCCTGGTAATCTTCTGAGAGCTCATCTCGCGGGTGACTGCTAAAGCACTCTGCATTCTCCCTGATTTGCAACAGGCCCTTAGCAGTGTCTCGTAAATGTAGACATCAAGTTTTAGACCACCCTCTTTGATTTTTGTGAAATACTCAAAGGCCTTTCCAATATCTCCATTAGAAGCATAGCCTCTCATAATGATTGTGTATGTATGTTCATTCGGTGTAATACCAGCAATGGACATCTTGTTAAGGACAGAAACAGCCCTTTCAACCTACAAAGACATAGATAAAGGAAAATGACAACAGTGCACGGTTAAGTTTGAGGAGCTAGTATGTGTTTGAAGAAAATACCTGGTTCTTTCTAATTAGCCCATGGATAAGAGCATTGTAAGTCATTACAGTGGGAGCGCAACCATTTCGTCGCATCAGATCAAGAATATCCAGAGCCCTTTTCATATCCCCTGCAACCGCATAGCCCTCTATGATAGGCCTAAATGCTCTATTTGATGGTTGCATTCGTTCCTTCTGCATCTTTTCCAGAATGCGAATAGCTCGATCCATATTTCCCATCTTACAAAATGCTTCTATCAGCAAATTGTATATGGCACGGTCAGGCTTAAGACCGGATTTTACCATTTCCTCAAATATGCTGAAAGCATTTGTGTAGTCATGTAAATGGATAAATCCACTGATCAGCATAGAGTAAGTTTTGTTGTTATGCTTGATGCCATATGACTCCATTTCTTTGCTAATAGCTATGGCTTTAGCGACTTTACCAATCTGTGAGAAAGCGTACCAAAGCAGCATCAGCGATTGTCATTCACATAATGCAACATGCAGAAAAATGATGCATAAATACACAATTTGTATTGTTGGTCTGAGCTGCAGGGCTAAATTTTTTTTTCTTTTTTACTGCAGCCCTGTTGTTTCTTTTCCCTCTTGCAACTATGATTTGTGAGCATGTTAGGGAATACTGGATGTAGGAGACACATTATGAAGAACATAAGTTCATCAACAATTATCAAGCTTAGAATAGCTTTATTAACTTTATGGCTCCAAGATGGGACAGTTCAAATATCTTATATAAGCAATCTTCTTCCGTTAAAATGTGGCCAGATGCTAGTACAAAGAACAAAATGCACCATAAAGCAGAAGAAAAGAACCCTAAATCAGCTTATCTTACACCTTTGACAAAAAAGGAAGGCTATTCTGCAAGGCTTTCAGGCAGCAACACGTGTGAAAAAGAACAAAATTATAATGACATAGTTAGAATTTTACCTTTACATACAAATTGATAAGGCACCCATAAGAAATTATTGATGGTGTAAAGCAGCATTCCTGCAAATCAAAAGAGTCACCAGATGAAAAACGACAAATGCTTTCCTATGTATTATAATGTAAGAATGCCAACCAGCTTAATTAGCCATCACCATGTAAAAATCCATCCTAATGGATCCGTGTGGTAAGGAAAAACCGGTAATCTATTCCTTAAAAAAAATCTTGGAGATTATGTAATGCTTACTCTCAAACTTTTTGTTTATACAGTAGTAATATTCTTTGTTTCACTCTTTATCTTTGGATTCTTATTTACCTTCAGCCTTTCAAACACAATTAAGCATTTCTTCTCATCCTGAATAATAGTGTATCCATGCATCATACTATGATATGCATCTATGGGAGCATCTATTCCCTCCTCTTCCATTTCACGGACCAGCTCTTCAGCTCGGTCCATATTGCCAGACTGGCTGCAGAAAGTACATACATTTGAGTGTTAAATCGACCATGCATGAGTAAAAGCTGACATGACTAGATTGCCCTAGGTAACACCACCATAAGCATTTCCATATCATAGTGTTACTTCTCAATTTTGAAGAGGCTCATGAATCTGGTAATAAAGTAATACTAACCAGTGAGCATGTATAATGTTGCTATATATGATCCCGTTGAGAGCTCCCAGGTTGGTTTTTGCCTCTTTGAACAAGTTGTCTGCAGATCTTCCAAAGCAAGATAAAAGATATTAGAAAAAAAGTTAAGGGCCATGGGGTGAGAAATACTAAACGTGTAAAGGTCAAGCGACCTGATGCACAAAGCAAATATCTGAATTCATCAAATACAAATGGGCTGTTAAAGCGAGATCAAAAATACTGAACATGGCGACAAGGATAGAATACTGAGAACATATTTTAAAGCTAGATCAGAAACTCTGGATGAAGCACACTGAGAATGGCTTGGCACTTGATTTGACTGGGAGAGGGGAAGGGGGGCATACTCACTGAGCATCATTAATTTTGCCAAATCCTGCAATAAGGATACTGTAGGTAACAATTGTCAACTCAATGCCCTCAGCTTTCATTTCTTCAACGCATGACAGTGCCCCACGCATATCTCTAGCAACTGCATAAGCGTGAACAAGGCTGCATGAAATGAATTAAATTTAATGCAGGGGACAAACCAGCAATGTGAAGCAATCACAAAGACTACCTTGTATCATGCAGAAACATTTTCCATGATCAATCATATGTAATAAGTTTTGTATTTTTTTATTTCATAAAAATGTTTGCACAGGTCCTCTGTCTTCTGTTTTATCCTACATTAGTCTGTGTCATGGGAAAGAAAAAACCAAAAAATGTAATGCACCTACCTTGTGAAGACAAAGGCATTGGGTTCTATTCCTCTTGCTCTCATGCTCTCAAAGGTTGCACGAGCATGATGCTTATCACCCCGCTTTGCATAATACACGATCATCAAACCGAATTCTCTCCTTGATGGCTGAAACAATAAAAAATAAAGATTACAAATGAATCACATCAAGAGAGAATTCATATCACAATGAGAATGTCAGAATATTCTATCGTGCATCCAAAGAAAAAATCAGTGAGCATCAATTGGACCAACATTATTTCCTTGTTCAGCCCTGCGTGTCAAAGTAAAGTAGCTGTGCAACTTCCGCTGGAGATTGTGAATACATGAATATCATTATGCAGATTTTCAAACAGACTAGAAGAATCTGTATCCACTATAACAGAGACAGATGTAACATGTAAATGAATAATTCCTTGTGGAGCAGTCAATTTTTCGACAGTCAACTAGTCAAAGATTTCTTAATTTGAATTCCCATTAAACCTTTTTAATGGTTTCCACTGAAATTGCCCATGACGTCAATGTAAATGGGAGAGTCTAATAAGGCTAATAAGAATTTGCAGAAGGTGAAGTTGCATTGTGTGCAGGTACAGATGATCTCTCGTTAGAAGGACAACTAGAACATACTGTATCATTGTGTAATTGGCATCCTGATGAAACAATTCGATACCCTATCGCCCATTCTTAAGATGATGCCACATGTTAGATGATAATGTGCGAGTGCAATTGGCATCTTAAGTGAAGGAGCACTGCAACTACTTAACACAAGGGGGAGGTGGTACGAGAAGAGCCACCTTGGGGATCCTCTCGAACGCGGAGACGACGGCTTGCCAGTCCTCGGGCCGGGAATCCACCACCGCGCGGAACTCCCGGCATGCCTCGTCCCTGCCCCGGTGCCACGGCGACGCCGCCTCCCGCCTCGGGCCGCCGTGGTCCACCCAGCGCGCCCTGTCCTCCGCCCTGGCCCTCCCTCGCCTCCCGTCGTCGAGCCGCACCGTGAGCGACCTGCCCCGGAAGTCCACCCCGTCGACCTCAGCCGCGCGCTCCGCCGAGGCGTCGGCGTCGGCGCCCTCGCCCTCCCCATCCGTGTAGTAGAGGAAACAGAACCCGGCGTTGCGTTCGGGGTCGTCGTGGGCGCGCACGAGCTCAACCTTGTCGAGGGGCCCGAACTGGCGGAAGAACTCGGCCACCTCGGCCTTCCGCGCCCGCAGCGGCAGGTTGCCCACGAAGACCTTGCCTTTATGCCGGAATTCCTCGCCTTCGTCGTCATCGTCGTCCTCCACAACCTCCTGTGGCGGCGCCTCCGGTTCTGGTTGCAGCGGCGGCGGAGGAGGAGGGTGGTGTAGAGTTTTGGGAGGAGGGGGAGGCGGGGGCGGGGAGAGCTTGCTGGAGAGCCAGAGCTTGGAGGCGAGCGGGTTGGGGAGCGGAGGGGGAGGCGGAGGGGGTGGTGGAGGAGGGGCGGGTTTGGGGGGCGACGGCGGGGGCTGGGAGGGGCGGCGGAAGGAGGAGGCGGAGGCGAGGGGCTTGAAGAAGGGCTTGGGAGGGAGAAGGTGGGAAGTGGGGGAGGAGGCGGTGGGGAGCGAGAGGAACTGCATCGGCATTGCTCCTGCAGTCGCGGCGCCGAGTACGAATGGCTGGCCCGGGGAGGAGACGATGCAATCGCAGCGACGGAGGATAAGGCGGGGGCGGCGAGGACTACTTTGAAAAAAGCAAAAGCACAAACATCACATCCATATCCATATATCTATCTATATTTATATACTAGGGATAACTAGCACAATACCCGTGCGTTGCTACGGGTGAATACATGACAAACATATACAATGTCAAATCTAGGACTTTCACATGTGAATATATATAGTGTGGCCTTGTTCTCGTATAAATTCATTTATTTTTTGATAGAAAAATTGCCAGGCATTAAATGCAAGACACGAGAAAATCGGTGTATATGAAACAAACAAATGAAGCTACTAAGCTGGATCAACATTTTTTTTTCTTTTCAGGACAGTATATATATCGTGTGCTGGTCGAACAATTTTCTAGTATAAATAATGCTGAAAATTCTAAATTTTCTAATTCAGTAATCTTCTTCCAGGCCAATGTGTGATCTCCGGTACCAGCACCAATATATGATGACTACATGAGAATTGACTGAAGATTGTGCTGGTGCTGTAGTAGTACCATGGCATCAGAATTCAGAAGCCATGTGAGGTCTCAAACTGTGACAAATAGTAGCACTTTCCCATGAAACCATATCTGCATCCTGGCCTTCTCTTGCTTTTGCCATCCAACCATATCCCGTTCAACTCACCAGTAGTCACCACGACAGCAAGAGCTATCAACTTTAGCGCATGATGGCAGGCCAGCCTGACATTATGCTTGTCAGGCGTCGTTGTCGTTCTCCTTGACGCCAGAGAGATTGGATCAGCCTGGTTTCTTGGGTCGACAACTAGTTCGCCAATCTTTCTCGAGAGGACGTCGGACACTTCATGAATCGCCTTGCTCTGAGGGTGCGCCATGTCCCTTTCGACAAAACTGCATGCGATGACATGGTCGGCATTCTGTCGAACAACCTCTCCGTGTCGTCCAGCATGCTGAGCCTGGCCTAGAACGTGAGGAGCGACTTGCCCGTGTAAACGTCGGCCCCCGCCGCGCCAAGCCTGACCGCTAGCTGCCGAGTGCGCGGCGCGGCCGGCCTCGAGGTCGCCGAGCCGCTCGCAGCACTTGACGACGACACGGAAGGTGAAGCGGTCGGGGCGCGCGGCAGGTAGGAGGACTGCGTCGGCCAGGCGCCGGCTAGGCGGAGCGGTGAACCTGGGTGGAGATGGAGACAGGTGCGGCGCTCGGAGCCGTCGCTAGCGAAGGTGGGGGCTAAAGGCTTTCCGCGACCAGTCCCTCTCCTCTGGGCTCTAGCGGCCCCTCGCTAACCTCGCCTCGCCTCGCTAGGCTCGCGTGGCTGATTGGCAGCAGGGCGCCTCGATCCGTGGTGCTCGTCGACGGTGCTGGCCGCGAGGGATTACGGCGGGATCCGGCGCTGCGTGGCGTTGTGGATAGGAGGCGTCTGGGTCGGCGGCTGCGGATAAGAGTGGCACCAGGGTGCGGTGCTGGAGTGGCCATGGGGAGGAAGGGCTGGGATCGCAGGGAGGCGGCCATGCACGGCCAGAGAGGCCGACGGCCATGGGTGCTAACTTGAGATTTTGAATCGAGGAGCTGCCTGCTCGCTCGCTCGGGAACGAAGCATTACGGGGACTGCGGGATAATTTATAACTGAAGGATTTGCAGCCGTGAGAGCCTCAAGCGAACCGGTAAGTCTAACTTAGCGGTGGCAAAGTGTGTAATTATTTCCTAGATCAGTCTAGCGATGAGGGGTAAAACCGAAAAGTGAAAAACGGACCATCAGCTCAAGACATATTATATAGTAGAGATTAGCGCGGCAATGCCGCGCCCATCTGATGATTTTTGAATATGTTTTTTAGAAAGTATGCATATGAATATTATTTGAATTCGGAGAAGTTTGCGATTAGGAGATTTTTTGAGGTTGTTAAAATTTGTCATATTGAGATGTATTCAAATTTGTATTCTTTGAAAGTTTGCAAAAATGATCAGATTTCGAAGGTATTTGAAATTATTAAATATGTGAATTTGAAATTTGAGTTGGAATGGTCAAATAAGGGTGGTATTCCCATAAAATTGTCCAAATGTAGGTCAATTTGAATTTTTAAAACTTATTTGGTTTGTGTGAAAAATAGTAGACAATTTTTTCCCTAGCATTTTGATATATTTTTTATATTTTGTCGATGGGTATTTATAGAATTTTTTCTGGTTTTTGTTTTGCTGTGCAATTTAAATTTGGTAACAAGTTCATTTAAAAATTGTGTAGGTTTAAAATTAGTGAAATCGAAAGAAGTTTGCGTTTAAAAATTGTTTACATTTTGAATATTGTTCAAGTTGTGGTGTTTTGCAGATTCAAATCATTTTATGTTTGTAAAATGATTAGATTTCGCAGATATTTAAGATTTTGGAATATCAAAATCTGAAATTTGATCGTATAGAATTAAAAATCAACATTTTTTCTCTGAGGGTATTTATAGAAATAATTTCATGTTGTAGAAATTGTTCTAAGGAGGAAGTTTTTTTCAAATATTTACCAATCTGAAGTGTCTGAACATATTTGTTTTTGACGTAAATAATTAGTATTTGTTTTGTCGGAGCATTTTGTTGTATTTTTGTTTTTTTCCAGATGGGAATTTTTAGAGGTTCATCTATTTAGTCGATATTTAATAAAATTAAATGCGTAAAATTAGAGGAAGGCAATTTGAATTTTGTGTAGATATTAATCATGTCCGTTGTAATTTGAAATGTTGATTTTTTTACTAAAATTGTCCAAATATAGGCTAAATTGAATTATTCAAACTTATTTGTTTATTTGACAGAAATAGGTACCTTTTTTCGTACCACTGTTTGACAAATTTCATATATCTCTTTTTTTTGTAAGAAAATTATTGAAATGTGAATATTATTTGAATTGGGGAAAGTTTGCCAAATATAGGCTAAATTGAATTATTCAAACTATTTTTTTTGTCAAAAATAGTTCCCATTTTTTTGCCTACCATTTTGATATATTTTTTATATTTTGTAGCTGTGTGTTTGTAGAATTTTTTTCCATTTTCTGTTTTTTTTCTGGGGGAAAAGGGCGGGCCCACCCTTGACGTCAGGATGACGTCAGTGGTGGCCACGGCGGCAACGGCGACCACAGCGGACGGCGGCGCCACGCCACCGCGTCCTGGCGCACGCGCGTGTGCGCGGAGGGGGAGCGTGGACGCGGGGCGACCGCACGCGGCGGCGCCGCTGTGTTTTTGTCAGCGGAATCGTGGTCGGCGGGCTGTAGACACGGCGGACGACGGCGGGGACTGCGGCGGCGATTGCGACGCGTGCGCGAAGCTCCGGCGAGTGATTTCCGGCGAGGAGAGAGAGGCAGAGACGGTGGAGCATGGCGCGTGGCTGGATTCGAGGGGGAGGGCCGGAATGGCCGCATCGAGCGCGGCGACCGACGGCGAACTCACCGCCGCGCGGGAGAGAGAGAAAGGGGGGATTCTGCGAGCTGTTTTTGCAAAAAAGTCCGTCGGTTTTTCTGGAATTGCAGTCAGGTCCCTCGGTTCGTTAAATTTCGGACTGCGGGTTAATTTCTCACGTTGCGAGTTTGTTTTTTGCACATTTGGCTGCGCCAAAAATCGTGCGCGGCCTCTGATTGGTAGAAAGTCCCGAGCTACAGTGCGCACGATTTTTAAAGCGATCTGGGCTGTCTGTTTCCTCGATCGGACGGCTATGGTTTATCGGGTGACGTGGCCACGTGAGGGGAGGCAAATTGCACAAACTTTCATATATAGTAGGATAGGATACATATTAGATTAGATACTATATATAAAGGGTGGATAGATTTACCCCTCCTCCACTGGGCCACGTCGCCCGAAATTCCGAGCTGTCCGATCCGTGCCAACCGACGGCCAGGATGTGTCCACGCCACTCCCAGCGCGCTGCACTGTTCCCCAGCTACTGTGCACGCGAATTTCTACCAATGAGAGGCCGCCATGTCGTCCGGTCACCGGCCGGTCGCGCCGGTTCCAGCCGGTGACCGCCACATTTTGCAAAAACCGACATGGAAGCCCAGAAATTGCCCCGCAAACCCCCAATTTTCCGTAGAGACGGACCTAAACATAATTACAAAAAAACTCAGGGATCCCGCTCAACAAAAAACATGCGCACAATCCTCTCTCTCCTTCCCTCTCCCCGCGCGGCGCCGAGTTCGCCGCCGGCCGCCGCGCTCGATGACGCCGCTCCGGTCCTCCCCCTCGAATCCATGCATACCACGGGCTCCGCCACCGCGCCCTCTCCCTCCTCGCCGCAGATCGGCTGCTGATTCGCACGAATGGCGCTGGAATCACCGCCGCCTTAGGTTTGCCGCGTCCGCCGCCTTCGGTGGCCGCCGGCGCAGCTCCGGCGAGCCAAACGCAGCGCCGCCACCACTTTTGAATACCTCGCCTCGGCGCGCATCCGCTACGCATAGCCACACCCTCCGAAACGCGTGGATGCGTTGCCGGCGTCGACGACACGGCCGCGGCAGCCATTGCTGACGTCGCCATGACGTCATAATTGGCCCACCTGTCAGATTTTCCTTTTTTTTCCCCTCTTTTTAGCAATATTTTCAGAAAACATAAAACTCCTAACATGTGTGACCAAATTTATCAAAAAAAACCAGAAAATAATAAATGATTTACAGTCAAAAGTTTTAAATGCAAACTCATTTAAACAATTCAAATTGCTAGATATTTCAAAAACGCTGAAATACATTGAAATTCTCGGGAAAAAAAGGGTACCAAATCTGAACTTCCCAATTTGCTCAAAAAAAATTCCCCCAAAAACTCATAAAAATATAACTACATACTCAAATTTCAATTTGCTAAGTATGCGTAACTGCGACAAAATACTTCAAAATACTCAAAAAAAAAACCACACTTGAACATTCAATTTGCTAAAAAATTGCATATATTCTTTAAATACAAAATCATTTGAACAACTCACCTTGCTAAAGAAGTATATTTTGGAAAACGGTGAAACACATCAAAATGCCCAGAAGACAAGTGTAACAAATTTTAACATTCCAAATTGCTTTCAATTTTTCTTGAAAAACTCCAAAATATATCGGCATTGTCACTTTTCAATTTGCTAAATATTTGCAAATACGGCAAAATATTTCAAGATGCTTAGGAAAAAAAACTAATTACTTATGCGCATGTTTTTAGCTAAGGAATTTTATTTCCCAACAAAATATGATGTGAACAACTAATATATTGCATTAAAATAATAAGAATATTGCATCTGTAGTTATTAAGAATTTGTGCCTACATACTTCAAGAAGGAGAGAAAGGATGATTTTCCATCTATGAAATTTAAAAAATATAAGTTTTTAACAAACTTTCGACAAACTTGATTAACCTAGTTGACCCTTACGGAGAAAATGAAAGTATTTCTAAAAACACCCTCACAAAAAAACAAAAAAGATGACTATTTGTGACATATGATCAAATTTCAAATTTACATATTACAAAATTTTAGATATCTTCGGAATCTACTCATTGTACAAACGTAAAAACAAATCGAATCTGAAAAACACCCTAACTTGAACAATTTTTTAAATCTAAACAATTTTTAAATGCAAACTTCTTTCAATTTAACTAACTTCCAAACTTACACAATTTTTAAATGTGCACAATACCAAATTTAAATTTGATTTACTACACAGGCGCGGCATTGCAATTTTAGAATGTCGCCATTTTCAAATTAGAATTTAAAAACACCGGCGCGGCATTTGTCGCGCTCAGATGACTAGTTTTTTTATATAAAGGATGGAAAGAATCGCTGCATCTCAGGCCCTCAGCACTGTTCACCGAGCAGATGATTCCTGGCCGTCCAATCGCGAATCGACGATCCACGGCCCTCCCACAACCAATGAACAGTGAAAGCTCGTGAACAGTACCGTGGACCCTGAACATGTGGATGCCCACACTTTTGCGGAAAGACCCTCGCATTTACCCAAAATATGATCCGCTCTCCTTTTCATGACAATATATACATGAAATATATGTGTGTGCACGAGTAGGTTCCATTCCCGTGATCGGTTTCGAATTTGGTCGACTCTATCTCCTTAATTTTGGATCCAAATTCACAAAAACATTCGATGAATTTTGTCAAATTCGTCGCACTCACTCATCCGTTTGAATTTTCCTTTCACGAGTAGATGGATATCATCCTTCAAAACAATTTTCATGTTTTAACATTTTTATTTTGACGGACATATACGTATTTCTCTCTAATCTTCAAATTCTCCTATCAATCAAAAATGAATTCACACATTTAACTACCAACAATTCACTTAATACATAAAAAAATTCGCTTCACCAGATCCATTTTACTATTTAAATAAAAAGTCTAGCTACTTAACATTATTAAAAACACAAAATACGCTCATGTACACACAGGCGCGGCGTGTCGCGACACCATCTTGCCTAGTAAATCCAAAACTCAATATATGTAGATACATAGATTTAAAAAAATCGACTGTGTTTTTGCATTAAGCTTTAATAGTCACACGAAAACTTCACACATTGGATTTCTAGGTGAGTCTGAACTGGTAGAAATGGTTACAAGATCCTTCTACCCGTGTGACCAGATGCAATGCAACGAGTTTTAGGGAATATCGCCCTATCAGCCTCGTTGGCATCTTTGCTGGGTCGGTGCACTAGTAAAAAAGGGTCATCCGTTTGGCCCTTTTGTCCCGGTCATTATTGGAACCGGGACTAATAGGACCATTAGTCCCGGTTCGAACGGCCAGGGCGTCGGCCAGCTTTAGTCATGGTTCGTAGGGGACCTTCTGTCCCGGTTGGTAATACCAACCGGGACTAAATTGTTGCGGCAGGCAGCCACAGAGGTGGGTCCCAGCGCGAGACCCTTTAGTCCCGGTTCGTATCATGAACCGGTACTAAAGGTCCATCTTTAGTACCGGTTCGTGATACCAACCCGGACTAAAGGTCCCACATTTTTTTATTTAATATGGAATAATTCATATATTTAAATCGTAAATCGAAATTTAACAAATAAAATGTCTAAATCAATTAGAAAAATGAGAGAAATCCAAATATGACAACTATATCATCTTTTGGATCACAAAAACGCATTTAACTAGGCGAAATTACTTTCGAAAAATCGACATAAACTCATTTAACTAGGCGAAATTAGGTATAAATCAGGAAAATTCCTAATACTTGGGGATTATTCATAAAATGTGGATTACTCTTTGTGAAATTAGATGGGTGCCATTTTGCACCATATCTGTTTTGGAGGTTTTTTTTTACTCTATTTGATTTTTTTCAAAAAGCGGTCAAAATGGCCACCATGACCCTCCTCGAAAGAGGTCAAATATTTTAAAACGATCGATGTTTCTGTGATATAAGTATATAACCACTAGTTGTGTATCTTAAAATTATTTTTTTAAAAAATCGGACCAAACTATCAAACACTTGTATTTCAAATTTGGATTACTTTCGGAAAATCAGCATAAACTCATTTAACTAGGCGAAATTAGATAGAAATCAAGAAAATTCCTAATACTTGGGTATTATCCATCAAATGTGGACTACTCTTTGTGAGAATTAGATGGGTGCCATTTTGCAACTTATATTTTGTACTTGGTTAATAAAAAAAGTCATTTTTGCCACTTAGAAAAAGGAAAATGATATTTATAAAAATAATTTGAAAAATCACTTCGGAACCATTGCTTCCTATACCAAGATACACCAATTTGTCGAATATGAGAACTTTATCACAAACTACGTCGTGGGAATTGCCATAACTTGGTCATTTGGCTTGAAACTTATAGATGTTTATACATGATAGACCTTTTTGTGAAGATTTTATTTAACAATTTGTCAAAAATCAAGGTTATCATTTTTCATATCAACTATTAGACATAAAAGGACTCCATGCCAGAGGATATTTTTTTGAGGTTTTTTCACTTTATTTGATTTTTTTTCAAAAAACGGTCAAAATGGCCACCATGACTATTCATCGAAAGAGGTCAAACTTTCTAAAACTATCGGTGTTTCTGTGATATAACCACTAGTTGTTTATCTTAAAATGATTTTAAAAAAATTCAGACCAAACTATCAAACACTTGTAGTTCAAATTTGGATTACTTTCGGAAAATCAGCATAAACTCATTTAACTAGGCGAAATTAGATAGAAATCAAGAAAATTCCTAATACTTGGGTATTATCCATCAAATGTGGACTACTCTTTGTGAGAATTAGATGGGTGCAATTTTGTAACTTATATTTTGTACTTGGTTCATAAAAAAGTCATTTTTGCCACTTAGAAAAAGGAAAATGAGTTTTATGAAAATAATTTGAAAAATCCTTTCGGAACCATTGCTTCCTATACCAAGATACACATATTTGTCAAATATGAGAACTTTATCACAAACTATGCCGTGGGAATTTCCATAACTTGGTCATTTGGCTTGAAACTTATAGATGTTTATACATGATAGACCTTTTAATGAAGATTTTTTGAACAATTTGTCAAAAATCAAGTTTATCATTTTTCATAGCAACTAGTAGACATAAAAGGACTCCACGCCAGAGGATATCTTTTTTGAGTTTTTTTTTCACATTATATGATTTTTTTCAAAAAGCGGTCAAAATGGTCACCATGACTATTCATCGAAAGAGGTCAAACTTTCTAAAACTAGAATTCCTCTCATTTTTCTAATCAATTTAGACATTTTATTTGTCAAATTTCGATTTACGATTTAAAGATATGAATTATCGATGTTTCTGTGATGCAAAAGATGATATGGATGGCATATTTGAATTTCTCTCATTTTTCTAATCAATTTAGACATTTTATTTGTCAAATTTTGATTTGCCATTTAAAGATATGAATTATTCCATATTAAATATTATTACATAATCAATGTTATTTATTAAAAAAATATTATTACATAATCATTATTATTTATTAAAATATATATTACATAATCATTGTATGTATTCAAATAAATTTTGAAAATTTAAACAATAAAAAAGTGTAACATCATGACTCAGGGGTTAATATGATTGATAGGATACTATTATCAGTAAGTTCTAACTTCTCATTTGGAAGCTAATTTGGAAGGAACTCAAAAGTTAAGCATGCTCGGGCTAGAGGATGGGTGGCCGAATGGGAAGTTTGACCAGAGTAAGTACTTTGACATGCGATTAAGTGTATAACTAGTTATTAAGTGTGTGGCTAAGTGATAAATTTCAAAATAGAATTAGAAATAGAATTAAGAATAATTGAAAATAAAATTAAAAAAATTCTGGTACCTTTAGTCCCGGTTGGTAACAGTTGGTGTTACCAACTGGGACTAAAGGTCCTCCACCCGCCCACGCACAGCTCCGCCCACGTGGGGGACCTTTAGTCCCGGTTCGCCTTTAGTCCCGATATGTTGGCAAACCGGGACCAAAAGCCCTCTAGAACCGGGACTAAAGGCCCGTTTTCCACTAGTGGTGGTTAAGACATTGGCCACACAAATAGCTCCGAGGTTTCGTCAGTTAGTCGAGGAGAACCGATGTATGTTGCATCCATCATAATTTCATGTCCGTGCAACAAACCATGCATGTGTTACCTGCGCGGGGAATGAACTCCGGGCGATGCTCAAGCTAGACATCACACATGCGTTCAACTCAGTTTCTTTAGCACTCCTCTTTGGTGTGTTGCGTCAAGTAGGTTTCGGACCGTGATTCTAGAAGATGTTCACGATTCACCTATCATCTAGTACTACTAGGACGATGTTGAATGGTGAGCCAGTCCCCCCAGTGTGGCGACGCAGGGGCTTAGGAAGGGGGTATGAGTTTCCCCATGTTGTTTGTGGTTGGCTCTTAATAGACTTCTAGCCATGACTTTCACGTCGTCTTAATCTTCTTCGTTGTCGTTGGAGATGTACTCATCTTTAGTAACTAGTGCCTTTTGAGACTTGCCCTTGGTAAAGTTATTGTTCTTAAGTACGGAATCATACTTGTTTCTTCACAATATTGATTCTTCTCTCCAGTTTCTTCTGAGGTTCGATAACACACATTTTACTTCACGTTGTTAATGATCCTTTAAAGATGAGAATCAGCAATGCTGCTATGCGCATATTGAACATTTTGTGTCATTCTCGGTTGATGGTTTGTGGCATGCAGTAGGGGGATCATCTCCTACTTCAACATAATATTAGAAAAACGATTAGATTTTATTTCATCTTCATCGTCATGCTCCGAATAGATCTTTTCCGGACCTCAAACCAAAAATTAAACCTACAGCAGATTTGTAGATCGGATCCAGGCTTTCCTGTGGCTGGCAAGATTCGAGGTTAAAGATTGACGCAAGGTGTGTGACAGATGCCCAACACGAGAATAACACCCGTCCAACACCACAAATGCCCAACACGACGCAACCCAGTACACTAAAGCTGGTTTTCAAAATTTACTTAGGACGAAATACAGAAACGACACGAATTCAAACTTTTCTAAGCAGCAAACTCCAAGCTAAACTAAACTTAATATTCCTAACACACACTCCCCTGAGTTTACGGTGGATCCATGACAACTAGCAAACCGATCTTTTTCCAAACCCTAACATATTTGACTCTTTGCAATGGCATCGTCAATATGTCTGCAAGCTAATCTTCAACACCAATTTTCCTAGATTAAGGTTCAGAAGATCGCCAAGGAGGCGCTCCAATTAGACCCCTTGACATACTGATGTTGAATACTTTGTGGAACCATTGTATTTACGTTTCAGTTGTTTTCAATGAACCCAGGCCCCTTGACATGCATTATTAACTATACCTAGAATTTTGTTTGAGGATATCTCAAAAAAAAATTAAAGACCCAGCAAAGTTGGCTTTCAATTAATAGTAGGTATTACAGAGTAACCCATGGGTCAAGGAGTAATAGAGAAGAAGTTCAGAGAAAAACTAAGAGGGTCTAGGGTGTTGTCGGCGTCTGAAAAAACATGTGGACTTTTAAAAATTTGTAGAACTAACCTATTGATAGCTTCCACATTCCAGCAATTTTCATTTTTATATCTTGGAAATTTGAGGAAATGGTCAACAAGGCTTGCGCACTACGTAGTAACAACAAAAAAAGGAGAAAGTTTACGAACGAATCTAAAAATAAATGGATGGTCTGGGTAGGGGATGTGTACCCATCATAGTGTTCAATCCCAGCTTCCCTCTTGAGAATTGATGGTCGCTAGTTCTAGCATGAATTTGTACTCTTTCGTTAACACTAGTAGAAAACACCCCTATAGTCCAGGTTCGGTTGGGCCATCAGTCCCAGTTCCCGAACCGGGACTAGCCAATCGAGACTAATGCTAATCCCGGTTCAGCCATGAATCAGGACTAATGGGGCTCCACGTGGCCTGTTCTGGAGCGAGGGGGAGGAGCTTTAGTCCCGGTTCGTAATACGAACCGGGACTGAAGTTTTGATTTTTTATTTTTTCCATTTATTTATTTGGGCACTTTTTATTTTGTGTTTTGCACTCAATTCGATGGTACTACATACATCAATGAAGGAACCACTATTACACATCATCGTCATGAATATATTACGCACATCTCATTCGTCGTTCTTGATCGAACATATTACAAACAGTACATGTACACACGAGTTTCATGCATATATACATCTCTTTTACACTCACCCTTACATTTCAACCTTCCGATAGTATTCTCCATTCAGATCTTGGACCTCTGCATCTAAGAATCCCGCAATTTCCTCTTGAATTGCTCGTATGCGATCTTGTGGTAGAAGACCGTCCCGCAACCGTTCGAACTAATTTAAAGAAGGGGTCAATATATATGAATGAAATTAAACACAATTGATGGCAATAAACTAAAATTGTGAATATTGTTTACGTACTTCAAGTTGTTCTAAGTACCGGCTGCCCGTCTCATGGGTCGTCTGACGAATGAACTCGCAAACGTAGTATCCACATAAATTATTCCCATGTTCCTGCCTCAAATACTTTACGAGAACAAAGTTCAATCAAAATAATAATCAAGCATGATAATGGTATTGAAACTATAATCAAAGAGATGCACGGATCTAGCTAGTAGTACTTACATTTACTGGTTCAAATGTAAGCTCCGGTGCCCAAATACCCCTAGCCTTGGCGGTGAACCATTTACAAGCCCTGTCCGGCAAAGAAAATGAATAAAGGAGTTATATATTAATTACTTGCTACCAGGAAATGAACGGAAAGTTGCCGATATAGTGCCATAATGATTAAAATTACCCCTGGAGGCATTCCTGCATGTCCGCCCACTCCTCAAGGGGTTTACGTTTCGAGTCCATGACTTGTACTACTCCTTTAATTGTCAGGTTTAATGTTTAGCAGAATAAAGTGGAAGTTGCGCACGCATAAGTCATCAATTATACACTTAACATCGAGTAAGCGAAATAGAATGTGTACAAGCAGTAACACTCACCCGTAGTTGTAAGGAAATAGTATTTCTTTTGGTTTCAGAAAACCTTAACGCCTTTACCAAGTTATTCTCTGTGTCGATGTAATGATCTTTGAGAGTTTTTTGATGAACGAAATATGGGTCAATGAACCCAATGTCATAGATTTGTCCTCTTTTGCATTGGAGAATCTTCATTCTGCATAATTAATATAGTGATGAGTAATATTATACATGCAATGAACGAGCTGAACTAGCTAGAGACTTAATTACAGAAATAATACTTACAGACAATAGGCACTGAGGATATCTTTGTCGATGGCGTCTTGTTGGTACAACTGAAATAATTCACAAAATTCAATCATTACCACGCCATCTCCATGCCTGTAATGCTCGTTTTTATATCCCACGTAGATCCAGTTTGCCCCTTCATTTGAGACTCGCATGTACCAGTTATGCAATCTTCTCATTTTTGTTGGTAGACTGTTGACTAACTCAGGTTTGACGAGAGAATACCCGTGCCGGTATTTGTATGCTACTTCCTGGAACTCTTGTAAATGGTCTAAGTCCTGAGGAATAGACATGCCCTGAGCAGAGGCCGCTTCTCCGTACATTGCAACAAACTCAGGTTCGACGTCGACTGCACCTCTGCTCGACCCCACCTCGGTATTAAAACACTTTGAGCGGGGGGCACGATTGGTTTTTCTGTTCTCCGAGCTGGGGAACTGATTTCCCGCTTGCACTACTACTCTTCGACCACTGCTTATTTGCCTCAGCCGACTTGTGAATAGAGCGGTCATAGTCTGGTGTCAGCCTTGGCGGGGGTTGTTCAAGGGTCTTCAGCATTTTGAAGACGGCGGCTTTTTCTTCTAGGGTGGCGGGGAACTCTGGCGCTTTTGGCTTCTTTCGGTTAGCCCACCACTCTTTATTTTGGGCATTTGCGATCGCGTCATTTTTCTCTTCCGTATGGTCATAAGGTCTCATGGGAAGATTCTTATGAGGTACTTTTGGGAGGGGCGACCTTTTACGTTTCAGTGATCGGTTACCACTCCTGCTACCCCTCATAGTACCAGCGGTGGTACGCTGAGCCTCAGTGGGCGGAGACGACTGACGCGGCGGCGGAGACGGCGCCTGAGGCAGCGGCGGCGAAGAGGACTATTGCGCTGGAGACTGGTGAGTCGGTGGCAAAGATGGATGGCTACTCTGAGGAGTCGATGGCCTTGGCGGCCAGTTTGGAAGCATGATGAATTCCTTTGGCCATAGAATGGTCCCTTTTTGGCTTCTCCAAGTTCAACCACCTCCCCATCTTCACCTGCAGGGTGTTCCAGATTCAGCTCCTCAAATTCTTTCATCACTTCATCCACCCCGACAATAGCGTAGTCATGTGGAACCGGAGAGCAATGGAAAGTTGGTTTAGTTCCAATTGGTACGGCATAGCCGACCGCCACCTTCATGGTTAAGTTAAAAACTTTCACATGTAGCTCACAAGGTGTGCTCTCCGTGATATCATCCACTGGGTAGCGACAAAGAGGAGCCATCGTCAGTGCATCATCATTACCAGCCTGGATCTCCGTGGAAGCCACGCTGCTTTTCCGATTGCCGGTAGCATCGCATGCAGCTTCTACCATGTGCCGCTGAGATTGGCCGCTAGTACCTTGCTGGCTAAGTGCGTCAATCCGATCCTGCTGCCGCTTTATTGTTTCTTCTATATTACGCAGCCGGTCTGCAGCAGCGCGTGCTTCAATTGCGTCCATTTCCTTTCTCCTCTGATGGCTTCTATCAGGAAATTTCTTCATGTCCTCAGGAATCGCAATTTTCCACGGCTTGGAGCCTGGTGTGCCTCATGTTCGTCCGTCGTGTTCCTTATTCCCAAGGGCGCGTGTGAGCTCGTCATTCTCTCTATCTGGACGGAACCGTCCCTCTTCAACATCCTTTACTGCATTTCTAATGTATTCGATGGGTAGTAGGGGCTTATCTTTGTGTATTCTGTTATATATGCACTTCCCTTCTACGTCCAATGTGCCCTCATGCCCGTAAAACCAATTTCTTGCCCGTTCGTTCCATGTGTATGGCTCTGGAGTGATCCCTTTAGCCAGCAGGTCGGCCTCAAGTTTCTCCCACTTAGGCATGCTAAAGGCGTAGCCACCAGGCCCCATAGTATGATGGTACTTCTTTTTAGCAGCATTTGCCTTATTTGTTTCAGACTTTATCTGAGCTTCCTCCGATTTCTTGTACGCCATAAATTCTTCCCAGTCGTCTCTTATCTTCTCATACCCTTTATCGAAGTCCGGAGTCTTATCTTTCTTGATAAACTCGGTGTGCAATCTTTTCTTCCAGTTCTTGAATAGCTCGGCCATCTTCTTAAGAGCCCACTCCTTGACTTTTTTCTCTATGGTATCTTTTTGCTGGGCAATCTTTTCTTCCTCATTTGGATCCTCCTCATGTGGATCCACCTCTGGCACCCGCAGGGTGAAATTAACCATGAGCTTTTTCCAAAGGTTTTCTTTGCCTTTGTCGCCGACATATCTAACTCCTCCCGCCCTTGGCTTATGCCATTCTCGAACGGTGATCGGGATGTAGTCCCTAACAATAACTCCGCATTGCTTTACAAATTTTTTTTGCAACGTAAGTGGGAGCAGTCGGTTCGCCGTCTTCAGCGACTTCTTCGATCTTGTGCCTTTCATGGTTATTCAACTTTTTGGCTGGGCCTCGTTTCGTCCTTACAGAAGATTTGCTCGATCCGGAGGGCTAAAAGAAGAAAGAGCGTTAATATATGTATATAGACAGCAGAGGCTTAATTAATTAATATATATATCCACCTCGCCGGAGTTTGCAATATTTTAATGTTCCACCGGAGCCGTCGGCTTCTCCCTCGCCGGCTTCTCCCTCATTGAAGCCGCCGACTTCTCCCTCGCCCCAGCCGTCGGCTTCTACCTCACCGGAGCCGTCTCTTCGGTTGAGAGACTCATCTCCCTCACCGGAGTTGTTCAGAAACTGCGAGGTGACATCGCCAACATCTTCCCCGCAGATCATATCCTCGAGAATATTTTCCTGATTTTCGTCTCTGCCGTGTTCCATAGTTTCTGCAAATTAAGACTTGCAAGTTATTATAATGGGGAAGGAGAAGCAGTCCAACAAAATTTGCATCTTTGCATATCTAACATCTTATTTGCATACTCACAAAATTTGAATCTAAAATTTGCATACAAATGTGAATCGGATATGTGAATGCAAATGTGAATACAAAGTTAAATTTGCTTATTTTGCTAACACCTTAATTTGCTAATTTTGCTAACACTTTAAATATTCTTAAACAAGCTATTTTCTTAATTAACATGCTATTTCCTAACAGTAAACTTTCCTAACACTAACATAAAATGCTATTTCCTAACACTAAAATTTCCTATACTAACACTAACACTAAAATTTCCTAACACTAACAGTACTAACAATTCCTAACACTAACACTAAAAGTACTAACAATTCCTAACACTAACAGTATTAAAATTTCCTAATTACAACAGTACTAATTTCCTAACAGTACTAAAAAAAATCAGCTGTACTAATTTTCCTAACAGTACTATTTTTTTTTATTTACCTTCGCGGGTGGAGGCGAGGTCATGGGCACGGCGGCGATTCGAGGCCTCCCCTGCTCGATTCCGACGGCGGTGAGCTCGGCGGTGGCTAGGCGGCCACGGGCACGGCCACGGCGGCGGCGAGCTCCACGGGCACGGCCATGGCGGGCTCGGGCGGCGGGCTCGGGTGGCACGGCAGCGCGACGGCTAGGCGGCGCGTGGAGGCCGGCGGCGGTTGGGCAGCCTGACGGCGTGCGGCGGCTCCTCCAAATCGTGTTCCTCGCGCGGCGAATGGGGGAGGAAGAAGGGCCTGCACGGTTAAGTACCAGGACTCATTAGTCCCGGTTCCTCCCACGAACCGGGACTATTGAGGCATTGGTCCCGGTTGGTGGGATGAACCGGGACTAATGCCATGGTGATTTAATGCCAGACTTGCCTGGCGCGTACGTGGGTTATTAGACCAGGTTCTTGGTATAAACCGGGACTAATGAGTCTTTTTTCAAATTTATTTCAAACTTTTCAGTTTTGAATGTTGTTCCCGCCTTTTTTTTCTTATTTAGGTGTTTAAATATGAATTTCAAATGGTTTTTAAATGATAATTCATTTTGAATAACAAATCCAAAATTATTTTCTGTTTTCTAAAATATTTATTCTAACTATACAAACTATTAACCTTTTTGCTATTTTCAATTAAAAATGCATTAACAAATATTTATTGCATAATTTTGAATCTGAAAAGACTTTCAACATGAAAAGTGTTTAAATTTGAATAAATAATCCAAAACCATTTTCTGTTTTCTAAAATATTTATTCTAACTATACAAACTATTAACCATTTTGTTATTTTCAATTAAAATGCATTAACAAATATTTATTGCATAATTTTGAATCTGAAAAAACTTTCTCGCCGTTGGAAGCAGCGAAAGCATATCCGGATTGTGGCGTATTTCAAGTCATATTGGAAGTAACATCCGGATTGTGGCGCTTTCTGCATCACTTGGAAATGCTAAAGATCTTGGAGAATGCAGAGATTGTCTTGGAATGCAGAGATTTGAATCTTCTTGACAAAGAGGAGATCATTATTAGTACTCCTGAAAAGTGGGATGCACTTTCTCGCCGTTGGCGCTTTCTGCATCACTTGGAAATGCTAAAGATCATCAGTTATATGCAGAGATTGTATTGGGAACTATTCAGAATGCTCAGGAACCATGCATTACATATGGTCACTTGTTTTCTAAAAGGTTTAATACATTACTACACATCATATAAAGGTTTAATACATTACATTGATTTACATAAAAGCCATGAACCCTTCTTCGCGTATGTCCCTTGCCTATGATCGCTTCGGCCGTAACCATGGAGCATCTTCATTATTTAACGGGATGCTTGGGTCAGTTTTCACTGTGAAGGGCGGAATTTCATCAAATAATCTGCTGACATGTCTGTCTTGTCCTCGACTCCCACGATGTTTCTTTTCCCTGAAAGAACTATGTGACGCTTTGGCTCATCGTCTGATGTATTCGTTTGCTTATTTTTTTTTTTTTTTTGGTCTGGAGGACATGTCCTTCACATAGAAAACCTGAGCCACATCATTGGCTAGGACGAATGGTTCGTCTCTGTAACCAAGATTCTTGAGATCCACTGTTGTCATTCCGTACAGCTGGTCTACCTTTATCCCTTCTCCATTCATGTTGACCCAACTGCACCGAAACAAAGGGACCTTAAAAGTAGGTCCATAGTCAAGTTCCCATATCTCCTCTATGTAACCATAGTATGTGTCCTTTTGCCCATTCTCGTCTGTTGCATCAAAGCGGACACCACTGTTTTGGTTGGTGCTCTTTTTATCTTGGGCGATCGTGTAAAATGTATTCCCATTTATCTCGTACCCTTGGAAATTCAATACAGTCGAAGATGGTGACGCGGCCAACAAGTAGAGCTGATCTCCGACAGTGGTGTCATTCATGAGCTGTAATCGCAACCAACTGCCGAAGTCTCCATGTGTTTTTCTTTAATCCAGGAGTCAGCCTTCCCCGGGTTCTTGGAGCGTACATAATTCTTGTGTTCCTCGATATACGGAGCCACGAAGGTGGAACTTTGTAGAACTGTGTAGTGTGCTTGAGTTAAAGAATGCCCGTCCCTACATATCAGTGCTTTCTTTCCTAGCGTGCCTTTTCCACTCAGTCTCCCCTCATGCCGCGATTCAGGAACACCAATCGGCTTAAGGTCAGGAATAAAGTCAACACAGAACTCAATGACCTCCTCTGTTCCATAGCCCTTGAGATGCTTCCTTCTGGCCTAGCACGGTTATGAACATATTTCTTCAAGACTCCCATGAACCTCTCGAAGGGGAACATATTGTGTAGAAATACAGGACCGAGAATGGCAATCTCGTCGACTAGGTGAACCAGGAGATGCGTCATAATATTGAAGAATGATGGGGGGAACACCAACTCGAAGCTGACAAGACATTGGACCACAGCCCTCTGTAAACTTTGAGACTTACTTGATCGATGACCTTCTGAGATATTGCATTGAGGAATGCACATAGCTTCACAATGGGTACTCGAACATTTTCCGGTAGAAGCCCCCTCAATGCAACCGGAAGCAACTGCGTCATAATCACGTGGCAATCATGAGACTTCAGGTTCTGGAATTTTTTCTCTGCCATATTTATTATTCCCTTTATATTTGACGAGAAGCCAGCCGGGACCTTGATACTGCTCAGGCATTCAAAAAAGATTTCCTTCTCTGCTTTGGTAAGAGCGTAGCTGCTTAAGTATTGACGCCCTTTATCCGTCTGCTTGTTGTATGGGTCTTTCATACGTTGCTGGTCCTCCCGTGCTTCTGGTGTATCTTTTGTCTTCCCATACACGCCCAGGAAGCCTAGCAGGTTCACGCAAAGATTCTTCGTCACGTGCATCACGTCGATTGAAGACCGGACCTCTAGGACTTTCCAATAGGGTAGCTCCCAAAATATAGATTTCTTCTTCCACATGGGTGTGGTAGCAGCGTCATTCGGAACAGATAGACTGCCAGGACCCTTTCCAAAGATTACTTCTAAATCCTTGACCATGTCAAATATACATCACCATCAGGGAGGTTAGGCTTCTTCCGGCGATCTGCCTCACCGTTGAAATGCTTGCCTTTCTTTCTTACGGTATGACTGTTCGGAAGAAATCGACGACACCCCAGGTACACACCTTCTTTTTTCCAAATATGTACTTTCAGTCTTATCTAAACAGTGCGTGCATGCATTGTATCCCTTGTTTGACTGTCCTGAAATGTTACTAAGAGCAGGCCAATCATTGATGGTTACGAACAGCAACGCTCGTAGGTCAAATTCCTGTTGTTTGTGCTCATCCCACACACGTACACCTGGTTCGGACCACAACTGCAAAAGTTCATCAACTAATGGCCTTAGGTACACATCAATGTCGTTGCCGGGTTGCTTCGGGCCTTGGATGAGCACTGGCATCATAATGAACTTCCGCTTCATGCACAACCAAGGAGGAAGGTTGTAGATACATAGAGTCACGGGCCAAGTGCTATGACTGGAGCTCTGCTCCCCAAAAGGATTAAAGCCATCTGTACTTAGACCAAATCTTAAGTTCCTTGCGTCATCTGAAAATGTCGGAACTCTCTCTCGATTTTTCTCCACTGGGACCCATCGGCGGGGTGTCTCAACTTCCCGTCTTTCTTACGCTCTTCTTTGTGCCATCGCAACAACCTGGCATGCTCTTTGTTTCTGAACAGACGTTTCAACCGTGGTATTATAGGAGCATACCACATCACCTTAGCAGGAACCCTCTTCCGGGGGGGCTCGTCATCGCCTCAACATCACCAGGGTCATCTTGTCTGATCTTGTACCGCAGTGCATTGCATACCGGGCATTTATCCATATTCTCGTACTCCTCACCGCGGTACAGGATGCAGTCATTAATGCATGCATGTATCTTCTGCACATCTAATCCTAGAGGGCAGATAGCCTTCTTTGCTTCGTATGTAGTCTCGGGCAATTCGTTATCCTTTGGAAGCTTCGGCTTCATTATTTTCAGTAACTTCTCAAATCCCTTGTCAGATAAACCAGTCTCTGCCTTCCATTTCAGCAGTTCCAGTGTGGTACCGAGCTTTGTGCTGCCATCTTCGCAATTTGGGTACAGCAACTTTTTGTGATCCTCTAGCATGGCCTCCAACTTTAGCTTCTCCTTTTCTGTATCGCATTCTCGCTTTGCATCAGAAATGACCCACCAAGACCATCAGCGGGCTCATCTGATGCCCGATGTTCACCTCCTTCTTCTTCATTGTCTTCCATTACAGTATCACCGCATTCTTCAGGGAACATAGGATAGTTGTCATCATCCTCTCTTCTTCATTGTCTTCCATCCTAACCCCTCTTTCTCCGTGCTTGGTCCAACAATTATAGCTGGGCATGAAACCTCTCCGAAGCACGTGGCTTGAATGGTTTTCGAGTTAGAGTACTCCCTGACGTTCCGACAGTCAACACATGGACAAGGCATAAAATTATCCACTTTGTTTGCCTCAGCCACATCGATAAAATCGGAACTGCGTCGTTCGCCGTACATCCATCGCATCCGTGCATCCATCTGCATCATATAATTAAGTTTATCAAATACCATTACAATAACATCTTGAATAGTGAAATGACCACCGTACATCGACACATGCAATATTTTTGTATCAATTACAGATGAAAAGGATAAGTTGCTAACCTCGATCGAGGATATCATTTTGTGTGAACTTAAGTGTGGCTCGGGCATTTCATCGAACACATCTTGTGCGTAGCAAAGGAAAAAAAACTAGCACCCACTTTCCACACATCCAAGCAGAAAAAACAGAGGAGAGAAGCTGGCTGGGGGGTTACTTATAGGCAGGGGAGGGGTATTAGTCCCGGTTCGAGACACGAACCAGGACTAAAGCTCCGCGGCACGCCACGTGTCCGGCTCTTGAGCTTTAGTCCCGGTTCGTGCCACGAACCGGGACTAATGTCCCCAACCGAACCGGGACCAATGGTCCACGGGCCACTGGCAGCTCGAACCGGGACCAATGCCTGGCATTGGTCCCGGTTTTTCCCTGAACCGGGACTAATGCAAAATTGGGCTCCGGACGAAAGCCTCATTTTCTACTAGTGTAATCTGCGCACATTGGCAGAGGCTATTGACCGTGTATTATCATATATCAACTATGTTTGATATGCAGAGTTTGAGTATGTACTATTGCCTATGGTACATAGCTTTACTCCCACCAGCCAAGCGCTTCTCCATCACAAGGATTCAGTTTGCAAGCATTTGAATCTTATGTTGCACAATTCACTCAAAATTATTTTTATCCGTTTTCCGTTCTTTATCATTCTATTCTTGAAGTCCCAAGAAAGCTTCAAGTGAAGAAGCTGCTCTTTGTATGGTTTTAGTCTTTGGGTTTGTGATGTTTTATTCTGTAGTACAGCTTGTCTTTGTTGTCCTGGGATACTGTTGTTGCGGAGCTAGTTTTACTCAGTGTTGGTTATCTTGTGTCAATGTTGCCAATTAATGAGGAATCATCTATGATTTTTTTTCAAAAGGTTCATTGATCTATTAATAACTATAGTATTATAAAGAAACTAAAAGTTATAAATAGGTCCTTGTACCACACTGGAACGAGTATTCACTGGTGAAAGTTTCATATTGCAACGATGGAAGTTGGAACTTCCTCTTATCTATGAATAGACTCTCTGCAGAATTTCCCAGATCAAGAAAACAGTATAAATTCATGCTAGCAATACTGGGGTTCGACCATAAATTAGAGTGACCATAAATTCCTCTTATCCAACAGAGCAACAAATGGAGTTATACACATATAGTGGAGGACAATGTTGTTCTGGAACTGAACTTGAGTGTAAAAACTCAGCGGTTAGATCACGGCCTCGAGGTTACAGTCTTCGACGATGAAGGTTCTGGTCCTGTGCTTGACCATCTGCAGCTTGTGTTTATTTCCCTGCCCGTTGACAATCTCCATACCAGTGAGGACAGCTGCCGCGTCAACAAGTTTCTCCCCTTCAAAGAGAGAGCCATGGTAGTAGATGGCGAACCATTTGGCGATACAAAACCTGAAGTTTCCCAGGTACAACAGGCTGCTTTCCATGAGCGACCACTCGTCCCGGTGCGGCGGGAAGAAGCCTCGCCACTAGAGCAGAACCTTGGGCGGCACATCGGCATCGTCAAGAGGAGGAGTCGAGAGCTCAAGCGCAACGATGTTCAGGATTGTTCGCATGGAGGCCGAAGTGGAGGTTGTAGAGCTCGGGGACTTGCACGGCACGTCCATGGAACGGCAGCGTCCAGGTGCCGGCCTTGGTCCACTCGTGGCTGTCGGTGTCGAAGCAGTAGGTGCCAAAGCCGCCGGAGAAGCAGATGGTCTTGCCGTCGTCGAACAGCATGTGGGCCTTGATGGTCCGATCTTTTTTATCGTCGCTTGAGAAGTAGGGTGGGTCTGGTAGGTCGCGCCAGCGCCAAGTCACCACGTTCGCATCGTTGCAATAGGCTAGAGACTTGAAGTTGGCCGAGGTAGTCCGGTCGATGGCGTAGAGAGCGTCGGCGCGAACGGCGTTCTTCTTGGGGTCGGTGACGCACAAGGAGACGGGGTTAAGCCACTTGTCACCCTCGTTCATGGGGGGCAGAATCTCGGCGGAGCCATCGTCGGCGTCGTACAAGAGGGTGCCCCCGCCGGAGTCGGCCACGATGACCCTGCTGGCCTTGCTGCCAGCGAGCCCGTGGAGAGGCAAGAAAGCGAGCTTTGAGTCCAGCCCGCGGGACGATCGGAACCTGATCTTCGTCGAGGGAAGCTCCTGCGTGCTCTCGAGCATCTTCCTGTCTGCGAGCCGCCTCTGCAGCGCATCTTGCGCCACTGCCTCCTTGGCGGATGCTAGGATCTAGACACACTAGCACATGATCTAGATCGCAGTCCTCGCGTCACGCGCAGGCAGCGGGATCTTAGGTAGATTTACAAGCACTCCTACGAGGGATCCGTGAGGAGGAGAAGAGGAGGAAGACATGTCTCTGCCTGATACAATAATTCATCGATGTCCTGTTCCGTCTCACGCGGTGGTAGGTGTAGACGATGCCGGTCTCGGTGCTGGCGTGGACTGGGCCGTCGTGGGCTTGGCCTTGTTCTGACGGCCCAAGGCCCGTCTGATGTCTCTCGCGTGCCTGTGCTTGGTAGCCGGTGTCGTAGCAGGTCCCCTCCCTTGAGTTTCTGCTTGCCCCAAGCAGGTGCCAGAGGAAAATGCGCGCAGAGCAGCTTCGGACTCCCATGAACGAAGCTCGAGCGGAAGACCTGTCCAAGAGACTTGCACTTGCGAGGAGTAGCCGGTGCCTCGCTTGATGGAGCGTTCCTGGTGCACTCGAAATGGCTGCACCACGAAGCATTCGTCAGTCATGAATGGAAATAGTAGTTCATAATGCATCACCTGGTCGGGCGGAACCCATTTCTTGAGCTGGGAGACGTGTAACACGGGGTGAATGAGACTCCCAGGCGGCAGCTTCAGTTTGTACGCCATACGGCCAATGCGAGCCAGAATCTCATATGGGCCGAAGTACTTGAAGGACAGTTTGTGGTTGCTGCGGCGAGTAACTGAACTTTGAGCATACGGCTGTAGCGTCATGAACACCTTGTCACCCACTTGAAACTCGCGTTCACTGCGATGTTTATCTTCTTGATGCTTCATCCTCTATTGAGCTCGGAGAAGATGTTGTCGGAGTAACACATTGGTGTGCTCACGATCTTGTAGCCACCCAGCCAGATCAGGAGAAATATCAGACTGTAGGTTGCTCACACCAAGATGACGTGGAGTGTATCCATATAGAACTTGGAAGGGAGTTTTGCCTAAAGCAGAGTGGTAGTTTGTATTATACTAGTACTCTGCCATGGGTAGCCAGGATGCCCATTTCTTGGAGAAGCATGGACTGCACATCGAAGATAGGTCTCAAGGCATTGGTTAAGCTTCTCGGTCTGTCCATCTATCTGTGGGTGGTTGGCAGAGCTCATATTCATTTTGGTGTCAGATAGGCGAAACAGTTCCTTCCAAACCTTGCTGGTGAACACTGGATCACGATCTGAGATGATAACGCTGGGAAGACCATGCAGCTTGTACACTAAATCAACAAATTTTTGTGCCACTGTCATAGCTGTGTAAGGATGTGAGAGTGGTATGAAATGTCCATACTTGGTGAATTTATCAATAACCACCAGTATGCAATCAAAGTTGCCAGATCGAGGAAGGCCCTCCACGAAATCCATGCTGATCACACTCCAGGCATCAGTGGGAACAGGCAGTGGGTTGAGTAAGCCTGGCAGGCGCACATGCTCGCTTTTTGCTTGTTGACAAGTAATGCACTGACTGACATATTTGCGGATGTGTTCTTTCATCTTTGGCCAAGCGAATAGGGACTTGATTCGCTGATATGTGGCCAAGAAGCCGGAGTGTCCTCCCAGTCCACTGTCATGCAGGGACAACAAAATTGCAGCATGAGCTTCGGTGTTATTACCTAGCCAAATTATATCTTTGTGTCGTATCAGTCCTTGATGTAAACTGTATCCATGAGCATTTGGAGAGTGAACACTTAACTCTTGCAGTAGAGTTTTAGCTCTAGGATCAGTATCATAGCCTTCAACAATAATTTCTAGTCATCTGGGACGACACAGGGAGATGTTATGCAGCTCCTGATCACCTGGTTTCCGTGAGAGCGCATCCGCAGCTGAATTATCAGTACCTTTGCGATACACCAGTTTGTACTGTAAGCCAATCAGTTTAACAAAAGCCTTCTGTTGCATATCTGTTGTCAGTTTCTGATCAGATAGGTGAACCAGACTCCTGTGGTCAGTAATGATAGTAAAAGGAGCTTGCTGCAAGTAGGGACGCCATTTATCTATTGCGAGCAAAATGGCTAGACATTCTTTCTCATATGTCGATAGTGTCTGAGCCGTGATGCCAAGTGCCTTACTGAGATAGGTTATCGGATGTCCTTTCTGGGATAAGACAGCACCCACTCCACGTTTAGAAGCATCAGTTTCAACTGTGAATGGTAGGTTGAAGTCTGGGAGCGCAAGTACTGGTGCTGTGAGTATCTTTTCCTTTAAAGTATCGAAGGCTTGCTGGTGAGTTGGAGTCCAATGAAACAAGGTATCTTTCTTCAGAAGGTCAGACAGAATTCTTGTTATGAGACTGTAGTTCTGTATGAACTTTCTGTAGTAACATGTGAGACCAAGGATGCATCTCACTTGTTGTGCATTGGTTGGAGTTGGCCAATTTTGCACTGTGTGGATTTTACTTGGATCAGTTGCGACACCTGCAGCACTGATTATGTGGCCCAAGTATTCCAGTTGTTGCTTGTCGAATGAACACTTGCTACGCTTTATTGATAGCTGGTTCTGCTTCAGTAGTTCAAAAACCTGAGTCAGATGTTCAATGTGTTCCTCCAATGTCTTGATGTAAATCAGTATATCGTGCATGAATACCAGCACGTTTTTGCGAATCATGGGAGCGAATATTGAGTTCATGGCTGACTGAAATGTTGCTGGGGCATTTGTCAAACCGAATGGCATGACTCTGAATTCATACAAACCCTGGTGCGTTTTGAAGGCTGTCTTTGGCTCATCTGCAGGCACCACTCGGATCTGATGATAGCCAGCTCGTAGGTCGAGCTTAGTGAACCATTTTGCACCCACCAATTCATCTAACAATTCATCAATGATTGGCATTGGGTATTTGTTCTTGACTGTGATGTTGTTCAATGCGCGGTAGTCGACGCAAAAACGCCACGTCCCGTCTTTCTTACGAACCAGCAGTACTGGAGAGGCAAATGGGCTGTTGCTCTCTTGTATTATTCCTTTGTCAATCATTTCCTTGACTTGACGTTCAATCTCGGTCTTCTGATGAGGAGCATATCTATATGGCTTAATGTTTACTGGAGTTGTGCCAGGCATCAGGGGAATGTGATGATCATATTTTCGATGAGGAGGTAGTGTTTGTGGATCCTCAAAGAGAACTTGGTACTTCTGAACAATTGGTTGAACTGCTGCAGGTATTTCTTCTGAACCGGCATTGTCAGTTGCTGTCATTTCGTTCAGTTCAATCAACTGCCATACTTCTCCTTTCTGTAACATCAGTTCTAGCATGTGACACGAGATTGCTGTACTTGAATCAGATTTGGTTTGGATGCCACGAAGGGTAATGCGTGCACCTTCATGCTTAAACCTCATCGTCTTCTTCTTCCAGTTCACCCACATCTTGCCATCGTTTTGGTTTTCTAACCAGTCCATACCCAGAATGACATCATACGATTTTAGTGGCAAGATTTTGAGATCAGTGGTGAACTTGTGCCCCTGTGTATACCACACCACTTCAGGGATGTATTTGGAGCAATTAATTTGACCTCCACCAGCAACACTGACCGTAGCTAGAGGCATATCCTTTTGAGGCAAGTTGAGCTTGTCTGCTAGTTGCTGACTGATGAAATTACTGGAACTGCCCGAGTCAATCAGTATGACAACATTTTGCTTAGCAATCAGACCATTCAACGGCATGCTTCTACGACTGGTTGTACCTTCGAGTGCATGCACAAAAAGTTTCATCACATGCTCCTTCCCATCGTCAGCTTCTTCATCATCAGAGTCATCACTGTCGGATACAGTTGTTGGGGAGTCTGTAATTTGTAAAGCCTCCAAGAGCTCCTCCAACACATGTAACTGAATCTTTGCCGGGCATTTGTGAGTGGGAGAAAATTTCTCACCACATTTGAAGCAGTCACCTCTTGCACGCCTCAGAGCCTTGAGTGCATCAAATTTTGATGGGGGTGCAGACTGATCAGTGGTGTGCTTCTCGTCAGGTTTGGCGCCCAAAAATCCCGGCAGCTGACTGTGTTGCTTGTACTTGGAACGTAACTGATCTCGCTGGCTGTATTTATAAGGCTGCACAGCCGAGTCTTCAACCAGCAGAGCTTCCTGCGTTTGAGCCATTGAAAAAGCCAGATCAACAGTTCCAGGATTGTGCAGTTTTATTGCAGTGCGAATTTCAGGCTTAAGACCAGCAATAAACCGACGCACAAAGAAAGTCTCATCATAAGCATGGTTATGCAGCAAAATTTTATGCATTAGCTCCTCAAATTTATGAGCATACTCATTTACACTACCAGTTTGCTTATGATCAAAGAATATGTCTACATTTTTTGCATATTTATCTCTGTTGAATTTAGCAAAAACTCCTACACATAATTCTGGCCAATTGGCAATGCTATGTAAGGCCTCATATGTCTGTAACCAAAGGGCTGCATTCCCTTTGAAATGCATAGTAGCAAAATCTACCCAAAGGTGTTGCTGCACATTATACAACTTAAAGTATTTTTCACAATTCTTTTTCCACCACTTAGGGTTTTCTCCATCAAAATTTGGGAATGAGGATTTAGGTAACCGAGAGCCAAAACTGTTTCTATTATGAGCAAAACTATGATCAGCAGGTGGCATTTCATCATCATCAGAGAGTACGAATTGCTGTGTCTGGAGGTCAGATTGCTCACCCCTGACCAGGGTGAGACCGGAGGTTCGATCCTCTCCAGGTGCTACACCCTGGGGACGTTGTTGTAGGCGGTGCCCGTTGGGCCGAAGCGAACCCGAGCACAGATCGGCGTGCGTCGGTGTCGAGGACGGAGGGGCGCCCTTCTCGATGGAGGTGATGCGGGTCGCCACGTTGTCCATCGACTGCTTCAATTTGTCCACCGATTTGTCCAGTGCAGCGTTGGCCTTGAGCACGCGGTCGAGCGTGGTCTCGGCGCGCTTGGAGGCGGCGGTGAGCTCGCCTTGAGAGACCGTGAGCTTGTCCAGCGCGGCGTTGATGTCGGTGATGCGGTTGGCGTTGAGCTGCCCCGCCTCTGCCGTGGCCTTGTTGGCCTCGGCCGTCGCCTGCAGCCGCCGCTGCAGGTCCGCCAGAGAAGTCTCCGCCATGGCGACGCGCTGCGTCAGCGTCGGGTGGCCGGATTTCGTCGTCGGGGCTGTTGCGATTCCGATCGGAAAAAAAAATTCCCCTCAATTCGGAACTTGGCTCTTGATACCACTTGCTAGGATCTAGACACACTAGCACCTGATCTAGATCGCAGTCCTCGCGTCACGCGCAGGCAGCGGGATCTTAGGTAGATTTACAAGCACTCCTACGAGGGATCCGTGAGGAGGAGAAGAGGAGGAAGACAGGTCTCTGCCTGATACAATAATTCATCGATGTCCTGTTCCGTCTCACGCGGTGGTAGGTGTAGACGATGCCGGTCTCGGTGCTGGCGTGGACTGGGCCGTCGTGGGCTTGGCCTTGTTCTGACGGCCCAAGGCCCGTCTGATGTCTCTCGCGCGCCTGTGCTTGGTAGCCGGTGTCGTAGCAGCGGAGGAGTAGAAGAGGTTCTCCTCGGGCTTCATGCGGCTCAGCCAGTACGAGCCGCCCACCCGATAGTCCTTCATCACCAGGTTCAGCAACCGCCGGCGCATCGTTATCTCTTTCCTTCAATTTCAACATTATAATTCCACAGCACACAAAAAACAAGATAAGATTTTTGAGCAGATCGGATCGAGGCTTACCTATGCAGCAGGCAGGAAGAAGACCGGGTCGAAGTTTATAAGATGCAAGAAGGCCCTTGAGCTCAAGATGCGACGGATCAATATTCAAGCGGCGGCGGGGGCGGTGACAAGTGCTCGCCCTGGTCTCTGTTCTTTGTATGGGAAGCCCTGGCAACAAGACCCAAAGCTTAAACCCTTTTCTTCCAATCAAATCTCGCGTTCCTGTTTCCCATCGATCCACGCACCGTGTATATGGCCGAGCTGGGCACGCATGTGTGGCCCTTTTGTGTCGCACGCACCGCTTTCAGCAACCGAGGAGCCTCTCAAATGGGACGCGTTTGGCCCGGTTCATTTACACGTATGTTTTTCTATAACTCTGTCAAGCTAATTTATTTGTATACCTAAAAAAAACTAATTTATTTGTATATAAGCCAGTTTGATAGATAAATAAAAAGTATGTATTGTAAGAGAAAATGTTCACGTACATAATCAAAAAAGGTTTCACAAGCAGGTCAAAATAAAAAAAAGGTTCACAAGTATATATTGTTTTTGCGGGTGGTTCACATGTACTCCGTCTGTTCTAAATTATAAGATATTTCAATATGAACTACAACGGACTGAAATGAGTGAATCCACACACTAAAATGAATCTAGATGCATCTGAATCAGAAAAAAGTTAAACTTCTTTTATTTCATATTAAAAAATAATGGTCATACGGTTTTGAAATATATTTATAAATTACAAAAATAATATTTTTATTAATCATAAAAATGTTCACATATCATATTAGCAATGTTCATTTACACAAAGATAATGTTCATGCACTTAAAAAAAATTCAGATTTAAATAAAGTAGGAAAAATAAATCTAAAAACCCGAAAGACTCAAAAAAACCTAGAAAAAACTCAGAAAACCACATAGAAGAAAAAATAGGAGAAAAAAGAGGGCGGCCAAAAATAAACCATAGGAGCCGACGAATACCACTAAACCCAGAAACAAAAATAGAAGAAAAAACAGCAAAAATAAAGTGAACAAAGCCACGGTAGAAAAAACGGAAAGACCTAGCGCATCCGATCAATGTAACAAAGACGTTTGGCACGTAGCATTCTTTTTCTATGTATGCAATATCTTATATAGAAAAATAATAAGAAAGTGATGCGTCTGATTAGTACTGTAGCAAAAGTCAGAGCGCAACATTTTCTTTGCGCATGTAGCATCATGTGTAGTAAAAATTCTCAGATCTGTAAAACTTGCGACGTGTAGCAAATAGTGTTATAGCACTTTAAACACAACCATGTAGCAAAACCAACAACGTATGCAACAAATCACATATTTGGTTGTAGCAAAACATGAAAAGTAATGTCAACGTTTGCTACATTTTCAACACACTCATGTAGCAAAACACATATGTACTTGCAACATTTGCATATCTCAATTATCACCGATCTAGAACCATCAAACAATGGAGGTTGGAGGCACCCGTCGCCGATCCGGGCTCACTAACCCGATTCCGGCCCCTTAGAGGCTCATCGGAGCCAGATCGGGTGAGCCCCTGCACTGTGAGCCCCATGACATGCACTCGTGACTATTGTCTTTTACACTAGGTCTGGTAGCGTGTGGGGAAGCTCGTCATCCATCGCGAGCTCACAGTACAAGTCATGGGGCTTCATGACCAAATGGCGGCGTGTCCACGTCGGGGGTGCAGGACGCTAGCATAGGCCGAGCTAAGGCGAGTTTACTGGCCATGTCACGCGAGCAAGGTTCTATTAAGTGCTAGGCGCTAATTGAGCGTTTTGTCTCCGCTTTTCTCTTTTCTAAAGGATAAAAGCGCTAAGCGTGATTAAGTGCACGTTTAAACGCAGTTCAGCACTAGACGTTTTGCTCAGCTCATCGCCTAAGCGAGCTTAAGCGTGCGCTTAAGCGCGCTTTTTATAACCTTGCACGCGAGTGAGGAGCCGCAACATCAACATTTGCGGAAAGAGGTCGTGGGTCAGGAGTGTCGTGGGTTACCACGGCAAATCTCATGGTAACATACGTAGGGTTTCGTATAGAGGGAGAAGTTGGTGCGCTGGTAGTTCCGTCGGCTGAGAAGGAAGTATTTACCCAGGTTCGACCTCTCATTGTGAGATAAAGATCTACATCCTGCTTGTCTGATCTAAATTGATTGGATGATTACATGGTGACCGTAATGACGATAGTGATGAGATGTGATCTCTAGGGTTATGCGAGTTGTGTCTATTGTGGTTCTATCCCTGTTGTGTCCCTACGTGACTTTATATAGGTAGCCAGAGAGGTGTTATATGAGTCCTAGTAGGTTACGTCTTGGAGTTGTTGTCTTGTGTTTCAAGTAATTGTTGGGCCGCCACGTGAGCCTTTGGCTGGGCCACATCGGGTACGTCAATGATGGAGTGCCCGAAGGGTATGCCCACGTCAAAAACCATTGGGGGAGGCTGGCGAGCATGAGTGAGGACGGCGGTCGGCGCGTAGGAGCGATGACGGCGCCACGTGGTTTGGAGGATCTTTATCGGAGGCCACGGAGGTACCAGACTCGCCCTCAAGCAGACGTTGTGCGGTGAGAGCCGACCTGGAGGACACGACTCAAGACACAGATGGAATCGATTAAGTAATAGGTTTTCCCTATTTACGTTCGCTCATGTTTTTGCTTACTTTGTGGAACCATTAAATTTAAATTTCGGTTTTTAACCAAAATAGCATATTGGTATTTTGAAATCGTTATTTTTGCGTGAAGATTTTTTGAAAACTAAATAAGCCTTTCAAATTTGAATCACGTTTTTTGTATTTGTAGAACTAACCTATTTATAGCTTCCACGTTCCATCAATTATTTTCATGTTTGTACATATTTAATAAGTGGCTCTCTAAGGCGCCGTCGACTGAGAACTAACTAAGCTGACATCACCTTCTTTCTCAACTCCGGCGAGCTCGCTTCCCCCGCAGCCACCGCCGGCCGAATCACGTCCACCCCGCTTGCGGCCGGCTCGCTGCCGCGACACCTCGCCGCCCCGCCCTGTCCCAATCTCCTCTTCCGTCAGTCCGCCGTCGCCTCGACCATCCCTCTAACCCCCGCCCCATCTTCTCCGGCGCCGGCGGACCCGCACCCCGCACCCTCCAAGTTAAGTTGCTCCTCGCCTCCGCCGCGGCCCCGCAGCTCTGGCTCAGCTTGGCGCCGCCGTCGTTCGCGAGGAAGAAGACGATCTAATTTGCACGAATCACGATGCATGATTTTAATGGTGGATCAGTCGACTGAGCGCTAGCAAAACCGATTTAATAAACACAATAAAGTCTTGGAAATTTGAGGAAATTGTCGACCACTATTCTTGATCCGGACCCATGGCGTCGTAGCGAGGTACTTGTGCCGGCGTGATGAACCGAACCAATCTTCTAGTTAGTGCGTGGGGGCAAGGCCCGGAAAACCGTCCTGCGATGAGCCCGAGCGACGAGCGTTCTACGCTGGCAGGGATGGATTAGGCCAGAGAGACTGACGAGGGGTAGACTCATCAAGACCCATGATTAAGGTCCCTAGGTTATGAATATGGGGGAGAGAACGTGGTAGAGCTGGAAGTATCGTCGGCTGACAAGCAGGGCAAAGATTTTACCCAGGTTCAGGGCCCTCGTGTGGAGGTAACACCCCTACGTCCTGCCTGTCTGTTATTGCTGTGTGAATATGATGGTTACAAGAGTCCCGGCGAGATGTCGATCTCGCTAGGGTTTTGGTGGCTCTGAAAGTACGTGGTCTGGTTCGATGGCCCTCCCAGTCCTTAAATAGTAGGCTGGGTCTCGGGTGTTCGTAACCGACTCGATTTACAAGTAAGGAAACTCTAAACCGACTATTGCTTCGCCAAACTTGGAGGATACTTCATCTTCGTGGGCCTCCCTTCATGGGCTTCATGTAGGCTCTGATAGTTGGGCCTATTCGATACGTGCACCAGGTACCCTCATGGTAGGGTACCCGATAGGCATACCCATGTCAGTAGCCCCCGAGTACTTGTCTGATTCGAAGAGTCGGGCATGGACTCATACATCATGCACGTTATGTTCTTTGCATTTGTGTCGTATGATTTGAAATGTTTTATGAAATAGCACATGTTGGCTATGTCGAGTGTTTCATCGACTATGATTTTTGCTTATGATAATCAAGGGATATTAGCTTAGCAGGCCCGGCACACACGACGGATCGGGGCCAGTTAACTACCATTTGTGGCAAAACCATACTAGCTTTCAATCAAACTCGAGTCCCCGGACTCGAATCTGGAACAAACTGGACAGACTCGAAATAGCCGTTGAGGTCTTACGGAATCGAACTGCAGTATAATTTTGAATCAACCCAACGCGTCCGTCGGGGATAATTCATCATGTCTGCTGACACGGAAAATTTAAGGATAACGCTGCTGGAGCGGTCCTTAGCCCAGCTCGACTGATCGGTGGGTCTTACCTTTGCACTATGCATGCAGCATCCAAGGATCGTCGGATCAACTCGGGAATATTTTGAGTGTGATTTTGCTTATGAACTTAGTCGAATGTGTCGTCGACTGACACTTTTGCCATTATTCTATCGGGTGCGCGACAGCGCTCCCGATGGGAGTAGCCCCCGAGATTGTGCTTTATTGCTTGCAATGGAGGATAATCTCAAAATCTTTTACCCTGCACATTTTAGTCAAAGAAATTTTTTGATACGCTCCCGATGGGAGTATGATACTATAGTCGAAAGAATTTCGACTGGCTTTATGATCTTTACTAAAGAACCAATCGAGACTTATGCGAGAGACCACCCGAAGATATCATCGAGTGATTTTTATGCCAGTTCTGAAGGATGAAACAACGTCAGCAATGACGCATTTTGCGACTGCCATCTCTGACAAGCGGTGGCGTGCCTGGTAAGACTGATGGGACGTGACACTTCTGTGTGGGCCCATTTTTGCAGAGCTGACCAAGTGTAGCGCCGTTTGGACTTGATTTGACCGCTCTGGCCGGTTTTCACGGGGCGTGATGATGATTTCCTAGTTTCCCGTGCGTAGTGGGCGGAGTGGCCTGCGACGGTTGCCTTCCGCGGCCGCCACGTGTATGGCTAGATTTCGCGCGGAGCGTATGCCTTTGTTTTGACGGTTGCGATCGTATTGCGATCTGTGGTAAATAGTGGAGACGGCGCTGGCAGAATTTTTTACTTGCCATTTGCCTATTTGCGCCGCCCCTCATCTCATCTTCCTCCTCGCGCCCACCTCCATTGCTCTGCAACCAAGCTCTCTTCTCCACCCTCATCCACCGCTGCGATGGCGAAAGGTGGAGGCTCCAAGCGTGGTGCCGCTGCCGCTGCCGCGACCGATGCGGCCAAGGGCAAGAAGACTGTGGCGGGTACATCTGCATCCGCCGCGCTGAAGAAAGGCAGCGGGGACTGGGCGAAGTCCACCATCAAGGACGCCCATTTGGTCAAGTTCCGCGAGCAGGGGTATCTGCCACCCGCGGAGCAGCTCGCCGTCCGCGCGCCATCGCCCAAGGAGGTACTCCCTGAACCACGCGCTAACGAGCGTGTTTGTTTTGCGGAGTTTTTGCCTAGGGGCTTTTCGCTTCCCCTCCACGATTTCGTTCGTGGTCTTCTTTTTGCCTACGGGGTGCAGATCCATGATCTCACCCCAAATGGTATTATGCATATCGCGTGTTTCATCACGCTGTGCGAGTGCTTCCTCGGCGTCGCACCCAGCTGGGCGCTGTGGAAAGCCATCTTCATGGTACGGCCGAACAGAGGAGGTGGTCGCACCTACCCAGTTGGCGGCTGTGGAATCCAGGTGCGCAGCGACACCCGCTACTTCCGCCTGAAGACCGTCGACTCCGCCCAAGGCTGGAGGAAGGGGTGGTTTTATGCGACTGTCGAGCATGACGCAGCCGCCCCTTTCTCGACTGCTGCTTTCACCAGGACCAAGGCATGGGATCACCAACTCTCAGCCGAAGAAATGGAGGAGGCAAGCCCTTTGCTGGCTCGGATCGGAGGCATGCTAGACAAAGTCACAGGCATCCATTTGATCGCCACCTTTGTGAAGAGGCGGGTGTGGCCACTCCGTGCCCGAGCGCATCCCATGTGGGAGTATGAGGGCACGGGTGACTCCACTCGAATGAGCCCAGAGGAACTGTCAAGGAACGAACTTGTGACGCACGTGCGCCACATCACCAGCCTGACGACAGCCGACCCTTGCAACATCGATTGCCCCGTCATGCCATACGGGACGGAAAACCCTTTGCTTGAGGTATGTCTGTAGTTTAATAGTTTGCCACTCGTAGCTTCTACGATATGTGCTTTTTGACTCTGACTTTGCAATTTGTGATATGTGCTATGCAGGGTCATTCGACTGCTGCCTCCCTTCCTCCTCTGCCTGAAAATGGAGAGACTGAAGAAACTCAGGCACTGGTGGTGGACCCGAAAGGGGATCAGTCGCCTATCCCTTCTGCCACCAATTCACATGTGGAGGAAGTCGAGGAGGAAGCAGCAGAAGAGGTCCAATCTGAAGACAAGGCCACCTCTGACCAAGAAGTCGATACCGCGCCACCGAAGCGGCGTCGACTGGCCAAGAAGGCGCTTTCTGCTGTGAGTTCACCCGCGAGGGAGCAGGGCTTGGAGGATGACGAGGAATCAGGCTCACCACCTGTTTTCCAAGCCACTCCTTTGCGTGCGTGCTCAACAAGCTCAACTCTTCCTCTTCAGTCGAGTGGTACCCCAGCCTTTGGGGGACCAATTTTTGGCGACTCCGAAGATGAGGAAGATGAGGAGCACAGGTATGTGCTTTTTGAGTATGAGAATTTTGTGCTGTCACATATTTATGCTGACCGTCTTTTTGCTTTGTCGTGTTGCCCACAGCGCTGAAAACAATCAGCCTGGGACTCCTCCAGTCGAAAATGTTCCAACCCAGGAGCAGTCGAATTATGCACCGACTGGAAACGAGGCTGCCCAGCCAACGGCCACTGATGCTGTTGTTGAGCCAACCAAGGCGGCAACTCCAGTTATCGGGACATCAGTCGCGGCTCCTGAGCCGTGGATGAACCACGTAAGGAGCTTTTTGCTTGACCCGTTTTAGTTGTAGGTCTGTGAAAGTTTGAATTTTTGCTGAACTCGTTCGCTCGCAGCCCTTCTACCACACCTTGGCAGATTCCGCCAAGGCTTATGTCCAGGTGGAGCAGGAGAGGGACACCATGCGCGCCGAGCTAGAGCGGCTCAGTCGTGAGTTCTCCTTTTTGCCTTTGTTTTGCCGAATTTCTTTTTGCAATGCTTGATTTTGTCAAGTATTGAATGCACGTGATCTTGCTGGGCCAGGCGAGAAGAAGGAGCTGGAAGATGCACTCGCCGCACAGCGCGAAGAATCGAAGAAAGAACTGGCTGCCGCCACCAACTCAGCCGCTGCACGCGAGCGAGGATATGCTGACCAACTCGCGGCACTTGCGCAGGCCATGGGAGGTGAGTAATCTTTTCTCCTTTTGATATGATAATATAGCTGTCGAGTGTCATGAAATGACTTTTGCCTTTTGTTTATTGTGCAGAAGCTGTTGGCGCACCGGCCTCTGCGGACGTGTCGAGTGGTGATCTTCCGCTGGACCAGGTTGTGGGCGGCCTAGGCGCCGTATGCACCCAGGCGAAGGACGCACTCGCCAAATTGACGAACACACTTGGAGCTGTATACAAGGTGGTGTTCCCGACTGGCGTAGTGCCGTCGACGGCGGACGACTTCGCCGACGTGTTTGGCCCTGGGACGTCCACCATGGCGGGTTTCGCTCGCGCCAACACGGTACGCGGATCCGAGTCCACCATCAAGCTTCTTATGGGACATGGGATAGATTGCGACTACGAGGCAGCACTGTCTGCGTTCCCTCGGAAGCCAGATGGGAAGCCCATTTCTCTGAAGGGGGTGAGCGGAGCCGCCGCGCGACTGGCCGAGGTTTTTATGTCCACCATGGAGCGTCGGGCACTCGAGACTGCCAATCGTCTGCTTAGGAAATCGAATACTTAGGTTTAGGGTAGCCGTACCCTTTTGGTTTATGCCTTGTAATGATACCTTCTGAACTGCGCGAGTCTGCGCTTTGTTTGTGCTACCTTGTTTATGCAAATAGTCTTTTGCTAGTGTCTTTCACTCGAGAGTTGTATGCTTATGACATGAGTTTCAGCTTCTGACACAAACTTTTGTGTTTGTGATTATGCTCTTTGAACAGTCACGAGAACCTGCTACTGCGACTAGTTCCTCGCAGGCTCCAATCACCACCCGATCCCAGGGTCAATTGGTAAATGATGCCAAGGTGATGGAGTATATGAAGGCCAAATTTGTGAGAATGGAGCAAGATCTGAAGGACGCCCAGGCTGAGCTGAATCGATTGAGGGCGAGGCCCGCGTTGGCCACCCAACGCGAGAAATATGTGCTCGGGGAGATGGATCTTGTGAACAGGCAACTCGAGTGTAAGTTCGAATCTTGCTCTGTTTACAAGCTTTTTGCGTAGCTATTGTCCTTTTGATCTGACTGGTGCGCCCGTTTTTGTAGGCTTTGTCGACAACTTCCAGGCTGAAAAGATTCGCGTGGAAGGGCGTCTGGATAGCGTGGTTGACAACCCTGACTGGGCGTCAACACTTTTGGCTTGATAGGTACCATGCCCGCATACTCGCCACCCTGAAGGATCGCGTCTGGCGAAGTGCTGAACTGCTGGAGTTATGCCGGGCAGCGTTTATTCGCCTGAACGAGACTCTTTTTCCTGCGGGGCCACAACCACAAGGGATTCGTGCTTTGTTGAACATCTTCCGTCAAACAAATCCCATTCGAGAGTTGCTGTCTCAGAGACTTGTGATTGGAGCCAACGCTGCAATGGCGTATATGCGTAGTCGAAAACCAAGGTTGGTGTTGCGGACACCTGCGGCCGGAGAGGTTCTCGAACAAAGAGACCTGGATGACACGATCCGAGCTGCGGAGACACTAATCGAGTGCACTCGCGAACAGCTTTGTGGTCCCGAGCTGCCCGTAAAGGACGAGCCTGAGGATTAGAATAGTTTGCGAGTGCAATTTTTGCATAGGGGGCAGCCCCCGAGTGTAATTTTTGACTCTTTGTATATTGTATAGTTTGTATACTTTGATTTTTCGTCGAGCCCCCGAGTCAGTCGAGCGGGGTTTGTGAAATATGTGTTGGTTGTGAACCAATGACTGTGCAGCCCCCGAGTATTCGAGTGCGGCTGCAGAGTTTTTTGTCATTTGTTTGGACCCTTGTTACGCAGCCCCCGAGCCTTCGGGTGTGGCTAAAGCATTGTGTTTCTGCAAGAGCGAGAGCTCATTTGATCAATAACACAGCCCCCGAGGGTTTCGGGTGTGGTTAAGTATGAATTATGCGGGTAGTAGTCACAGAGAAGTCGAAGGAACATTGATTTTATTCCTCTTTTGAATGTTAGGCTGCAGGCCGCCTCATTAAAAACCTTCCAGTCCCCTTAGGTACCCTGGTAAGGAAAAGAGCGCGTCTGAAACCTGCAGCCATCCGACATATAGCCTATTACATTGTATGACTGTGAGCACTTTATGCGTAGAAACGGCGCAGATGCGCAACGTTCCAAGGATTATGAGAGAGTTCGCCTGTCTTCGCGTGCTTCAGTCGATATGCGCCTCCACCAAGGACCTCCGTGATGATGAAGGGACCTTCCCATGGGGAAGCGAGCTTGTGCACCTTCTTTTGCTTCAGTCGAAGAACCAGGTCGCCCACAACAAAGGACCTGGTTCGCAGTCGACGGCTATGGTAGTTGCGGAGATCCTGCTGGTAAACAGCTGTGCGGGCCAAGGCCGTGTCTCGCGCCTCATCGAGCAAGTCGACTGCGTCTTCGAGTGCTTCTTCCGCGTCTTCTTCATTATATGCTTCAACTCGTGGCGCATTGAACCTTACATCTGATGGCAGGATTGCCTCTGCACCATAGACCATGAAGAATGGGGTGAACTGCGTAGAAGTGTTGGGAGTTGTGCGTAGGCTCCATAGCACAGATGGTAGTTCTTCAACCCAAGCACCCGCAGCTCTTTTGAGTGGCACCAGGAGGCGCTTCTTGATCCCACTTGTCACAAGTCCGTTGGCCTTTTCGACTTGGCCATTGGATTGTGGATGTGCCACGGATGCGTAATTGAGCGTAATGTCCTGCTCTTTGCAGAAGGTTTTGAACTCCTCAGCCGTGAAGTTTGTGCCGTTATCAGTGATGATACTGTTTGGGACACCGAAGCGGTAGATGATGCTCTTTATGAAGTTGACTGCCGTAGTAGCAGTCGAATTTGTGATGGGGACCGCCTCGATCCACTTTGTGAACTTGTCGACTGCCACCAGTAGGTGAGTATGCCCGCCATGCGATGATTTTTTGAGTGGCCCAACCATATCGAGCCCCCATTGGGCGAAAGGCCAGGCCAGCGGTATAGTCTTCAACGCCGATGCGGGTGCGTGCGGCCTTGTTGCGAATTTCTGGCAGCCGACGCACCTTTTGACTATGTCCTCCGCGTCTTTGAGTGCTGTAGGCCAGTAAAACCCTGCGCGAAAGGCTTTGGCTACGAGTGATCGACTGCTGGCGTGATGCCCACAGGTACCTGCATGAATGTCTCGAAGTATGGCTTGGCCATCTTCGAATGCGATGCATCTTTGGAACATACCTGATATGCTGCGCTTGTATAACTCGCCGTTGATAACGGTGTATGCTTTTGATCTTCGAGTCACGCGTCGGGACTCGGTTATGTCATCTGGTAGCTCGCCACGGAGTATGTAAGCCAGAAAAGGTTGAGTCCAGGTTGGCTCAATGAGAAATACCTCGACTGGGGGGTCCTCTGTGCTAGGCACTTTGCTTTTGGGTGGCGTAGTCGACGGAGGAGGCTCTCTTTTCTCCTTGATAGATCTGTGTTCGATGCGCTCGAGGAAGACACCAGGTGGAATTTGTGCGCCAGTTGAGCCAAGATTGGCTAGCATGTCTGCTTCTTCGTTACTTTCCCTTCCTATGTGCCTCAACTCGCAGCCCTCGAAGCTGCCCTCCAGTGTGTTGTACAGGTCGCGATAAGCGATCATGTTGTCCGCGACTGCGTCGCAGGCCTTCATTGTTTGCTGCACCACGAGATTGGAGTCGCCGTAGATCATCAATCGAGTGCACCCAAGTGCTTTTGCCATCCGCATGCCATGGATCAGGGCCTCGTATTCAGCCTCGTTATTGGAGGGTAGTTTGAATCCCATCTGCAAAACATAACGTAGCCTGTCCCCTTTTGGTGATATGAGGATGACGCCTGCGCCTGCGCCTTCGTGTTTTTTGGACCCATCGAAGTACATGGTCCAGGAATTGGACACGTCTGGTGCTCCAGGTAATTGGGCCTCTATCCACTCGGTTGTGAAGTCGGGTAGGACTTGTGCTTTGATAGCCTTCGGGTGCTCGTACTTGATGTCTCTTGGAGCCAGCTCGATGAGCCATTTTGCGACTCGACCCGTTGCATTGGGGTTTGTGAGGATATCACCGATTGCTGAGTTACTTACCACGGTGATCGGGTGCTCGGTGAAGTAGTGTGTCAACTTCCTTGAGGACATGAATACAGCGTATGCCAGCTTTTGATAGTGCGGGTACCGCTGTTTTGATATGGAGAGAACCTCGCTTAGGTAGTAGACTGGACGTTGTATGCTTTGGATGTGTCCCTCCTCCATGCGTTCGACTACCAGTACGGTGCTCACCACCCTGTTTGTAGCCGAGACATACAGGTAGAGTGGTTCCCGTTCCTTTGGTGCGACGAGGATCGGAGGGCTTGTGAGGATCCGCTTGAGATCTGTGAAGGGCTTCAGCTTCTGGCGTCCACTCGAACTTGTCCGCCTTCTTCATCAGTCGATAGAATGGTAAAGCCTTTTCACCCAGTTTGCTGATGAATCGACTGAGCGCTGCTACTCGTCCTGCTAGTTTCTGCACATCATGAAGCTTTGAAGGCCTTTGCATTGTGAGGATGGCCTGTATTTTCTCCGGGTCTGCTTCGATTCCACGGGCAGAGACTAGGTACCCTAGGAGCTGCCCGGCTGGAACGCCGAACGTACACTTCTTAGGATTGAGCTTGATATGGAAGCGTTTGAGGTTTGCGAACGTCTCCCTCAAATCGTCGAGTAGTGTGTGTTCCTCCTTGTGGTAATGACAATGTCATCACGTAGACCTGGACATTGCGTCCGATTTGCTTTTTGAGGCAGTCCTGCATCATGCGCTGGTATGTTGCACCCGCTTTTTGAGCCCAAAGGGCATAGTTGTGTAGCAGTAGACCCCGAGTGGGGTTATGAACGCCGTTTTTTCTTCGTCTTCTTGCTTCATCCTTATCTGGTGATAACCTGAGTAAGCATCCAGAAAGGAGAGTCGTGCGCATCCGGCGGTGGAGTCGACGATCTGGTCGATTCGGGGTAGCGGGAAGTGATCCTTTGGACAGCACTTGTTCAGCGCTGTGAAGTCCACGCACATCCGAAGGATGTCTGTATGCTTCTTTTCTACGAGTACGGGGTTGGCTACCCATTGTGATTTCTTGATTTCCCTAATGAATCCTGCTGCGAGTAACCGGTCGACTTCAGATTCGACTGCGGTTCGCTTTGGGCCGGAGATTCGACGCATCGTTTGCTTGACTGGCTTTGCATCTGGAAACAATTGAGAGAGTGCTCGGCGAATTCCCTGGGAATACCTGGCATGTCGGCTGGACACCACGCAAATATTTCCCAGTTCTCACGGAGGAATTCGACGAGCGCGCCTTCCTATGCGATAGGCAGGCTCGAAGATATGTTGACTGTCTTGGACGGATCGGTCGGGTGCACCTGATGCGACCTTGTGTCATTTGTAGCATTGAAGGATCTGTCGACTGCCAACTTCTTATGCTCTGGAAGGAGTGTGCGGTCGTTGGTAATCGCCAAGTCGGCGAGTGATTCTTCCACCCCGAACATCTCGGAGATTTTGCTGAACTCGCGGTCGCAAGCATCGGACCTTTGAAAGTTTCCACGGACAGTATGACTCCCTTTGGTCCTGGCATCTTCAGCGTGAGGTACGCGTAGTGTGGCACCGCCATGAATCGAGCAAACGTCGGGCGACCAAGAATAGCATGGTATTGTGATTTCCAGTCGACGACCTCGAACTCAATCGACTCTGTCCTGAAGTGGCTTTTGTCCCCGAACGTAACGTCGAGTTGTATGGTGCCTTCTGGGCTAATTGCTTTGCCAGGAACAATACCGTGGAAGGTATTTGAAGATTTTGGGAGGTTTTCGACTGACCTGTTCATTTTGCGGAGCGTGTCCGCGAAGATGATGTTTATGCCGCTGCCTCCATCCATGAAGACCTTGGTCATGGCGTAGCCTCCTATTTGCGCGTCGAGTACCAGAGCCGCATGCCCTGGTCGAACTACAGCTGGGGGATTGATCCTCTCGACTGAAGCTTATGATGGTTTCCGATCCCTCAGAAAATCTGGCACGGCAGGAGGTGCCATGACAGCCATGTTCACCTTGTCGAGTGATTAGCTTTTGCTGCTGTGGAGGGCGACCCTTTTGTATCATGTACATCTGCCCTGGCTGTGGATATTGATCATCTTCCGCCCGTAGTTACGGGTTGTATGGCACTGCGAGGTTTGCGCCTGAGCAGGCTGTGGTGGTGGTTGCGGTGGCGGCTGTGGCGCCATGAGAGCAGCACGTTCGGCTGTGGCGGGTGCAGGCGTGGGCTGAGCATGCTGGGCCGTACCTTTTGAGTCGTATCATGTAGTCAGTCGCCATTTGGTCGAATTCCCTGCAGTTCCTAGGGTGTGATTGGAGCGTAGTTTCCGTCGTCCCCCTTGAGAGGTGGAATCTGCACCAGTCGTCCATCTTTTCCTCGAATGACCGCTCGGGTTTTGCGTCGCTACGTTTGCGCCATTCTTGCCTTTTTGTAGCTGTCGCTCCGCTGCTCGCGATCTCGACTGTCCCGTCGATCATCCGAGCGTCGATTGCTTCTATCTTGGTCTCCCGGTTGTGTGTATCAGCCGTCCAGCCGCCATGAACTCGGGGCTTATCGTCGTAAGGACGTTTGGAACGTTTGCGCCTGCGATCTTCTCTGTATGAATCTCTGCGGCCTCGACTGCCGCTTTCGTAGTTGCATGTTGGGGAAGCACGGGATCTGCGTACAGAATCCTCTCCATCATGCCCACTCAGTCGCAACTTTGATGAGGTCAGCCAGGGAGGTTGGCTTTTCACGACCAAGTGCCTCTTTGAAGTCCTTCCTGGCGAGACTTTATGAAGGCATCCATGGCCCTGTCTTCTGACACATTGCCAACCGAATTGCGTATTTCGTTCCACCGCCGTATGTATGATCTCAACGACTCGTCTGATCGTTGAGTGCATGTCCTTAATTCCTCACGATGTCTTCGGGCGCTCACACAGAGGCTCGAAGTTTTTGATGATCTCTGCGGAAATCGTCCCACGGAGTCGATGATGATGGAGGGAGCGACT
>CAMZMU010000128.1:112298840-112655160 GCA_947311845.1 Poa pratensis
AATAGCTCAGTTACTACATCTTTCTGAGGAATTGGCTCTGCAGCGACATATTTCTGAATAATAGCTCACATGCGGCATCTTTTCGAGCAGTAATTGCTCTGCGCCGACATGGCCGTCAAGACATGTTCCCCACGCTGTAAACCAGGTTTGACCGGTACATGGAGTAGTTTTTCTCGAGTGGGACCCATGCGTCAGCGAAACCGGCCTCTGTTCGTGGGGGGACTGTCTCTGCCACGCGCCGGCGTCCCGCAGAGCTCACTCCTCACTCTGTCCCGTCGTCTCGGTTTCTCCGGGCTGGGGAAAATTTTCCTGGCGACGGTGAGTCGGCGGCAATGGATCGGGCGACTCGAGCTGTGGCAAAGAAGCGGGCGATTCGAGCTGCGGCAATGGAGCGGGCGAGTAAAGCTGCGGCGAGGGGGCGGGCTACTGGAGCACCGGCAATGGAGTCGAGCAAGCTGGCGGCGAGTCCTGCGGCGGAGGGAAGAGCGGCCGCGCGAGTCCAGCGGCGGCACCCGGAGTCGAGCAAGCTGGCGGCGACGCAAGGCTTGGGGTGGTGCGTCGAGGGAGCGGCGAGGGAGGATGGAGGATGGGGTGGTGCGGGTACACGGTCGCAGAGGCGACCGGCGGCCCGATTTGTGTCTCGTGCAGCGGCGAGGGGCTCCATCTATCTCGACGGCAACCGACCCTACCGGATTCAATCCAGCAGGTACTGAAGAAGGCGTGGAAGCGTCACGGCTACTACAGCTCCAAGGGTTTTCCGCTCGGCGGTGATTCGCCGCCGATGACGAGGCAGAGGTTTGGCTCGATGTGCAAAATTGCTGCGTTCGACGACAGCAGCTCGGGCGGTGCTGCGGGCGACGAGAGCAGCTCGGGCGGTGCTGCGAGCGACGAGAGCAGCTCGGGCAGGAGCTCATCGAGCAGCAGTTCAGCAAGCTCAACCCCGAGCGTGGACTTCGATGCCGCGTTGAGCCTAGAGGCTTTCAGCCTAGTTGCCGGGATGGCGGCGGGTAGATTGGTCTGCTCCGATATCCTCTGCGAGATGAAATCGAGCTAGAAGATTGTGCTGCAGAGCCATGGCGGAGGGAAGATTGTGCTGCAGAGCCAAGGCGGAGGGAAGATCGTGCTACATTCTGTAGATAACTTGTGTAGTGAATTTTGTTAGGTGCCTGAAACCATTTCAGGCAGTGTTTGCCCAGCGCTGGGAGCGTGTGGTGGTAGTTTTTTTGCGAAATTGCAATGTAAGCAGTACGTCGAACACCTAGGAGGCGTGCTGTGGACGTGCCCTGGACGTGCTCTGGACGTGCCGTGGCACGTTCCGGTAGGTGAAACCTAGTTTTTGTAGGTGAAACCTTGTCAACAAAATGTAAATTATTGTCTTCCTTGTTTTAGTGTTCTTTGTGGCATTCGCACGCCGTGAGATTGTGGCATGCACACTGTCGAACACCTTTGTGATCGTGCTTTGGGCACGCCCGATTGTGGCATTCGCACGCCGTCAGATTAAAAACGAGTTGAAAGAGTTGAAACATTGTCAACTAGGCACGCCCGATTGTGGCTCTAATATTGCTAGTGTTACCAAAATGTAAACATTTGTAACTATTACCTCCAAATGGTGGTAGATTTTCCGCAAACAGAGGCATAGCCTAGTGGCAAAGGGAGCCCTTTGCCCACCTAAGTTCGAGTCCCCTTGCTCGCAATTTGGGTGTTGCACATTATATGTCCTAATCCAGTAGCTTTGTGGGTCGGGCATCTCATTATTATAGAATTTCTATAATAGTGAGTTGTCCCATCCATTAAAATATTGCACTTGGACAAATTCTTTTGAATTTTTGAATATTTTTTATATTTTGATTCAACTTTGAATATTTGAATTCAACTTTGATGTACATGTTATTTGTGCTAGACTTGGATGTTGCAATGATTTCATACTATTATGTAGTAGGTTGATCTAACTTGGTCATCCCCATTTCTAATCCTGTCATTTTTCACATCGGTTCTCCAAAATGAGCTACAAATGAGTCCCAAAGGTAGCCCAAACAGCCCCATTTCTAATCCTGTCATTTTTCGACCTTCTCCAAATTATCTCAAATTCTAGGGTTAACATATATTGCACTAATATAGTGTCCTACAACAATTTTTAACTCAAAACTTGTTTAAAAGTTGGTTTGATTTTAGTTGACCAATTTTTTAAATATTCAAAAAATATTCGAAAAACATCAAAAAAATGCAAATCCAGTGCACATGGTCTTAGTTTATCATGTACTAACAGCTCCAACTGATAAACAAGGTCTACATACATATTAAACAAGAAATGCTTCAGTATGGTATGAAATCTCACAACTCAAACTATAGAGTTCATAGTTTGAGATGTGTGATTTCACACCATATTGAAGCATTTCTTATTTAATATGTGTCTAGACCATATTTATCAGTTGGAGATGTTAGTACATGACAAAATAAGACCATGTGCACTGGATTTGCATTTTTTGATGTTTTTTGAATATTTCATGAATATTTCAAATTTGGCCAAACTCAAGCCAAATCAGCATTTAAACAAGTTTTACACACCAAAATGGAAAACTAAGCCTGGATCATTCTTAGTCACACCAAAATGAAGGTTTGGTGAGGTTTTGGATAATTTCATGTTGCAAATCTCAAACCACCTCTCTTCACACATAGAGTTCATTGTTTGAAATGTGTGATTTCACACCATATTGAATCATTTCTTGTTTAATATGTGTCTAGACCTTGTTTATCAGTTGGAGATGTTAGTACATGACAAAATAAGACTATGTGCACTGGATTTGCATTTTTTTATGTTTTCTGAATATTTCATGAATATTTCAAATTCGGCCAAACTCAAGCCAAATCAGCATTTAAACAAGTTTTACACATCAAAATGGAAAACTAAGCCTGGATCATTCTTAGTCACACCGAAATGAAGGTTTGGTGAGGTTTTGGACAATTTTATGTTGCAAATCTCAAACCACCTCTCTTCACACATGAGAGTTCAAATGAGCTCTAAAGGTAGTGTAAACGGCTCCATTTCTAAGCAAGATTTTTTCCCCCTTCTCTAAATCAGCCAAATAACTATCCTACATATCTACTCTATATATAAAAACCATGTGCACTGGAATTTCATTTTTTGATGTTTTTTGAATATTTTATGATTATTTCAAATCCGGCCATCTCTAACACTAGTTTGCTTATTTTGTTGATCACTTTGTTCCCCTTGCAATAAAAAATACTTCAATCTTCTATCTTTTTCAGATCCATGACTGATCACTAATTATGATTTCACCTCCTTGAGACGAAAAACTATGCGATCTGACAAATAGTGAGATTGAACACTATGACCAATTTGTACTGAACTCTTTTACTCGGTCATTGTTCATCTTTTCTTTAGAGATATGTTGTTTGTTATGCAAGTATGTTATTCAGTGTACTATATTGAATCCTCTCTGCTAGTATAACCGACAGTATCACCAACGTAAACAAACTCATAAAAATCAAGACACATGTTTATCATAGTGCTAGACTAAGACTATATTGGTTTACAAAAATTATAATTACTTAGTTTAAAAATCTGTTGTTGCGAGGATTGCACTTTACATTAAAGCAAAACAACATTATAACATTAAGTGTTTGTTTGTATTTTCCGCATGGTATCCTTAAATATCTAAAAAGTCTAGAAAGTTTTAGGGTGTACAAATAAGATAAATAAAGCTTGGTTAGAGTTTTCTAAAGTACAAGATCGACTATAGGGCTAAGGTGCAACTAAATAGACAACTCTAGATTATCTGAATCGTCAACTAGCCATGTTTTCCTGTCTCCGCTTGTTGCTGGCTAGTTAATTTCTAAACCAGTCCATACATTTCATAATATAGGACGTGTTAAGATTCATTAAGAAGATACTTTGATCAACAATTAAGAAGAGTTTTCATAATATATGCACCTATTTTGGCTCTGATTTAAGCACCCGTGCATCGCGTGGTTGCGCGCGTACGAAGTCTTAATTTGGATAGTTGTGCCGCGGGCTTTCGTGTCGACATGATGATGATGATGATGAAACGGCAGCTCTTTGCTTAGCCAAACCAGCAAAGACATTAGAGCGATCAAGCTCTTTGCACGCATCAAAAGAGTTTTAATCTGTACTAGCCAGGCGGCACAGTGCGTCATGTATTTTCACAGTGCAGCCAGCTCCTTGATCAGAGTCTGCAGTACGACGACCGTGCATAGGCATCTGTGTTCGAGGAGTTGAGTTGCAACCGGCCCCGGCCATCTCAGCGTTGACCCGACCTGACTGGTGGCTGTGGAGGGCCACCAGCCCGTCGCTAGCAAGAAGCTAGCCAGGGACGTAGACTTCACGGAGACAAGAGAGGAGGAGGGAATCCAATAGCTCCTGATAGCTTCACGATTAGGAAACGGCAGGTCGATCATATTAATACGGAGCGTTGATGTCAGACAGACAACATAGAACATCATCTACCAGGGTTTATTTAATAAGTAGCTTTAACATGCATGTGTATTATAAATTCGGTGGACGTTAATTAGTCAGCTTATGTATGGTGGCATTAATTTAATTGTGGTGAAATTGATTAGGCAACTTAAATGTGGTGACATGTGGGTACACCATAAGTTAAGTGTGGTGACATGTGGGTACAAACAGTCTGTACCCCACGTGTAAGTGAGTAACGAGTACATATCTGATGTTCAAAACTAATTTAAAAATTAAAAAAGTTCAAAAAATTCCGAACTTTCAGTCCAGCAAATATTGTCTAGTACTGCACCAGTACAAAAAAAATCTGAATTTTTCATTTGTTTCATATTTTTAAAATCCAATTTTTTTTCACTTTTGTAACATTTTCGAAATTTGATTTTAAAATTTATTTATTTTTAAATCTTTTTTTTAATATGGCATTGTTGTAAACTTGAACAATTTCCAAAATCTGAACAATATAAAATCCTGAACTTTTTAAAAATTTAATCATCTTTTAGCCTGATTTTTTAAAAAAAAACTATGACATTTTTGTAAACCGAAATTTTCAAATATATGACATTTCACAAAATTAAATATTTTTATAATCGGTTTTTTCTATTTTGAACATTCAAAATATGAATATTTTTTAAATTTGAACATTTCCTCACCTATAACATTTTTATAAATATCAGAAATTTCTGAAAAACTTAAAATCTAATATGAGTATTTTAAAACATTTCAAATAAATAATTTAAAATTATTTGTTGAAAAAATGATGACAAACTGTAAAATTAAATATTTTCTATATATCTGAAAATTTCTGAAAAAAATAAATATTTAATATGATTATTTAACAATTGTTAGGAAACATTTAAAATATTTAACTGGAAATTTTTTGAAAAAAATATGACATATTGTAAAATTATATATTTTCGAAATATGTGAAATTTCTGAAAAATTAAGTATTAATATTTATTAAAATTTGAATTTTAAATATGAATATTTAACTAGTATCTAGAATACATTTAAAATATGTAATTGTATAAATATTTTAAATTAAACGTTGTAAAAATAGTACAACGATCAATAAAATCATCGTATTGGGTTCTTATTTTGACTTGATTTTGTCTCGGTATTTCTCACGTAATTAACCATTGAATAATATTTTCAGTATTCATTATTCATTTTTATCTTTATTTTTGAATTTTATTGTGATGAATATGCCCTTTATGATAGTTGTTCTCATTTTCCAAAAAACCTAAAATCTAGCAAAAGGTCATGTCGAGTTCCACTGCACACGATCAAACCCTATTTGACTTATTTGAGTTGCTAGCTTTTACTCAGTCCATGACCAATCACAAATTAAAATCTTAACTCTGTGAGATCCAAAACTATGCGATCTAACACATTATGAGATTGAACATTATGACCAATTTGTACTAAATTATTTTAGTCGATCATAGTGCATCTTGTCTTTGGAGATATGTCGTTTGTTATGCAAGTATGATATTCAGTGTACTATATTGAATCCTCTTTCCTGGTATAACCGGCAATATCACCAACGTAAAGAAGCTCATAAAAAATTAAGCGCATGCTAGACTAAGACAAATAAAGGTTGTTCACAAAAACTATTTATTACTTAGTTCAAAAAAAAATTGTTGCGAGGATTTCACTGTACATTAAAGCAAACCAACATTATAACACTACGCGTTAGTCTGTATTTTTTTCGCATGGTATCCTTAAATATAAAAATCTAGAAAGTTTTAGGGTGTATAAATAAGATAAATAAAAGTTGTTAGAGTTTTCTAAAGTACAAGACTGGCTATAGAGCTAAGGTGTAACTAGATAGAGAACTCTAGATTATATGAATTGTCCACTATAGTCGGGTTTTTCGGTTTCCGCTTTTTGGTGGCCTTTTAATTCCACAACCAGTCCATATGTTTCATAATGTAGGATGAGTTTCACTAGATTTGTTTTCAAAAGCACCTATAACTACTATTGTGTGTCATATAAACCTTATATTAATGGGGTTTGTCGAAGCCTTGTTAATTCCAGGAGAGCTATGTGTTATCGCACTTGCCAGTAGAGCACTTTTTGAGAGAAAATGGAGTCGTCGTGCCGGCGGGATATGTACCTACGCGTGCGATGCATTGTCGATCTCCCATATCCATGAGCATGGAAAGAGCTCGTTTTTTCTTGAACTACATTTTTCCCTCTGATTTTAAGGACCCATGCATGGCTTAGTTGCATGCGCATGCGTACGAACTCTTAATTTTGGTGGTTGCTGTCTGCCTGCATCTCCAATTGACAAGTAGTATTACGCGGGTTTTCATTTCGACATGATGATGCCGGACAGCCCGGACAATCCTTCTCTCATTTAAGCACTGTCCAAATGGGGGGGAGGGGGCAACTTTAACAACGCTACAAAAAGTGTAATAGTGTAACTAACTTGGGTTTGCTCCAAATTACTAATCCATACCGACAATTCAACATTATCACCATCAGATCTTGTATGCAACAGTATATTCCTTTCTGCACCATCACTGGCTCAAAACGATTGAAGTGGTCATGTAGATTGACGATTAAAGCTAGGGTATGTGCCCGAGAACTGGAATATTCTTACATCATCACCATCATCATTAAAATCATCATCATCATCATAATACTTAATCAGTATAATCACGGTCAGTCTCTTGCTTAGTACCCGGAGAGAATCAATCCGAATCAAAGGAATCAAAGTAGTCAATGCTACATGTTTGACTGGTCCATGTGCTCCACTGTTAGTGGTAAACTTAGATCTCAAATCATCTAGGCTGATTAACGACTGGTATACAGATCAGATCACGTAGATTAGCGTGAAACAAACTTAATATGTACAAGTACAAGACAAATGTCTCTTTGACCATCACATCCAATCAATCAACCAAAAGCGGCTTGACACTAATCTTGCTCCAATCTCGAGGCATGAATTGGCGCGAAGCAAGTGGCTGATGATGATTAGGCACCCCTCACTACCCTGTTGTACAGTATACACTACACTACACAAACATATAGGGAAAAGTTTGCATCAACCAATAGAATCCAGCAACTAGATCGACTTATGATACGGCCCAGTTGCCGGTACTTACATCGAGCCAATGGACGAAGTTGCAAACTCGACGACGCAAATGTTGCAGGTCCCAACGTACTACTAGTATTCAGTTTTTTTTTGCTTCAGTCGATCTGCAGCCAGGTAACGTTGTTGGGTTATACAGACAAGAAATAATGAAGTGCCCAACTTGTCTTTCGTTAACTGATTACCTTAATTAAGCAGAGAGCCAGAGAGAAAGAGACTTCTCTTTGCGGAATAGAGAAAAAAAAATCATATTACAATCTTGGCCCATCGTGTAACCTAGAAAAAAGGTGGCCTGTTGCCTGCACCTCGATCTGGTACAGCACGAACATACAACCATGATGTTTGTTTAAAAAAAAAATACAACCATGCAACAGGACAGCAAATTGTGAAACAACATAAAGTAAAAATGCAAAAGGAATTGCGTGAATACCCGAAAACAAAACAAGCCACAATCACTGATATTCAAGGAGTTGTTGACCGTACAGACTCAGAAAAATATCTCGGGAAGACAGCGGACCAAACGCATGAGCTTGCTACAATTAGTCATGTGGAGTGTAGTGGTGGTGTTGCGCAACTTACAAGGTTCAGCCCCTCCCTGCATGTTGGACATGTCCTTGAAGGATTGGAATCAAATCCTCTTTGTTAGTTATTTTCTATATAATATTGAGAGACTCATGTGGGCTTCATTGTATTTCCTTATATGTGATGATAAATATGTCCGCCGAGTAGGATGAATGAAAGAAATCTAACATTACACGTGTTTCGATGACTACTTTGTGAACAAATCAACAAAGTAGAAACAAGTGCACCCGAGTAGTGATTAATTACCTTTGGACATTAAGCCTTTTTTGATACACATCTACTCGAACCATCTCTGTTTCTCAAAATATTTTTTATTAATAAATCACCATAGTGCAACCTTAATAAACATATTATAAAAAATATTTTAAAGATTTAATAAACATATTATAAAACATGAATATTTAAAGATTTAATTAACGTATTATAAAATTATATTTTATGGTGGGTCTATTGTCATTGATTTGATATTCCAAATGTTAATATTTTTACTTTACCAATTGTTTCTGGTTTAGTCGAGGATGGGGAAACCGTTTGTTATCTACTACCCGATTGGGATGGGAATATTAGAAAAGCTATCCCCGTGGGAATGGGGATTGGGCATGAATAAATTTGTTACACGGGTTTTTGTTGAGCAATAACCTGTGGTTAGTGTCCCCTATGCCACCTCCTATATTGCCTATAATACCCATTTCTTAGATGCACATATCTGAAGTGGCTTGTGAGCTTCAAAGGCGTTGAAATCCTCTCCACGTTGCACCTCAGATACTTTCCATACCCTGCATTTTCATGTGGTTAAATATGTAGAGTTGAGCTCCAAATCCATATGAAGTTTATTCAGATAAAGTGTCAGAGTGGGAGGCTTGGGGGAGGCGACCCCCCCCCCTCCCCCCCGGGAACAGATCAGTTTGGACCTAGGTCACCACTAAATGCCGAGATCCTCCAATAGGCCAACAACCGTGACGCCAGTCGGAACCGCGACATGGAGGTGGAGGCGGCGTGTTGTACATGAATTCGCCTCCGTTGGATTTGTGGACGTTGGAGGTGACACGGTCGATGAGTGTGGGGCCGAAGATGGATGGGGGTGGGTCTGCGCTGACACGGGCGAGGAACTGGGTGCATGCTGGGCCTGAGGTGGACGGAGGCGGGTCGACGGTGACCTAAGAAGACACCTAGAGGAGTCAATGACGACGGGAGGGGGTTTTGGCTCAGAGTTGTGTATGCACCATTTATTTAAAGTGCATTTTAATGTGTTTGGAAATGTGAAAAAATTGCAAAAAAATGTTCATGCATAGATCATAACATCCAATTTGTTTGCAAAGTAGTTTCCCGAAATATCGACAATCGACGGTCAAATGGGTCGACGGTCAAATGGGGCGTAGGAAGGGCGGCGGCAACATGGAGAGGGTCGATGGGGGCAGCAAGGAAGGTCGTCAAGATGTACCACAGTTGGATTTTACTCTGTTGCGGGGATGGATCTGATGTGACCCAACAACACCCAACAACGCACACAACCCATCCTTGCGGCTTCCCAAGAAGCTGCCCTAACCCCAGCTTTCCGGAGAAGCTGCTACTCAAATTTAGTTAGACTTCCAAACTAGTTTAAATTAATATAATTTGGTAGCCTATTTAAATTTTGGGAATAACTTTTTCGGGAAACTAGGGTAGGGCAGCTTCTCGTGGAAACCGTCCAGGAAGCTGAAAAGAACTGGGCCTAGGTGCAATGCAGGACATGAACTTTTGGCTTGTCTTTGGCATAGCGTATGAAACTTGGCCGGAGTTTTTTACACTTAAAGATTACCAAGTATTATGCTCATGTAAAAAACTTGGTTTCCAAATGATTCACACTGAATTATGGTAAAAAAAAGAGAAATTTTCTGAAGCACATAGCGTGTATATAGCGCTACTTTAGCCAAATCTTTTATCCAGTGTGCAATGAAATTTATTTTTTGGCGAAGTTTTTGTACAGGTATAATATTTGATATAATGTTTGCCTGAATGTCAGTTTCAGACCCTTTTGAATATTTTTGAAATTTCTTAAAATTATTTTTAAATATCAGAATGCATGGTAGTACCTAGTTTCTCCTATGTATTTTCGAAGCAATGGCGCATTATATATATAAACTCTTAAACTAAATATTGTGCTTGGGACCACACGGGCCACTGGCACAATAGTATATATACATATGTGTCTGCTTTGCGATGGACTTGGATATTTGCGTTAAGTAAGAGCATTTCGAACTTACTTGAGCTATTTTGGTCCATCGTTTGACTGCAGATTACAGAAACGTCCGGACACTGCTTGGACGTGTCCGATTCGAATCATCGTTTGGCCGTACGTGTAGTTGTGTCCTCAAAATTATCCATTGCATATAATTGGTGAGAATGGAGAAACAAAGGTATGAGAAATATAAAGTGATTTAGGATGGCTGTGTCGGTTATGACTTACTCCCTCCGTATCAAAATATAAGACTCTTTACCTAGTTTCTACACATATGTATCTAGACATATTTTAGTGCAAGGTTTCTAAATACATGTGTGCAGAAAGTAGATAGAGAGTCTTATATTTTGATAGGGAGGGAGTATGACTTATGACAGACTGTTCAGACAAACCCGGACACCTTCATGTCCGCTGAATATGGGCCGAAAGTGAGGCCGTGAGGGTAGCCCTTTGACTTAGCGTGAAGCTTGGTCCGGCTGGGTAACCCTTTTACTTCTCTCCTATCTTTGATCCGTCCCGGACAAATCGGGACAAAGTGGGACCCAATTCGGACGATGCTTCAAGAAATGTAATATTATAACTAACCTTGCTTGCTCCAAATGTAAAAATCCATATGGGAAAATTAGCATTATGCAGAACGGACTAACTAACCTAGCACAAATATGGTGACAGCTAGCTAAAAATGAATATATCCATCGGATCTTGTCCGAAACAGGATATTCCTTCCTACATCATCACTGGTTCAAAAGGATTGACGGGATCGTGTAGATTGGCGTAAAGCTAACATCGATCAGTGGCCGAGAACCAGAAAATGTTCTTCCATGCACCATCATCATACTTAATCGTCTTGCTCACAAGTGGAGTATATGGAGAGAATCAACCCGAACCAATCAAGGAATCAAACATATGTACCAGTCAATGCTGCATGTTTGACTCCTCCATGCATGTGCTGGACTGTCAGTGGCAAACTATGATCCCCAGAGCGTTCAATCCCAACTTTGATCTCTGGATCATCCACACTGATTAATAACAGGTAGTATGTGTTTTATCTTAAGAGCACCACGTAGGTTAGTGTGAAACAGACTTAATGTATGCATGCAAGTACCAGAAAAATGGCTCGACCATCATATCGAATCATTCAACCAAAAGTTGGTTGCCAGGCTAGCTTGACACTAATCTTGCTCCAATCTCGAGGCACGAATCAAGTGGGTTAATGATGAATACCCGAAAACAAATAAAAAAAACAGCACTTAATTGGATCGGTCAACATGTTGTCATCCTCGCGAATGCATGTTGCATGTTTGGTTTAGAGATCCGATCAGTACTGGTTCTGCTCACTAGAGAGAAGATCCATGACAACTGGAGTCTTGCAGACTGTAGGAAAAGCAAGAATCACAAATACAAACGGTGGAAATGAGCGCGGACCTTGCCAAACAAAGCTGGACGGGACAGCAGGCCGAAGGAAAGTTAAATGGGCTGTTACCGCAAGTGCGGTCTTTTGTAGACCGGACTAGATGTAGCCCCCGGAATACTCAAAATCTACGGTTTTTAGTTTCAAATTTTATGAAAACAATTCTAAACATAGACAATAATGACTTCTGCCAGTATGCAAAAAATAAATGCAACTCTTCACGAGCCCTCCGGCCCATCGTCGTCACCCTCTCTTCACGAGCCCTCCGGCCCTGCCCTGCTGCATTCATGGAGCGACTCACCCTCGTCACCGCCTACCCATCCCGCCGCCCTCCCTACTCTCCCACCACGAGCCCTCTGGCCCCACCTCATTCAGGGAGCGACTCGCCCTCGTCGTCGCCTCGGTCCGTGACTATAGTGGCGGCGCCACGCCAATGATTTCATCTACAACAGCTTGTCGCCTCCTCCTGGTTGTCGGTGGACTCACCCTCATCGCTGCCTCTGTGGCTGTATCGTCCGGAACCGTCGTGAAGACAAATTTGACATTGTCGTCGTTGAAGCGTGTGAGACGTGAGGTGCCAACAACCTCCGCAAGCCGCTCCCTAGTAAACATCAAGGGCAGACCGCAAGCCCACGTACATTTCAATGAGAGGCGGAGGGCCGTTGCCCCCCTCCCTCCAGACACAAATAACTTAATGGCTTAAACTCTTTGGTGTTGCTTTTGGAGACAGAAGATTTTTTTTCCTATTGTAGATTTTCTATGTAACACTACTGATTGTGCAATGTTCATGCTTGTGTGCGGAGTGAAAGTAGAATCTTGCCAGTTTCATTGGATTTTATGAATTTTTGCGGACGCGTGAGTAGAAGAAATCCAAAAGGGAAGCACATAGGCGAAGAAGCCTAATGACATTGGAGCCCTCATTGTGGTCGATGGAAACACGAAAGAGAGGTTGCATATGTACCAATTTGTATATAATCGAATCTGTAATGACCTCCTTGTATCAAGAAAGACCAACAACACAACAACGAACGTTTATGATATTACTGACACAGTTAAACCAAATACATTTTTATTTTAATGGTACTTGCGATGGAGAATGAATAGGTTTGATATAAGGGTCTACTTTCTTGTGAATATGTACCCCTTTGAACCAACTTTAAATACGTTGTGGGTTTTTATTATCGAAACCTTATGTCTACTTTCATATGATATGTCTAATGACTGTGCTCACTAACCGTGTTCTAAGATCAGATAGTTTCAGTTTGTTTAGAATACATGGATGTTTATTCATCGCAAAGACTATGATGCATGTTTGTTTTGAGATGTAGTGATTGGAGATCCGCAACAATCAAAAAACAAAAAGGCTATCGGCTCATAAAATAATTAACCGGCAGAATGCATGGTAATTTATTCTTTTGAACCGGAACAAAGGAGGGCATGAATTAGTTGACTTCGCAGGGGCACGGAAGATAGATGGAGTGCTAGTCCACATCGATCGGCGTCATCGGGGTCCGGCGGTACACGGTAGTCATGCCGCCGCGCCTTGACAACCGACACTAGCGTGTGGTGTGACGCGTGCGTATCCCATCCACGTGTCTTTTCCGTGAATGGACTACATTTTCGACATCACTACATATTCCTTTTGGAGTTCGGGATGATATCATTGGGCTGAGATGGAAACGCTTGACACAATCATGCATACAAATTGACGTAAAACATTTTGTAGAAATAAATTGTCGTGAAGCTAGCCTGATCTAGTCCAGAGCCAGAAAATTCATCATCATCATCAGCAGGCCAGCAGCATCAAGGTTAGTCTCTTGAGTAGTAGAATCAATAAATCAAACATACAAACCAATCCATGTATTGTGAAACCGTCGATGCATGCAAAGCTCCCGGCGTAGTTTATTTGGCTCCAGTCGGCCAGCCAGGTAAATATGTTTGGGTTAACAAATGCTGAGGTACCCCACTCGGCTTTGGCATCCTTGTTACCTAAACCAAACTGTATTAGAGAGAGATTGCATGCCTAGTTATAAAAAGATGTACCTGCATCCTGCAGTTTTGGCCCAACCCCAACACATACAAGGCCAATATAGGTTAGTTCATCAGCGCTGCAGTTCTAAGTTCTATAATACAGCCATGCAGCAGAACAGCATATGCGAAACAGCACACAAAGGTTTATCATCCCCTAAAAAACCCCAAAGGTTTATCTGATTATCTCTGTAGCTCTTTTCTTCAGCATGCATCATATCCACGTCATGATCTCAAAAGAAAGAAAAAAGGAAATTGGCCATTAAAAAGGTTTACAGGATTCAGCTGCACGACGACGATTTATAGTGGAGGAAAAGCGTTGGCTTAGCTGATAGTTCTACTCAACTAAGTTATACACAAGCGTGTCGCATAGCTAGTGAATTAGTGACGGAGATAGTTTTGGACACAATGGATCAATGCATGGATGTAGACTAGAACAGAGTATGCATGCCTTCAGTTACTTTGTGATGGAGATAGATGCTCATGTAACGTACTGACTAGAGCAGAGTATGCATGCTTGCTATCTAGCTCAAAGTTTATTAACCAGAGATTTCTCTTTTAAGGGAAAATTAACTTGTCCAGTTACTTTTTTTTACAAAACGGGCATGTCAACTTTGCAGAAACTTGGGGACAGTTATTGCTTCCTTGGTCTATATTTACACGGTGTCCTGGATTTCGCAATTTAATTTCGATCATCAATTTGACCAATAATAACCTAAGAAATACGTCACAAATTATACTACTAATTTATCAAACACAAATGGAATGATATACTTTTGTAGCAAGTAATGCACATTTCATATGTTAAATTAATAGTCAAAGTTGACATCGAAATGCGTGTGTGAGCGACTACATCAATCCTACTCCACATGACACATGCGCATTGACACCCAAGAAGGTGATCGGGTTTTCGGGTTTGGCCAATATGAGTTTGGGTTTGCGTTTGTTTTGTCACTGGGTTCAGGTATCAGCTTTATGCGTGACGTGAACACCCGCCACATGAAACATGACTATTGACACCCTCTCTCTTTTGGTCCGACACAAGGACAAGCCTCCACCTTCTTTGAGCTCAAAAGTGGTCGATATCCACCGCTCGAATAGATAGAAGAGAATTGACCCAGTTTATAAGGGAAACCGGGCCCAAATAGTGTGCGGAAATTCATTATACCTTACTCGAATTGTCCTTTTCCCTCGCTCACGAGTGGCATGCAACTTACAAAGACACCTTCCATCTGGGCAATGAACCGTATACTTTCCTTTCTCACTCTTCACAATGTTGAAAATATTGTTGGTCCTGATGCAGGACGTTGTAAGTGCATTCCGAAGGTCTGCCACATTTCTGAATACTGTCCCTTTAGTAAGTTGAGGATCATTTCTGTCCCACTCAAGCGCTGGCATGTTATCGCCATCGTATTCATCTGGAATCAACATGTCAACGTTCTCCTGCTCCTCTTGAGAATCAGTGTGTGTAAACGGAACGATAGCCATTTTGCCCAGTTCATCCAAATGCTCAGGAAACAGCTTCTCATCTTCATTATTGTTCCGCGACACGGCCTCATCGGGCACCACTTCATCGTCTGAAATATCACTGGGCTGATTTGCACTGCTCTGACTTGCACTGCCAGTAGGTTTACCTGGACTGGACCTACGAGGAGTCGGCGGAAGCTGAGTGTTAGCAGACGATTTTGATGGCTGAAAAGCAGCCCCCTTTCCCTTTCTCTTTGGCAATTGCTTCAGTTTCCGAACCACCTTTGAATTTAATTTTACCGAAGCGTTGGTCATGTTCTAAGCAAAAAGGATGCTCACTTCCTCGTCTGTGATTAGTGGGAGGAATTCCTCTTCTAGAATTGACCAGTATTTGACAACAACCGAATCAGCGTCATGCCAGCCGTACTTATTACAGCAAGCAATAAGCAACTCCTTGTACGAAAAAGAGGAATCTACCACCAACTTACACCAAAAAATAGAGACCTCTCCATCCAACCCCATGCGACTATCCATTCTGACTGTCAAGCGATAAGCAGTACTCACATCCATCCTATTGAACGAAATCATCACGGTAAGGTGAAATTGAAGCCGTATTAACTACATACATCACACAATCGTGACAATCGAGATATTCTATACTTACTTCTTTGTAATCCAACTGATATCTGAATCCGATTCGACCCACTCCTCGCCGGCATAAGCACAAACGGGGACTGGAATTGCCGCCATGGATGCATCGTCGCAGCTCCAATCAACCTGCCGCAGATCCACTCAAGCGGAGGTGCAGGGCACCACCGGTGGACGGGCGGGCGGCACTGTGGCGGTGGCTGGGGTCAGATCGAGATTTGGGGGGGGGGGGGACGCCGATTCAAAATGAGCTGCCCTAGCAACGGTCCAACGACCTTGATCACAAGGACCCCACTAGTCAGGCCAAGTAACGGTCAAAGGAGGTTGACCAGACGGAAAAGCCCGGCCGTTTGGCCATCCACGAGCCTCGAAAGAGTAAAGTACGGCAAAATGAAGTAAAGTTAGGCGAGTAGGGTATAAACGAGGAAAGTTAATCAAAACAGGGCACATAAATAAGAAACCCAAAGCAAAAAATAAAAGAACAAAATTACATTGCCGAAGACCGGGCTTAAAGGAAGAGACTAACTATAAATTTGAAGCTAAGTGGGAGAACATGACATCCGAATCAAGAATGGTCGATTTGTGAACTAGCTTGATTCTGGCATCTGTGAGTCCAAAGGGAGAGATCCTCTGCACACGTGCGAAAGACAAGATTTGTGCTAGGTTATCCTCCCCACGCCACTGATTCTTGTCAAGCAAACGGACATTTTTATGCAGCTTTTGCGAAAGAGAACCACCGTGGTTTGCTTTTTTTGACGAAAATGCTGACAGCGTAGCTTTTCATTATTTAAGATAGGAGGTAACAGTGTTTGGAGGGGGATCCAAACAAAAGGCGGAAAAAACAAGCAAAGAAACAAGAAAACTAGCAAAACAAGGTTCAGAGCGAGGTGTCTGAACCCGAAAAAAGAGTCAGAAACAAACTAGTCCGGCTCACGGGGTCTTCTCGTTAGCACCATCGATTTAGCGCGTCCAGCTTGATGCCAGGCTTGCAGTTCGTCGCAGAACCTGGATAGCACGTCGCTCGGTAGAGAGGCCGTCTGGCAAAAGATTCGCGCGTTTCTTTCCTTCCACGTCGTCCACCACATCAGTTGCACAATGGAGCTCCAGGCGGTTCTGTTTCTGACCGGGAGAGAGGCCGCCGACGACGCCCACCAGTCTGAGTGGGAGGTGACATCTTGGTTGGGCTGCAAGGTTAGGGGAAGGTGGAATAAGTTCAGCATCAAGGTCCAAAGATGACGCGTGAAGGAGCATCCCGCTAGCAAATGCACTGCCGATTCAGGCTCTAGCCAGCAAAGAGGGCAGGTTGGATTGCATGGTGCCAGCCACAGAATTTGTTGTGGATCTTGTCAAGCACAACATGTAGATCTTGTTTACGCAGACGAGAGTCGGACAGGGGCATGCCGAGATACGTGCACGGGAATGGTTTCTGGTGACAACCAAAGACGGCCAAAATCGTCGTCAGATCAAGGTCGTCATAGCAAATCGGAGTTATAGAACTCTTATCAAAATTGGTGTGCAAACTGGTGGCGGCCCCAAACAAATCAAGCAGTTGTTTGACGGTTGTGATCTCGGTCAGAAGAGGGTTAATGAAGATGACTGCGTCGTCTGCGTACAGAGCAGTGCGGAACGGCATGCAGACAGCGCCAATCGGGGCCAGAAGATTAGCCGAGAACGCACCAGCCAAGCAGTCCATCACCATGTTAAACAGGAGCGGCGATAGGGGATCGCCCTGGCGCAGACCACCGTGGTTTGCTTGTTGATGAGGTGGTGAAGGAATAAGAGAAATGCGAAAATACGTGATCAACCCACACTGTCGCTGTGACGCATAACGCAAATCGATTTGTTGGAGAGAAAAAAAATAGAATGTGCGACCACTTAAGAGGAACCAACACGTGTGCACTGGAACAGAGAACGTGTCATTTTCGTGCAGCCCAGATCCTTGTCACAAACAGAAAATGCAGATAAGCCTAAATGACTAGATATGTGCTATACTAATTATGTCTCTGGTCGTGCATGTATAGATACATCCACATTTGGATAAATGAAAATCATCTATTTTGAAACAGAGTTAGTACAAATTTTCAAGATTGGCCCACCAGATAAAATCTATTCATCCTGAGTTGTGTTCACGTCCAGAAGCGCGCGCGATGTTTTCCTACCGGCCGTGCGTAGGCGGCCAATGAGCTTACTCATGGATTGGCAAAGTCTGGTTTTCAAGCATGACCAAAGTGGATCTCTATCTTTTTCCCATTTAATTGCGGGGATACCAATATCACCACCACTCTTTGTTCCAAACTCTTCTTGTCCACTCCACAAAGTTTCAAATTCAAACTTATATTCATTTGGGGAGAGCAATTTCATCAAGAGTATTGGCCCTTGTCTGTTTGCCACAAAAAGAGTGTCATGATTTCTCTAATAATGCATATCGACTATAACCAAGCATGACAACCAGCCAAGCTCCCCCGACCACCACACCACATGATTCCATCATCCACCACCAAGCTCCCCTGACTGTCACCAGTATGATTCCATCATCGGCCAAGCTCTCACGATCGCCACCCCGCATGATTCCAACACCCGCCAAGCTCCCACGACTGCACCCCGACTCCACACCCGCTAGCATTTAGCACAAGTTCTTATTCCATCTTCAATGAATCGACACCGACCCCAGAATCGCTCGACTCCATAATCCCCGCCACCACCGACGACTTCTTCAGCGCCTTCCCACCACCACCATTGGACTTCGCGCGGACCACCAACTGGTGGTCGGTAGTGGTGTCGGCTGCCGTCGTGGCGGCGGGGTCGGTGGCCGCAGCGGAATTTGGTTGTTCTGTGGCTTGTGTCTGTTAAGAACTTGGGTTGTTGTGGCTGTTAAGAACTTGTATATTCAGTGTCTATAATTTGAGGTCCACATCGTTACACATGAAATTAGGAGCCTAACATAGTTATTGTGTTTGTGGCGGTGGTGGGGTGGGGGGCAATGCTCCCCCTCCAGTTCCCTAATTAAACGATGGTCATGTGGTTAAGAGATTAATGACATCTATATTAGATTTCCATGTTAAAAGACCAGCGAATGTAATCGTGATAGCTTTTACTTGCCTCTTGATTTATGAAGTAATCACTGGAAAAAATGTGCCTAATTTCAATCAGTGACCGACAAGGCACTAGATGTTTATAATTGTCATCTCTGTCGATGAATTTAACTCGAGTTATAATTTGAGAGTGAATAAGGCCGACATGAGCTAAAACAAGAAATGGGATTATGAATGTGGTAATCAGCTCAGCCTGCTTAGGAAGCTTTACATCGAATACTTTGGTAATTCCATATAGATTATGGAGTTACAAAGTATATATGTAAACAATAAATGATTAGATGGTTAAATCAAGTACGCTGAGAAGATCACGCATAAACAAGGCCACTTGGCGGAACGCAGCGATCAATCACAAACTAGATTCAAGTAAACAAAATAATTACACATCATGTGGGCATCCAAGCAAAACAAAACAATGGAAATGAAATTAACTATAGAGTTAAATTGCTAAATTATAAAATGGTGAAAGGGGAAACTAAATTTATATAGAGAGGGAGCTAGCATCGCGAACCTCCGCCATCCGCCACATTGAGAACTCCTACTACCGCACACCGCCGCCATCCGCCATGAGCACGAGCACTCCGCCCTCGTTGCCCCAATTCACCTCCTTCCACCAGCAATCCGCCCCGCCGTATTCGGGGACCGAACCACCCCCAAGCTCTGACTGCCAGCCCGCTCGATGTCGTCCTCAACTAACCTGACCAACTCTAGGCCCGTCACCACACGGGAGTTCGCGCCGACCATCGGTTTGTTGAGGACGGCCTAGATGTGACAAAACCAGTTGGAGAAAATTGCTTAATCCTCCACCACGAAGCCAAAATGGCCAAAGCTGATGCAGGAAAACAAACACGCCCCATATTCATTCCGGGTGATATCATTGGTCAGATGGAAAAGATTGACGCACTCATGCATGCAAATTGACGTAAAGCTTTTTGTTACATTTTTCTTTTGACGTGAAGCTAGCTTCTCTAGTCCCGAGCCAGAATATTCACCATCATTAGCAGCATCACGGTTTAGTCTCTTGTGTGGTAGAATCATCAAGAGATCAAACATATAAACCAGTCCATGCACATGCTTTTACCGGTCCATGTGGTCGATCGATCGTTCCTTTTGCAAACTTGATCTCCGGATCACACCAGACCAACAAATTAACAACAGGTGTACGTGTTCTTGGACTTAGGCAAAAAGATTAGAGAGAAACATGGCGTAATTAGTACAGACCATGTGGCCTTGATGATGATGATGATGATGATGATGAGTGTGGAGAAGGCTCAGTCACCTAGAGCTTGAACCAATAGAATCCAGCACTAGACTTATGTTTACACCACAGTAGCAGGCGCATCCGAACCATGGTCAACAGCAGCCCCTTATCATTGGTTGCAACCTAGCAAAATGTGCTCATTAACGATGAATGTATCAATGAAAATATCGCTATCATCATCGGATGAATCATCGAAGGACGACGATAGTACTCGTCCGAACTATCCGCCATGTCCGACCGGCAATCGAAAACCTTGCGAGCAATGTCAGGCCTGGTAGCGTCCAATGGTTTCCCGACGGTCGAAACACGGCCGAGTCGGTGGAGACGGCGCCAGCGAAAAAATCCGGCGGGATTGCGGCAGGATTCCTGGGAGAAGTGGGGCAAATGGGACAGGCGGGGCCAGCGGCGGCGGGATAGAGATGCGAGAGAGGGACTAGGGCGAGCCCGGGGGGAGGAAGAGGGATGGGTGTATGTGGGGCTATCTTGCAGGTCAAGAGAAGGAAAAGGGAGGACACCGCGGTGGTCCGCGCGTGTCCATGCGGATACAAACCCGTCATAAATATAGGCCGAAAATGACTCCATGCGAACAGAAAAACGGACGTTGATTCATTTGCATTAGCATTTTAGGACCTTATTTCTCCCAACAGACATAGTCAGGCAGAAACAGAATAAATGGTTCGCTGCATCGAAGTTTGCGCACAAACTTGTAGAGGCATCGGTATTCGGTGCACCCGTCTTGGCCGGTCACGTGGGTGGTCAACATTGCACGATGTACACCCACCCGCCGGGTAATTGCAACGTACCGTCCAACCCCACCCAAGCCTCCCAGCGGCACGGTTCCACTCCACTCCGACACTAGGTCACCACAAGATGCCGAGATCCTCCAATAGGCCGACGACCACGACGCCAATCGAAACAATGACCTGGAGGTTGGGGCGGTGTCGTGTTGTAGATGAAGTTGCCTCCCGTTGGAGTCATGGGAGCCGTCGCTGGAGTCGCGGACGTCGGAGGTGACGCTGTCCATGTGTGCGGGGCCGAAGGTAGATGGTGGCGGGTCTGTGCTGACATGGGCGCGGAATTGCGTGCATGCTGGGCCTGAGGTGGACAGAGACGGGTTGGTGGTGACCTAAGAAGACCTTTAGAGGAGTGAATGACCACGGGAGAGGGTTATTGGCTCTCAGTTGCATATGCACCGTTTATTTAAAATTCATATTAAATGTATTTCGAAATGTCAAAACAAAATTTCAAAAAAATGTTCACGCATAGATCATAATATCCTATTTGTTTACAAAGTCGTTTCCCGAAAAGTCGATGGTGGACGGCCAAATGTGGCAGAGGATGGACGACGGCAACACGGAGAGGGTCAAGGGTGCGGTGAGGAAGGTCGTCAAGATGTACCGCGGCTGGATTGCATTCTATCGCGGGGATGGATCTGACGTGACCCAACAGCACCCAGCAGTGCACACAGTCCATCCTTGTCGCTCCATAAATCCGCCATTCTTGCCGCTCCCAGCACAATCCGTATGTCCGCCATGGGGTGTATGTCTCTCCTCCTCCCGCTCTTTCTACTGATGCACGCTAGCGTCACCGTTGACCCATCCCCACCCCCTTGTTCCACGAGCCTTCCATGCTCGTCCTGCCGCATTCGGGGAGCGACTCGACCTCGTCAACACCAACCCGACCCCGTCCACCTCCCTCCACGAGCCCTTCGCCCATGACACACAGAACTTTCTAACCTCTCTCAAAACAAAATTCTTCACGTATGTGCCAATCCCGAGAGGCCTACAAATAAATTGCTATAAGAGTGAATTGTTCTGTTTCTAAGAAATTCAAAACACGGTCTTTCAGTATGCAAAATTACTACTACCTCCGATCCCAAAAAAGCGTCGCAGGCCATACGTACCAGTTATACTAGCTAGGTTGTTTTCGTACGAACCTTTTAAAGGATCGGAGGGAGTATATATTAATACAGCTGGCAATGACGGTTTTCTTAAAAAAAACAAGGACAACTACGCTCCGCGGGCTTTCGTTTTGACATGATGATGAAACATATCACCACTTTGCTTAGCCTTTTTTAGAAAAAGGGGAGCCCAGCCTCCGCATCGAAGAGATGCATACGGCTTTTATTTCATTTATTCAACCCACTTTGCTTAGCCTAGCCAGCAAAGACAGGGGAGAAATTAAGTTATGCTCGATCTGTGCGTGTTTGGCGAATTGGCGTCACATATCACCTCATACGTACGTGCACGCGCACATCAAATGAAAGTGCTTTTCATCTGTCCGGCCGGCGGCACACTAGCTTAATTAGCTACCACTAGTAGAAACAAGGCCTTTGGTCTAGAGCCCCATTTGGCTCTAGTCCCGGATGGGCTTTGGACCTGGACTAGAGGGGGGGGACTAGTCCCGGTTCAACGGCTACGAGGCCGCACTGGACTAGTCCCGGGTCGAACGGGACCTCTAGTCCCGGTTCGTATTACGAACCGGGACTAGAGGGGGGGGTGGCAACCGTTCGCCTGGCGCGAGCCCCTTTAGTCTCGGTTGGTGGTTCAAACCGGGACTAAAGGGGTTCGCGCTTTGGAATTTGATCATGCCGCCGTTTTGATTGTGCTTTGGAAGATGATCAGCCCGGCGTTGATTCATACGCGAATTTAATCAGCCCGGTGTTTTGATTGTGCTTTGGAAGATGATCAGCCCGGCGCCGCCCGCCGTCCTCCCTCTCTGCCCGCCGGCCTCCCTCTCCGCCCTATATAAAAGGTACACTAATCCATGGCCTTAAGCACACATAATCTCTCTAATCCTTTGCAAAAACTCTCTCTCTCTCGATCCCTCTCTTCTATTCCAATGGAGCCACTCGCGCGTGTACCTCCGTCTCGGTTGTACTACGTCATCAAAGAAGATATGCACTTCAAGGTATGGGTCACCCTCCGTGCATCACGCGTGGAGAGGTGGATCCGCGACGTGAAGAAGTTCTTTCTTGACGCCGCACCGATCAAGTGCGTTGGACTCGACTGCGACTTCACCGACCCTCTCCGGGTCGACAGAGAGATCTTCCACCCGAGAAAAGGCAGCGCGCCGCCGTCCTTCAACTCTCGGTGGCGTCCGAGACTCTTTTCTTCCAGATCTGCAAGGCTAATGGGGTGCCGCAGCTCCTCGTGGATTTCTTAGGTGACGAGACCATAAACTTCTACGGCGTGGCTATCCACAATGACGTGCGGATGCTGCGCTACTACGGAATTGTTATTCCGTCCGCGGTCGACCTCCAGAGGGATAGCCGGAACCCAACCGGCAATCCTACTCCGAGTCTCTATGCTCTCTCCAATGCTATCATTGGGACAAAACTTGAGAAGAAGAAGAACAACAAGAAGGACAAGAAGAAGGGCAAGGACGACGACGACTTAGAAGACCTCCGAATTTTCGGATGTGGCAACGTTCCATTGAGCCACGATCAAGTCTTGTATGCCGCTTTGGACGCTCTCCTCGGCTTCGAGATTGCACGGAAGTGGGATAGTCTACGTGGCTACAATATCAATGATGATCGTCTTAATGTCGTTGATGAGTAGACTAGCTATATAGTGATGTGTGTGTGCTCCCGTTGTGTGTTCTCATGTATTCGGTCAATTCGGTCCATTCGGTTACCTAAAACTAATGACCGAAATATTTGGATTCATATCATTTTTCTGATCGATTCATACATATTATTTGTCGAATTTCGATTTACCGGTTTAAAGATATGAATATTTCCATATTAAATTGAAAATGACAATAATAATGTAAAATTAATTTTTTTGTTATTTGAATTCAGAACTATTAGTACTTAATCATTAATATTTATGTTAACATAGGTTTGGACTTCAAAAAAATAATATGATTTGTAAAGGACCTCTAGTCCCGGTTCGTAATACGGACCGGAACTAGAGGTGCCGGGCCACATGCGAGACACCTCTAGTCCCGGTCCGTATTACGAACCGGGACTAGAGGTCCTCTGCTCTATATATGTCGCCCCTGCTCACCTCTCTCTCTGTTTTTTTTCTAGCATATAAGAGGTGAGAGGTGTGTGCTAGTTTGTTGTTCCTTCTATGCACAAGAGGTGTTCGATGAAATGCCCGAGCTAGCCAGCTTCCTTCTCCTCTGTTCTTGACCACCGAGCTCGAGTTTATTCCCGTTTTCTCCACGCTTGTCAAGATTTGGCGGCACCACCTCGGTGAGCCTCTTGTTTTTATCTTTTATTTAAAAAAAAATCTTAGTTGTATGATTTAGATGCATAGTTATTACTTGTATAATTTTCTTACTTGTATGATTATTTTTTATATGTATAGTGCCATGGTTTTGATATCAGTCCGCCGGCCCTCGTCCGGTCTATGATTCGGATGTGGTATGATTGTTTGTTATAACTATTTGTTTCATTTCGTGTTTATGACAATTATGCTGACCAACTTGACATAGATATATTTTTATCTAGGAGGTAGTTGAACCGGAAATTCCAACCGACCCTATTGTCAAGTTTTTTGAAAAAGAAAACAATGATTTGAAAGCAAAATTGAAAAGAAGTGAAGATCTTCGTCTCCAATGCTTAGAAGAGAAGATAAAATTGGAGTTCAAGCTTGCCGACGTCGTCGATGATCACGAGATCAAGATGAATGCAATGCGCTTGAAGCTTAAAAAGATTAGAAAATATGCCATTAATCAAGAGGCTTGGTATCATTATGTTGTTGGTTCAATAATTAACTTATTTGCGATTTTGATCGCATTTGTTATTGGATTTAAATTCTTTACATAGTTGTATGTTAGTTTCAATTAATGTATGTTTTATGAGAACTATGTATTACATTTGTTCACTACTCCACTCTGGTTTTAATGTGATGAACTTGTATTAATGAATTTGGTCAGTTCTCTATCTATTCATGATGTAGTGTAATTGGTCGATTATGTTCATTTACCGTAATGGGTTTTAGCGGTGATTGCGTTTGATATACTTATATAATGCAGATGAGTCATCCATGGATGTACGCTGACCGACGCTCTAACGAGTACATTCAACGCGTGCGTTCTTTTCCCAATGTGGCTGAGGCAAACACGCGGAATGGTTTTATGTGTTGTCCATGCCATGCCTGTCAGAATGAGAAGGATTACTCTTCCTCAAAAATCATTCACATCCACCTGATTCAGTTTGGTTTCATGTCCGGCTATGACTGTTGGACCAAGCACGGAGAAAGAGGGGTTATGATGGAAGACAACGAAGAAGAAGAGAACGATGACAACTATCCTATGTTCCCTGAATACGGTGGTAATGCAAGGGGGAAGCTAAAGATGAAGAGGTACCAGATGAGCCCATCTTAGATGATGATTTGCATCGGGTCATCGTTGATGCACAGACCGAAGCAGAAAGTGCAAATGAGAAGTTGAAGTTGGACGCATGTTAGAGGATCACAAAAAAAGTTGTACCCAACTTGCGAAGATGACAACACAAAGCTCGGTACCACACTGGAATTGCTGCAATGGAAGGCAGGAATGGTTTATCTGACAAGGGATTTGAGAATTTACTGAAAATAATGAAGAAGAAGCTTCCAAAGGATAACGAATTCCTGACAGTACGTACGAAGCAAAGAAGGTTCTCTGCCCTCTAGGATTAGATGTGCAGAAGATACATGCATATATTAATGACTGCATCCTCTACCGCGGTGAGGAGTACGAGAATAAGAATGAATGCCCGGTATGCGGTGCATTGCGGTATAAGATCAACGAGATGACCTGGTGATGTTGAGGGCCAGCCCCCAGGAAGAGGGTTCCTGCCAAGGTGATGTGGTATGCTCCTATAATACCACGGTTGAAACGTTTGTTCAGAAACAAAGAGCATGCCAAGTTGTTGCGATGGCACAAAGAAGACCGCAAGAACGACGAGATGTCGAGACACCCGCTGATGGGTCGCAGTGGAGAAAAATCGATAGAGAGTTCAAGACTTTGCGTGACGCAAGGAACTTAAGGTTTGGTCTAAGTACGGATGGCTTTAATCCTTTTGGGGAGCAGAGCAGCAGTCATAGCACCTGGCTGTGACTCTATGTATCTATAACCTTCCTCCTTGGTTGTGCATGAAGCGGAAGTTCATTATGATGCCAGTGCTCATCCAAGGCCCGAAGCAACCCGGCAACGACATTGATGTGTACCTGAGGCCATTAGTTGAAGAACTTTTACAGTTGTGGCGTGATGAAGGGGTACGTGTGTGGGATGAGCACAAACAGAGCCATTTGACCTACGAGCGTTGTTGTTTGTAACCATCAATGATTGGCCTGCTCTTAGTAACATTTCAGGACAGTCAAACAAGGGATACAATACATGCACGCACTGTTTAGTGAGACTGAAATATATATTTGGTAACAAGAATGTGTACCCGGGGCATCGTCGATTTCTTCCAAGGCAGCATCCCTAAGAAAGAAAGGCAAGCATTTCAAAGGTGAGCAGATCACCGGACGAAGCCTACCCGCCCTACTGGTGATGTTATATATGATATGGTCAAGGATTTAGAAGTAATCTTTGGAAAGGGTCCTGGCGGACAGTCTGTTCCGAATGACGTGACGGACATACCCATGTGGAAGAAGAAGTCTATATTTTGGGGCTACCCTATTGGAAAGTCCTAGAGGTCCGCTCTGCAATCGACGTGATGCACGTGACGAAGAATCTTTGCGTGAACCTGCTAGGCTTCTTGGGCGTGTATGGGAAGACAAAAGATACGCCGGAAGCACGGTAGACCAGCAACGTATGAAAGACCCAGACGACCTGCATCCAATGAAGACGGATAAAGGACGTCTAAGTCCTGCTAGCTACGCTCTTACCAAAGAAGAGAAGGAATATTTTTTGAAGTCCTGAGCAGTATGAAGGTCCCGTCTGGCTTCTCGTCAATATAAAGGGAATAATAAATATGGCAGAGAAAAATTCCAGAACCTAAAGTCTCATGACTGCCACGTGCTTATGACTCAATTGCTTCCGGTTGCATTGCGGGGGATTCTACCGGAAAATGTTCGACTACCCATTGTTCAGCTATGTGCATTCTCAATGCAATTTCTCAGAAGGTAATCGATCCACATTCTACCAAGGTTACAGAAGGATGTGGTTCAATGTCTCGTTAGTTTTGAGTTGGTGTTCCCACCATCCTTCTTCAATATTATGACGCATCTCCTAGTACACCTGGTCGAGAGATTACCATTCTGGGTCCTGTATTTCTACACAATATGTTCCCCTTTGAGAGGTTCATGGGAGTCTTGAAGAAATATGTTCATAACCGTGCTAGGCCAGAAGGAAGCATCTCCAAAGGCTATGGAACAGAGGAGGTCATTGAGTTTTGTGTTGACTTTATTCCTGACATTAAGCCGATTGGTCTTCCTGAATCGCGACATGAGGGAGACTGAGTGGAAAAGGCACTCTAGGAAGGAAATCAATAATATGTAGGGACGGGCATTCTTTCACTCAAGCACACTACACAGTTCTACATAATTCAGCTTGGTGGCTCCGTATATCGAGAACACAAGAATATTTTACGCTCCAACAACCCGGGGATGATGACTCCTTGATTACAAAGGAACACATGGAGATTTTCGGCGGTTGGTTGCAAACACATCTCAACAATAACAACACTGTCTCAGATCAGCTGTACTTGTTGTCAGGTCACCATCTTCGACTATATGGACTTTCCAAGGGTACGAGATAAATGGAATACATTTTACACGATCGCCCAAGATAAAAAGAGCACCAACCAAAACAGTGGTGTCCGCTTTGATGCAACAAACAACAATGGGCGAAAGGACACATATTATGGTTACATAGAGCAGATATGGGAACTTGACTATGGACCTTCTTTTAAGGTCCCTTTGTTCTGGTGCAAATGGTTCAACCTGAAAGGCGGGGTACAGGTAGACCCAGTACGGAATGACTACAGTGGATCTCAAGAATCTTGTGTACGACACCGAACCATTCGTTCTAGCCAATGATGTGGCTCAGGTTTTCTATGTGAAGGACATGTCTACCAAACCGAAAAAAAGAAAAGATAAGCAAGCGAATACATCAGCCGATGAGCCAAAGCGCCACATAGTTCTTTCAGGGAAAAGAAACATCGTGGGAGTGGAGGACAAGACAGACATGTCAGAAGATTACAATAAGTTTCATGAAATTCCGCCCTTCAAAGTGAACATTGACCCAAGCATCAAGTTAAATGATGAAGATTGTCCATGGTTACGGCGCAATCAGAAGAAAGGGACACACACGAAGAAAAAGTGAACACTAGATAGGGATGTTGTTGGTGATGTGTAATAATGTCTTAAACTTTTATGTAACTGTGTTCTGAAAACTCAGAAAAAACTCTAAACACTGATTTTTGGTTCTAAAAACTCAACGGCTTACAAGCGCTCGAAAAAGTTGGAACAAAACACACGGTTTCCCCTGCATACAGCCCGACGGTGCTCGTGAGTGTCCGCATATCAAATGCACCGTCGGATGTATGCAGGGAATCCGAATGATTTGTATTCGGTCGATGAACTAAAGGATTTTTATGATAGAACAAAACACACGGTTTCCCCTGCATACAGCCCAACGGTGGCTCGTGAGTGCCCGCATATCAAATGCACCGTTGGACGTATGCAGGGAATCCAAATGCTTTGTATACCAAAATGAACAACATTGAGTACACAATGAGTGCCGAACATGTCCGAGAGGGGGCTATATATAGGGTCATGTGGCTCACGAAGTGGTCGTGATAGTGCTGATCCAACAGCTCACAAGCCCTCAAAAGAAACTCACCCCTGATCCAACGGCTCACAAGCGCTTGAAAGAAACACACGATCTGTGTGCTTCATTAGTCCCGGTTGGTGTTACCAACCGGGACTAAAAGCGGGCCTTGCGGTCACGACTCGTGTCAGTCACGTGTTCTCCCGCAGCGCTGCCTGGAGATCTATATGTAGTATTGTCGCCGACGGGGTAAACCCTAAGCCACGAACGCATCGTATCCACGAGATGGATCCGCCATGCCCGCCGCAGCGACTTCTGGACGAGGTCGAGCGTGCTCGGGAGAGCGCGCTTGGGCGCTACCGCGGGAGCCTATCCCGCCGTATGCCCACGAGCCCGGCGTGGAGAGAAATACCCAGCTACCGGCCTCCTGCTCCGGTGCCGGAGGAGGTGCGGAGGGCGTACGAGCGCGTGGTCCGACGTCCCCGACCCCGACGAGGATGCGTACGCCGCAGGGGTGGCGTGGGGATCCGTGGCCGCATACGGCGACTTGGACGCATCTCCACCAGGTGTAACTGTATGGGATGTTGTTAAGGATGTTTTTAATATAAAGAGATGATTATTATAAATTTTAAGACAATTGATATTTGAAGAAATCAGAAAAGATATGATTTTCAATTTTAAACAATATTAGTTAATGCATTTTTAATTGAAAATCGCAAAATGGTTAATAGTTTGAATAGTTAGAATAATTATTTTAGAAAACAGAAAATGGTTTTGGATTAGTTATTCAAATTCAAACACTTTTCATGTTGAAATGTTTGTCAGATTCAAAAGTATGCAGAACCTATTTAAATTCATATTTAGAAACTTTTCAAATTCACTTTCAAACAATTGGGCCTTCGCGTGCAATTTTTTTTCAAAAAAAACCCTCTAGTCCCGGTTCGTGGCTCCAACCGGACTAGAGGTCCCTGGGTATAAATACCTAGTGCCTCCTCCCCGGTTCGAGCCATGAACCGGGAACAGAGGTGGAGAGCCGCCGCCGCGCGAAACGATGCCGAAAGGCTGCCCGAGCCCACCGTGCCGCCTCCTCCGCCGCCCGCACCCTCCTCCGCGCCCGGCGCCTCCGCCGCCCGCGCCCACCTCCGCGCCCGACACACAAGGTGTTTGCTCAAATGCCCAAGCAATTTTATTTTGCTTTATTTTGCTGCTAGATCCTGCTAGTGCTGCTAGGTTCTGCTAGTAGTGCTTCTAGGAAAAATTTAGTACATGAAAAAATTGCTAAGTGTAAATATTTGGTCAGTGTAAATATTTTTGCTTGTGTAAATATTTGCTAAGTGTAAATATTTGCTAGGGTTAGTTGCTTGTGTAAATATTGCTAAGTGTAAATATTTTGTGTTTTCTTATTACTTGTGTAAATATTGCTTGTGTTTTCTTATCTTGTGTAAATATTGCTAAGTGTAAATATTTGCTAAGTGTAAATATTTGCTAGGGTTAGTTGCTTGTGTAAATATTTTGTGTTTTCTTATTACTTGTGTAAATATTGCTTGTGTTTTCTTATCTTGTGTAAATATTTTGCTAAGTGTAAATATTTTGCTTAGGTGTTAGTGTAAATATTTTGCTTAGGTGAGCTAGGGTTATTTGTTAGTGTAAATATTTGTTAGGTAGATTTAATTTTGCTAAGTGTAAACATTTTGCTTAGATGTTAGTGTAAACATTTTGCTTAAGTCTTATAAAAATTGTGTTTTTAGTTTATTGTTCTCGGCGACGATGTCCCTGCTGGACCAGAGGGGCGATGTCCGGGACTGGGCTCCGCCGGGCTGGCACTGGGAGGTGCTACCTTCCGGGACGCGTAGCTTGGTGAGGAATCCGGGTGACGTCGTCGACCCGGATCTTCTATGGTGGCAGTCGCGTGGGCCATGCTCGGTGCAGAGGGAGCCGGCCCCCGAGGAGGTGGTACGTCGCCGTATCAGGGAGGAGGACGAGCACGTCCGTCGCTATATGTATTTGTTGGATAGGCAGTATAACAGTAGCCGGTCATTTTTTCAGAGGGTTCCTCCTCACGTGAGCTATGACCCTGTGAGGGTTCCTTATCTTTGGATGCGCAGCGCGAGCGGCTCAGCACCCCGCGGCTCAGGACCCGGTCGAATTTAGTTTGAGAGGTTAATGCATGGGAGAGGAGATGTATTAGTGATATTATTCGTGATGTATTAGGGTTAAATAAAAATGGACCCGAGCTATGTAACTGGATTAAATAAAGATGTATTAGTGATACTTTTGCATATTTGATCAATGCTGCTTTTGTAAAGTGAGGAAAATAATGTTCCCTACTTTTAATTATTCTGCTAATGCTAACATTGTTTTATCTTTCTTTTGTATTAGTTAAGCAATGGATAACTTCAACAACAGAGACGGGGAAGAGGACATTTTCGCCATAATGCGGCAACCCGCGGGTGGAGCTGAAGACAGTGGAGCAGAAGATGGCTCACAGTTTTTGAACCAGTCCGGTCCGGGAATGGAGCTGGAACGAAGGGACGAAGCGCGAACGAGCACCGAGTGCGATGACGACTCGCAAATTGGTGACCCCGCAGTCTGGCGAGGTATATTAAGCTCTGTTTGATCAGATGCAATAATTGATTTGTATATATATGTATTAACAAATGTTTCTTATTTTTAGACCTCCACATCGACCCAATCTAGTAAACGAGGCCATGCCAAATGGATGGCCGCAGATGCGCATCTCCGAATTGAGCTCGTCTCTCCAGAGGGCAAACCGTTGGAACCCAAGGCGAACGCAAATAAGTTTGTGCACCAATGCGGAGTTATTGTTAGGGACAACGTCCCGATCAGCGTTCGGGAATGGAATAAGCCAGCAAAGGTAGAGGGAGTTAGTTATGTCGACGACAGAACCAAAGGTGTGCTTTGGGACAAGCTCATTGCACATTTCACCCTACCGGTCTTGGATTCAGAGGCAAGGACAAAAGCCATGACGGACAAAGTTAAGCATTTCGCTCTTAAGAAGATGGCTGAACAATTCAATAAGTACAAGAACAGATTATACCGTGCGTGGGTCGTAGATAAGAAAGCTCCAGATTTCACTGGCACACTAGAGAGGCAGCGGGCTCACTGGGACTCATTTCTGCAGTACAAGAATTCGGAACTAGCTAAGCAAAGGTCAAAAAAGAATAAGGATAACGCAGCGAAAAAGAAATATCACCATAAGATGGGGGCAGGTGGCTACAGAAGTGCCGAGCCTAAGTGGGATCAAGTTGAGGCCGACATGCGCGGAAAAGGGATCACTCCAGCTACAGAGGCGTGGCCCCATTGGGTAAGAAATTGGGTACTTGGGCATGGGGCGGAGTATGACATGGAAACAGGGCAGTTAATAGTTGATGAAAAGAAAGACATTCATATACCCCAGAAAGCAATTATTGAGTAATCGCCGAGGTTCAAGAGGGAAAGTTTATTCCCGACAGAGAGAACGATGAGCTGTCAAAGGCCCTCGGGAACAAAGAAAAAGGGGGACGAACACGAGGCTATGGACCTAGTGTGCCGTGGGAGCATGGGTTGCCCGAGGACCGTGATTCTTATAGAAGCCGAGCGAGAGCAAAGAGGAGGAAGGAGCAGGAGGAATCAAACCGGTTGAACAACCTAGAAAGAAAGAATGACGAGTTACGCGCTCTCTTTGCGGAACAGCAGAAGCAAATAGATGAAATGCGGGCAAAGGCCAACTCATCAGCTGCAGCAAGATAGTCAAAGCAGCCCATCTCAGCGGAGAAGTAGCGCGGCTTCCACAGGGTCGGTGCTGATGAGGCACCGATGGATCGCTACCCCGTGGATTATATCACGGAGAATACAAGTTGTGAGCTACATGTGGCAGTGAGGAACTTATCCATGAAGGCGGCGGACGGCTATGCTTTAAATTGTGAATTTACAGCATTGTGGCTTAGCAATGAGATTCCAGATGGCTATGGTCGTGTCGGCGTGGATCAAATTTTACCAGGATATGAATCACTGGACCTTGACATCCCTGGAGCTGATGATGAGACGACACTAGGAGACGTCGGGGGCGGTATCATTCTATGGCGCAAGAAATACATCGTGTTTCCAGGCTGGGCACCAAGGCCACCATCGTCTCCTCTGAGTCGCGATTCACCACCTCCAAGTCCACATGATGACGAGAGGGACGACCACCACAACACGAGTCCATCTCGATATCCGCCGCCGCATCAGCCGACTCCTCAACCGACTCCGCAGCCGCATCAGCCGACTCCTGAGACGACTCCGCCGCCTCCGCCCACTAAGGCTCAGGGCCAAAAGTGGAAGCGTGCCGCTTCGTCGATGGGTTACCAGCGACGACCCCGACAGGAGCCCCTCCCAAAAGTACCGCCGGCTCCTCCCGTCAGAGCTTACGACAGGACGGTAGAGGAAACCGCCGCGATCATGGCTGCCCAAGTGAAAAGTCAGCTTGCACCGAGAAAGCCCGAGCCAAAGCAAATATTTGCTCCATCGCAAATAAAGTGGGCTAAGGACTTTCTTGAGCATCCATCGCAAATTGAGATAAATAGGCCAGATGACTATTTACCCTGTTTGAGGAGAGCTAGCTCACACACGACGAGAAGTAGTAGTGCCAGCAGGAAAAGAGACGTTCCCCAGCTCGGAGAACGGGCAAATAGTCGATCTCCCCGCTCAAGGTACCCACTGATCAGGGCTCCGCGGCGGACATTGCTTTATCGTACAATGCGGAATTTGCTGCAGAAGCTGGTATTACTCTTTCTCACCAGGAAAGCGAAGACATCCCCATTTCGGATGTAGAATTATGGAAATGGGAATACGGGAAGCCTCTGCTGCCACCTGATCAGATCGAGCTTCTACCAACACGAATGCGAAAACTGCATGACTGGTACTTGCAAGTCACAAAGGTAGACCGAAAAATTATCCTTGTGAAAGTTACAGAAGAGCATTACGTAGGTCAAGACCAGGTACAAATTTATCTTCAAGAACTCTCTTTCTTATACAAGCTTGACGCCCTCGACTTGAGTCTCGTCAGTACCTATTGTCTGTAAGTGATTCAATTCATTTATTTCTAAAATAAAGTCTCTAGCTCAGCTCGGTCATTGCCTGTCCTAATTATGCTCACTACGCTATTATGTAGAATGAAGAGTGATGAATGTGATAGAAAAAGAATCTTTGACATTGGGTTCGTTGACCCAAAACGAGTTAATGAAGTCTTGCTACGGGACTACAACAAGGAAATGGAGGACAACTTGCTAAGGTTCATACAGAGGCAACATTACAAAAAGAAGATACTGTTTCCTTACAACTTCGGGTAAGAGTGTTACTATCTTGTACTAATTAATTTTTGCTTACTCGATGTTAAGTGTAACTGATGAGTTACTGACGTATATAAACGTGCGCAGATTCCATTACATTCTGCTAATCATTGAAGTTGACTCTGCAAGAGTTGAAATCTACGACTCATTGGCGTATCCCGAAGAGAAGTACCAAAGCATTCCAGATGCGCTCGAAAGGTAATTTCAATCATTATCGCACTATATCGGTCTCTTTTGTTCATTTCCTCATTTATTCATTTTTTTGCCGGGCAGGGTTTGGAAAAATTTCAAAAAGAGTACACATGGTGAATTTGAAGAGAAGCTTAGTTTTCATCATCCCAAGGTAAGTAGTACGAGCTAGCTAGGTTCGCGCATCTCTTTAATTCTAATTTCAATACCACTATATCTTGATTATTATTTGATTGAATTCTATTCTCGTAAAGTACGTCGAGAGGCAGCCACATGGGACCAATTTGTGTGGATACTACGTTTGCGAGTGGATTCGCCGGGAGGTCAGTGAGCGGAACACATCGACATTTATAGAAGTACGTGAACAAATATATTCACAATTTTATTTTATTACCATCAATTGTGTTGAGTGTCATTCATAATTTTTGTTATGATGATTGATATTCATATTGATCTCCTTCTTTTATAGTTGGATAGAATGCGGAGGAATCTGCCACTAAAGGAGCGCTTTCTACCAATTTAAGAGGAAATTGCGGGATTTTTGGTGGACCATGTCATAAACCCAAAGGGAAAATACAATGGCACCGAATAGATGGGCTCTAGTACCGGTTATGATCTCCATGTAATCGAATAGACGGGCTCTAGTCCCGGTTATGATCTTCATGTAATCGAATAAACGGGCTCTATTTCCGGTTATGATCTCCATGTAATCGAATAGACGTGAAACGATATTTCTTTTATGAACATTTTGATATGCTATATGTAGTTTTCTGATTTTAAATTAATTAACCATATATTTTGCAACATTTAAATAGTAAATAAGGCAGGAATACAAAAAAGTCAGAGCCTGCCACGTGGGAGATCTTTTGTCCCGGGTCGTATTATGAACCTCTAGTCCCGATTCTGTTGTCCCAGGTCCCCGGCCAGGACTAGAGGGCCTCCCGACCCGGGACTAGAGGCCTTGTTTCTACTAGTGAAATACATTGAAATTTCTGTTTCACGCAACGGATGGACTACATTTTCGACATCCATCTAGCCTGGCACACATTCCTTTCGGAGTTCTGTGTGATACCATTGGTCAGATGGAAACGATTGACGTAATTTTTTTTACAAAAATGTCGTGAAGCTAGCCTCTCTATTGTAGCATCATGGTTAGTCTCTTGCGTAGTAGAATCAATAAATCAAACGTACAAACCAATCCACCGTATGTTAAAGGAAGAAATTCTCCTTGTGCCATGTTATCGTTCTCGGTGGGGTCACCATATCCTATTTGGTTTCAATTCGCGTTTAGCGTTTTTTCTAAATAAAACTTGTGGTGGTTTTATGTCCGAAAACAAAAAGTTGCAACCCACGATAAATTGACATTAAAAGTGGCATTTTTGTGCAATTAACTCTCATTATTGTTACCAAACTCAATTAACGCCTAAGTGTGTGTGCCTTCATTCAGACATGGACAACTACTTATTTCCGGTAAAACATAAATTCACTCCTGCCCAATAGCACCCGATAGTGCACACAACATGCGCTCCATAAATCCCCGCCCATCCTTGCCGCCGCCAACACAACCTATTCGCCCGCCTTGGCTTCCTCCTCACGATAGTCCTACTCCCCCACACCGGAGCCTTTGCAGACGAGATCACCAACTGGTGGCGGAGGTGGGCTTGACAACCATCGTAACCGTGGAGGGTCTAGCGGCAGGCGCCATATGGTGGCTCTGCAAGCGCCGGATACTAGAGTGAAGATTTGGTTTGGGACTCTGGCCACGGGCAAAACTCACGTCTGGCGGGGGGAGGGGGCAACGTCCCCCCCCCCCAAAAAAAAAAAACAGTCTCCGACAATGGCCCCATCGAGAGAGAGGCGAAGGACTCACTGGTAGCAGGCCCGGCCTCCAACCCTCAGACGCCCCAAGCCAGCTCTGTTTTGCTAGTTAATTTGTTACTGTATTTAATTTAGTCTAAAAAATGTTAATTTGTTATTTGCCCAATGACTGAAGTATCCAACCCATGTAACCGAGCATTCATTCATGACTAGTGCCAGTAGCCTCTTCATGACTAGTGGGCCCTATCTAGGCACTTGACACTGGGATGCAATGACAAAGAATGGGTGGGAGAGATGAGCCCCATGGATGGGGCCTGCCTAGGTGCAGAACTCGTGTGGTCATCCAGAAGATTAAAAAGATAATTAATTTCACGGTTTTACTTCTACTCGCTTTCCAGATGTAAGTAATACATGTGCTTTGAACTTGTCAGTTCGGGCGATTTGGTAATGCTTTTATTTCACCAAAATTTAAGTACTTGCTATTCCAGATCTTAGAAATGCATGTTTTGATCAGAAGCTGTAGAATTAAGCGTGCATACTCCAGTAGACAACCAAACACAGCCGCTTACGTAAAATTATCTGGGTTTGTACTCCCTCCGTTTCAAATTAAATGATTTTAATTTGTCTAAACGTGGATGTACCTAGACTTGTTATATGTATAGATACATTCGCATGTGGCTAAATGGAAGTCATGTATTTGGGAGTATTACGCATTCGTACTCCTTTTTAGTTTTTCTTCCGTCAAAGGATAAGTGGCATGCATAACTACAATTATTAGTTAGCTTGACTTTAGTAAGCGATCTTTGAACCAGTAATCAGAGTTTGTTGATACTTTGATTATTTAATCTTTCTCGCTCACGCATAGTCTAGGATTGTCCAAATTTGCTAGCTCTATATGTTTTCCGTTCCGTGGCTCTGTATATTCGCCGGTCCACGCCGCCGCGTCGGCCGGCGAATAGAAGGAAGACGATGGCGGGCGTGGCCATTGACAGCTCTTTCTCGCTGAGCCGCTCCAGCGCGCGCGTGAAGGCGAAAAACAAGGCCAAGCGGGTGGCGAAAGCGGCCGAGGTTGCGGTTTGCCGTGGCCTCGGCATCGTGCAAGACGGCGAGCTGGTGACGGAGCGTGCCATGAATGAGTTCGCCACGATGTTTGACGGGGAGGTGTCCGGCAAGGCGATGTCGGCGCTGCGCATGCTGTTCAAGGTGGACAAACCTGAAGACCATGCTCTGGAAGTGGCGCTGTTGGGCCACGGTGGTGCTGCTGGCCTCGACCTGGAGGACTTGGACGGTGAAGCTGCTGTTGTCAATGCTTAGTTCCCTGATGATCAAGATGCTGTCGGGTACTCGTAGTTTAATTATGTTAGTGTCCCAGTTTGGTTGCTTCGGTGGGGTGGTGGACTGTGCTGCCAGTTCTGAACTTTGGATCATGCTGCTGTGTCTGCTTGTTAGCTGTTGGGGTTTTGCTATTGCTGCTGTTCTGCTCACCGCTCGCAGGTGCCTGTACCTGTCGACGCTGTGTTGGATCGTTCCCATGTTCTGGTATTATAAAACTGTTCTGTGTGTGTTGTCAAACTGTTTGCCTCTTCTGCTTGCTCTATGCCTGGGTTGCTTTGGTGAACAATGATAGAACAACTTCCAAACATTTTGGATTGGAACGTGCGGGGTCTTAACGACAAAGATAGGCAAGATACAGTCCATGAAACCGTCGCCTCGTCCACTTGCCACATTGTTTGTCTGCAAGAGACAAAACTCGGGCCTGTGTCCCCCTTTGACGCTTGCTATATTGGGGGAAACCGGATAAAAAGCTTTGCCGAGAAACCCGCGACGGGTACGAGAGGAGGGATTCTCATTTTGTGGGATGATTCCATGGTGCAACTTTCTAATGTTGTCACCACCGAGTTTACGCTCTCGGCAACGGTTCACATGGTTAACATTGAGGAGGAGGGTGACTTCATGATCACCGTCGTTTATGGGCCTACGGCGTCCAACCGCAAGGATGCTTTCTTTGCCGAGCTCACTACCCTCAAGCCCACAAGTGGTGTTCGTTGGTTGGTTCTAGGAGATTTCAACCAAATTAGACGTGCCCAAGACAAGAACAACCGTAACATCAATAGGAGCCGCATCATCCGCTTCCGCAACGCCCTTCAAACTTGTGAGCTTAAGGAGGTCCACCTTCAAAACCGGCGCTTCACTTGGAGTTATGAGAGGGCCAACCCCACGCTTTCGAAGCTTGATGCCTTCTATTGCAACGCCGAGTGGGATGTTAGATTTGACACTCATGTCCTTCATGCCTTGTCCTCCTCCCTCCCGGATCATTGCCCTATCTTGCTTGCCGATGATCGAGGTCCCCGTAGACCTCGTTCTTTCAAGTTTCAGAACTTTTGGACGCGCCTTCCCGGCTTCCTTGAGGTGGTACAAAATGCATGGAGCGAGACCACTTCTCACACGGAGCCATGCCACACTCTTCACCACAAGTTGCTCACCACGGGTTTGAGGTTGTCTAGATGGAGCCGTGGCCTCTTCTCTAACACCAAGGTTATGGTGCATGCGGCCCTTCTTGTCATCCTCCACTTCGACTTGGCAGAAGAAAATAGGGTGCTCTCGGCACAAGAAAGGGATCTTCGGGCTAGGCTCAAGAGAAAGGTTGTCGCGCTAGCCGTTGTGGAGAGAGCTAGGAAGAAGCAAAGTGCAAGAATCGCCAATATCAAAGAAGGGGATGCCAACACAAAATTCTTTTACATGAGGGTAAATTGTAGGAGAAGGAAAAACCATATCCACCGCCTAAAAGTCAACAATGGTTGGGTTACCGACCATGTTGCCAAGCAAGGATTGGTCCACAATCATTTCAACTCCGTCATGGGGCATGGTCAAGCTAGGACTCAAGACTTTAATTGGGAGGGCCTTCATTTTGAGGAGCAAAACGTGCAAAGCCTTGGGGACCCCTTCACCGAGGAGGAGGTGAAGAAGGCAATTAACCAAATGCCAAGTGACAAGGCTCCCGGGCCCGATGGATATACGGGGGCTTTCTTCAAGAAGTGTTGGGACATCATCAAAGTGGACGTTATGCGTGTGATCAACCTCTTTGGCAACCTTCATTCCGAAAACTTCCATTGGCTTAACTCCGCCAATATTGCCTTGTTACCAAAGAAGGATGGTGCGGAGGAGGTCTCCGATTTTAGGCCTATTAGCCTAATTCATGCAATCGCGAAGATCATTTTCAAGATTCTTGCTCTCCGTCTTGGGCCGCTTATGAATGATCTTGTTTCCAACGCCCAAAGTGCATTCATCAAGAAAAGAAGCATCCACGACTCCTCTACGTTAAGAAACTCGCTAGGCGCTTCCACAAGGGCAAGACACCGGCTCTACTATTCAAGCTTGACATTCGCAAGGCGTTTGATTTGGTCCGTTGGGAATACATCTTGGATCTTCTCCAACGGCGCGGTTTCCCTCCTAGGTTTCGCAATTGGATCGCCGCTTTGCTTCCCACCGCAACCTCCCGGGTCCTCCTCAATGGTGTTGCCGGCCCTCCTATCTTGCATGGCCGCGGCCTAAGGCAAGGAGACCCATTGTCTCCACTTGTTTTTGTCTTGGCAATTGACCCCCTCATTCAAATTTTGGAGAATGCAACAAGAGAAGGACTACTTCACAAGCTTCGTGGGAGAGGCACAATTTTGAGGACATCTCTCTACGCGGATGATGCGGCGGTTTTTGTGACGCCCAATATAGAGGACATTGGAAACTTTGCGGCCATTCTTCATGCTTTTGGAGAGGTTACCGGTCTTTGTACCAATTTTGACAAGAGCTCTGTGGTTCCAATAAGATGTGGGGCTATCAATCTTGATGACATTCTTGAGGGCATTCCGGCTACACGTACCACCTTCCCCTTGCGCTACCTTGGGCTGCCACTCTCCGTTTGGCGTCTAAAACGGGTTGATTTCCAACATCTTGAGGATAAATGTGCGGGCAAGTTGCCAACTTGGAACGGTAGATACATTGCTACGGCCGGCCGTGCGGCCCTTGTCAAGTTGGTTATTGCGTCTCAAGCAATAACCGACTTGACACCCCTCATCATTCCGCCGGGCACTATGATCTTTCTCAACAAGATCCAATGTGCTTTTCTTTGGTCTGCTAAGGACAAAACTATCGGTGCTAAATGTAAGGTCAATTGGGAGCTAGTTTGCCGTCCAAAGGAGCTTGGAGGGCTTGGAATTCTTCATTTGGGAAAGTTTGCCACCGCCTTACGCTTGCGTTGGCCATGGTTAGAATGGAAGGACCCCGGTAAAATTTGGGTGGGGTTCGGCAACCCTTGCACTAGTGATGACATGGACATCTTCTATGCCGCAACAACGATATCTATTGGTGATGGGCTCAAGACTCCTTTTTGGCATGCCCCTTGGTTGGAGGGAAGGAAACCAAAAGACATTGCACCCCTCATTTTTTAGTGCTCTAGTATGAAGAATTGCACCGTTGGAAAGGCCATGCTTGGTGCTAGTTGGGTGGGCAAGGTGCGTCTTGATGAACATTTCACCGTTGCTCACTTCTCGCAATTTGTGGAGCTTTGGAGCCTCACCACAAACGTTCACCTAAACAATGGCGTGAGTGATGAGATCCGTTGGAAGCTCACGGAGAATGGGGAGTATTCGGCCAAATCCGCCTACAAGATGCAATTTATGGGCACAATTTCCTCCTCCATGAAGGATTCGGTTTGGAGGCCATGGGCTCCGCCTAAGACGAAGTTCTTCGCTTGGCTTGCAAATCAAAATAGAGTTTGGACCGCCGACCGGCTAGCCAAAAGAGGTTGGTCAAATTGCGGTCTTTGCCCTTTTTGCAAGCAAACTACGGAGTCTCTAGCCCACCTTCTTGTACATTGTCGCTTCACAAGAAGAATTTGGGATCTTGCAAAAGGTTGGCTTGGTCTTCTCAATGTCAACACCGGAGATTGGCTAAACCTCACATTCAATGATTGGTGGCTTTTGATGACGAACGTTGCCCCAAACCGCAAGGCCGTAGCTTCTCTCACCTTGCTTGTCACTTGAGAGGTTTGGAATGAGCGCAACCCTAGGGTATTTAAGAATAAGAGCGTGCCACCAATAGTTGTGTGCGACAAAGTTAAAAATGAGGCCCGGTTGTGGGTTTTGCGGGTGCCAAATGTTTGGGCAACTTGATACCGCGAGAGTAATTGCGTTGTAATAATTCCGGTCACAAATACTTGCATTCTTGCAATCTTCTCCCTTAATTAATATAAGGGGCAAAGCTTTTGCCCCTCGTTTCAAAAAAATAAATAACTGAAGTAGTGGAGCCAAACCATTGCAAGTATATTTGACTCAAAATTATCATTCAATTATACCTAGTCAAACATGTTGGGCATGTATTTTGTGTAGTAGCAAACTAAATGATCCGTGTGAGAGGAACTGTTATTTTCCAGAGTAAGCATAGGCATGCACTTGTTACTTACTTGGTTAATAACTTTTGTTTGGCTAAAGCATGTTTTGTTGTTGCTTAGGTGTTGTGCAGACGAGCAACTGGATGGTCCCAGTGCCACCTGGAGCATGCCATACAAATGCTTCAAAGTAGACGGTGCAGCGCAGAAGGGACGCCAAATCTGCGCGACGCAACAGGTGACAGATGCAGAAGGCGAAGGAAATCCTTGCTGGCTTGGTGCAGCTCCGAAAGGCGTCAACGTTGACTCTGTATGAGGACCCGCAAAAGCCTGTATGTTGGATTGTTGGGCCTGCCTGCCAACGCATGAAAGACCAGTCCACCAGCGGCCTGCTGCTGCAACCCTATCGTGGGCGAAGCCACATGCCGTGCCAACCCCAGCAATGTGTGCCGAATTGCCGATGCATCTGCTCAGTCGCTCAGATGTGCACAATGTCTAGCTGAGGCTAGCAGCGAAGTTGCATCCGCCCTAGCCCTGGTTGCCTGCAACCCTGCACGTCATTGCTACGTGCTGCGGAAATGGATGGCTGCATATGCAAAGTAGGCGACGAAAGTTGAAACCGGAAAATTCCGTCCCATATAGCTCGGATATGGGAACCGTAAAACGTTTTTAAGGGTCAAATTTGTGCTCGCCAGAAAAAAAAACCTGCAAATCGATCTGTAAATTCGAACAAAAATTGTTCGTGCTAGAATTCAGAGAAAAAGCTCATCAGTTCATATACACACATAATTTACATAATTAGACGAACTAGGGCTAGATTGAATATATTTGGATGTCGGTGAGTATGGTGACCGGTGAATGGCCGAGCAAGTGTCCGGCACCACCAAAACTTACTAGGGTAGCGGCGATCACCCATCTTATAGCCTTACACCGCCCGTTTAACCACGTGATAAAACCAACATCTTTTTGATTGAAGACAAAACAAAAATTGATCTTCGGACTGAAAACCCCTGCTAATCGATGACAGGAATATCACGATCAGCTACATCATCAACCGCCGAGAACCCCCAATCCGGAGTGACATCATCATCCTCATTGTCAACGCTCTAGTCGTCGGGGAGATACAACCATATACACCAACAAGCGTCCGCATCAAACGCTGCCGCCTTGGCAGTAGAAAACTGCAAGAAAGGTTCTCCAACCCTAACGCGTCGGGTAACAACGTGCAAGCGTCATCGTCGCCAGATCAAGCAACGTGCAGGTTGGCTAGGCCACTGCTAGGAAGGTTCGTCTTCATACTTCAGACTTTTTTTAACATCCTCCTTGCCGTCAGCGTCTGAAGTCTGAACATCAGCGTCCACCGCGTGATGGTCGGGGTCACCGAACGCTAATCAATTAACTAGTTGCAGCTTGTACTCATCATGTCGTAGATGCTCCAGCTGGGATTAAAAATATGTTCAACTTGCAAGTCTTCCCTCGGCATATGAATTATTGCTTGGTGCTTGAACCAATCCTCTGACAGCATCGCTAAAGCAATGTTGCCGTCTTCCGTGGAAGGTCACAACTTAATCAAGATGCTCCAGCTGGGATAAAAAATAGTTCAACTGGCAAGCTCATCCCCCGGGATAGCAATTATTGCTTGGTTCTTGAACCAATCAGCAGGGCTAAAGAACAAAATTAGTCAAGATCCATGCTCAGTACGTAACGTACGTTGATGCTAGTTGATTCGTGAATCGTGAGCAAGACTAGCCTTCATTCAACAGGAGAAGAGGAGAGACATCAAGATTCAAGAGGAGAGGAGAGAGACATAGAGCGAGGGAACCATGGAGGAGATCGTGCTTGGGCTGTCCAAGTCTGTGGTGGAAGGGACGCTGAGCAAGGTGAGGTCGGTGATCGACGAGGAGTCGAAGCTGAAACTGACAGTGCAGAGCGACCTGGTGTTCATCACGGGGGAGTTCGAAATCATGCAATCCTTCCTCAACGTTGTCGACACGGAGCGCACCAAGAACAACGCCGTCAAGACCTGGGTGAGGCAGCTCCGCGACCTGGCCTACGACGCCGAGGACTGCATCGAGCTCGTCATTCACCTCGATCCCAAGCCCACTTGGTGGCGCCGCGTGCTCATCCCGCCTTGCCTGGCGAGCGAGCCGCTGCCTATAGATGCCGCCGCTGCGGAGATCAAGCAGCTCAAGGAGAGGGTCGAGCACGTGAGCCAGAGGAACATGCGCTACAACCTCATCACCGACTTCGCCGGCGCGAATGGCGTCGTGCAGCACCAGCAGCAGCTGGAGCGCAGAGCGCTCGACGTCCCCTTCGAGTCCGCAGTGGAGAGGAAGCAGAAGGGCGGCCTGGTGCTAGATCTCGCCGAGCTGATCACAACAAAGCAAGATGAACTTGCAGTGATCTCCGTGTGGGGAACAGGCGGTGACCTTGGGATGACGTCCATTATCAGGAAGGCCTACGATGACCCTGAAATATGCAAGACCTTCGAGTACCGTGGCTGGGCGAAACTCACAGCTCCTCTCAATCCGCGCGAGATTCTCCGGACCTTGCTCACTCAGTTCTGCAGGAACACCCTGCAGAAGCAGAAGCAAGCATCGACATCCATCGACGTCGACTCTCTTCTGAAGATGGAGGCGATTCAAGGCGATGAGCTAATCAGAGAGTTCGTGAAGCTTGTGGAGAATCACAGGTTCCTCATCGTCCTGGAAGACCTGTCCACCATGGTAACGTGGGATACCATCCGTATGTACCTGCCGGACAGCCGGAACGGCAGCCAGATCATCGTATCCACCCAGCACTTGGACATTGCAAGCTTGTGCACTGGCCACCCCTACAGAGTTTCAGAGTTGAGAAAGTTCTCACCTGACCATTCCGTATGCGTCTTCACAAAAGAGGTAACGTATTAGGCTTTTCATTCTATTTTTTTTTCATGGTAATACGATTCTCGTTGATAAATTAAAGACAAGATACAAAGTACGTATGCACCGATCTTACACATTTGAAAAGTTAGGATAAACCTATGTGACAAACCAACGCCTATCTCTCTTCTTCGGCACCATCGTAGCAGCCACAAAAAAAAAAAGGCAGATCATCTCTTCACCGGAGCTCGACGCGGCTCCATCGCTGATCATCAGCTTTTCGGACCGCCAAAGTAGTTTTCATAGGACAAACCATTGTTGTTGAAAGAATCAGACCGGGGCAGCACGACCCCGGACACGCCATCGAACTTCAGCACTGGTACCCCTGCACAACGACGTCGGAGTAGGGAACCAGGACCATCAGCCTCCAACCACAAACCCAGCACAAGCAGGTGCACCATCTTCCAGCTGTCACCAGTGCAGACCACCGTCTGCACGTTCTTCTGGACGAATCCTCTCTGCTCCACCGTGGCGTCCGAGACAACGCCGCAGCAACGGGGACAAAACAGGAGAAAAAACCCATCTGATGGAGTCGTCGCCGCCGCCGCCTCGCCGACACCATCCATGAACGCTACCGCCACCGATCTGAAAGATCGGCAAGCACCATGAAGGAGAACGCCGGTATAGGAGTAGAGTTGAGTCAGATTTATTTGTCCGTGCACCGCTCCCACCTTCCCAACGACGCACCATGCCAGAACCTTCCTAATCCTACCTACCATGCAAAAACAGAGAAACCGGGGTCCTCCTCCCTCCCGCCGTGATAACCCACAAGTATAGAGGATCGCGTGTAACCTTTTCGATAAGTAAGAGTGTCGAACCCAACGAGCAGCTAAAGGTAGGATAAGTATTCTCTCAAGTTCTATCAACCACAGATACAACTCTACGCACACTAAACGTTTGCATTATCTAGAAAATAAAACTACGGTAGCAATACGGGTATGAGAGGTAGTTTTGCAAGATAATAAATACAACAAAGTAAATGTTAGTGCTGCAGCAATAAAGTACACTAAGTAACCATATACTAACAGTACTATGAGTGTGGAAAAGTGGTGGTAATTGTTGTTGCTTTGTCCAAGATTAATTAGTGAAGGTACTTGGTTCATTGTCTTCGATGCAGTTTTCTATGTGGGAGAGGCTAAATATACATGCACTCCACTACTTGGGATTACAAGTACTATATGATTGGATTGTTAGAAAGCATCCGCAAATACTAACAATGCATTAAGATTTACCCAACAATAGACTTAAGTTCAAGGTCCTCTTACTCCCATACGTGCAACTAATCGGTTCGCGTTCTCAGGTTTCTGTCACTCCGGCAGAACTTCCCCCGCTTCGTTACAAATACTACCAACCCTAAGGTGTTTGATCCATGCGCGCACAAGTATAATTGACACCAAAGGACAGCACCATATAAACATACAACTCTAATGAACCTCATGCATTCAATTAAGCAATCAAAAGACAAATAAACTACGGAAACATGATGTAAATCATAGGATAAATATTATAGCATCAAACACCATGTTTACATAGAACGGTACAGAGGTTTGTGGGAGGATGAACCACTGAATATAAGGAGTAGATGGTGATGGAGATGGCGGTGAAGACGGCGGAGAGGGGCAGCGCGGCGGCGGCGGCGCCGGCGGTGCGGGGAACTCCTTTCCCCGCCGCCGGCAAGCTTGGGGAGCGCCGCCCCTTAGCCTCCCTCCTTCATGGCTTCTTGGGAGCCCTCCCCCATGGAGATGGGATCCATGGGGGAGGCAAAAACGTGGCTTTTGGTGGCTGAAATTCGTGGGTGGAGGAGTCCTCCACGAATTAGGTTTCCTCCCTTTATATATCTTCTCGGATTTCCGTTACCCCCTTTTAGGGTTCCACCAAAACGGGCCTACAGGCCGCGTCCGAACTCCGATTGGGCTGATCTCGGGCTTAAAATCTTCGTATGGAAAATTGTGACAACTTTCGTAACAGCCAGGTCTCCAATTGACGTCATCTTCGAGGGTCAAACTGGCAAACTTCGTAAAAAGTTCTCAGACAGATTTCAGGAAAGTCCCAATTCGACTCCAACATGGTTTCCTCTTGTATTCTTGATAATTTCTACACATCAAAGAGTAAAACAAGAACATTGTGCACTTTTGCAACTATTAGTAGGTTAGTCCAAATAAATAATAAACTTAATATAAAACAAGTGTTAAAAGCATAAAAATGACATGAAACAATCAAAAATTATAGATACGTTTTGGACGTATCACGCCGCCGAAGCAACAAGCGGAGGGAGGGAGTCCCAGCTCGCCCGCCGGTGGAGATCGGTGGAAAAGAGACTCTGCTTCCTAGTCGCCTGGCGGCGCTAGGTTAAGGAGAAAAGAAAACGATTTTCATTCTATTTTGTTCAAGCTAGTTACTGAACTGCTGAAACTTGCTTGAAATACTGTACTACTAGTCTAACAATTTTGGTTGCTGAAATTAAGAAGAAAAACAATTGGAAATTTGTCCAATTCAGATCGTGTCGGTAACTGTTAAGTTTTTACGCCTGCAGGATTCTCAGCGTGACCGTGGAAGCAAGATTCTGCGAGATGTCAAGAGCTCGGTAGACAAACCACTGCTTATTGGGCGCATGACAGAAAAGGAGCATCTAATGTTGCAGATTGTTGATGCTTACCGTGTGATCTCGGTGTGGGGGATCGCTGGTGTGGGGAAATCAACTCTCGTCAGAACCGCTACCTATGAACATCTGCATAAAAAATATGGCGTAGCCTCGTTGGCCGAGTTCAATGATCTTCCGAGCACTACCTACATGCACGGATGGGTCAACGTATCCCAGCCGTTCAATCTTCGGGAGTTCTGCCGCAGCTTGCTACTGGATCTGTCGATTCTGTCCTCGGAGTCGGCCCACGCCAGAGAAAAGGCAGAATCTGATTTGGCAAGCATCAGCGACCCGATTGAAGTTTGTCGTGGGCTTCTGGGTGATGATTGCAAGTGTCTTATTGTTATCAACAACCTGCAGTCCGCTGAAGAGTGGGACTCGATAAAACAAGCCTCGTTATTTGGCACAGGATGTTGTATCGTAGTTGTCACGACCGAGGCTAGCGTCGCGAAACATTGTTCCGGAGAAGATGAACTGGTGTTCAACGTTAAAGGCCTCGATGATGATCATGCCTTTGGCCTATTCCAGGCGGTGAGTTCGTTTCCTAAATAGTATGTGATTTTGTTTGTTTCGTTTCATCTTATGCCTCGATATTAATTTGTCTATTTGAAGTATAGGTTTATAAGAATCAGCCTGGTGCCCGTGAACTAGACGAGGACAGGACCAAGCAGGCGAAGCTTCTCTTGAACAAATGCGGCGGCCTTCCCAAGGTGATAGTTGAAATTGGTGCATTCTTGGCGAGAAAAACGAGTTGGGAGGCCATGGATAAAGGCTTCATGCAGCAGCTGGAGACCAACCCAGAGTTACATCGTGTACAGGACCTATTCGGGTGGCTGGACACCTACCTCCACACTTGCCCTGATTTCCTCAAGCCATGCATCTTCTACCTGTCCATTTTCCCTCGAGGTCAAGGCATTCGGCGGAGGCGTCTAGTGAGGCGGTGGATGGCAGAGGGCTACTCAAGAGACACCGACGGCAATCTCGCGGAAGTAAATGGAGAGGAGTACTTCTCCAGACTCGTCGACCTCAGCATGGTCCAGCAGCCAACGCATGGTGCTGTGGCGGTGGCAGGGAGGAGAATGGCCTTGTGCTACATCAACGATTTCTTCCGAGAGTACATCATATCTCGGCGGCGGATGGACGAGAACCATGTGTTTGCGCTGGAGGGGAGTTGCAGCAAGACCACCAAGCGCACGGGACGCCACCTGGTTATCGAGGAAAGCTGGGACAGAGATAAGAACGTATTCGATAGGATCGAGTTCTCGCGGCTGCGGTCCCTGACCGTGTTTGGACCCTGGAAACCATTCTTCACCTCCGACACAATGAGGGTTCTGCGGGTGCTCGATCTGGAGGGTACCTCCGGTCTGGCAGACGACGACATCCACAAGATTGTCAAGCGGCTGCCTCGCCTCAAGTTCCTCTCCCTGCGAGGGTGCCAAGGCATCTCTCGCCTGCCGGACTCCTTGGGTCGCCTGAGGCAACTCGAGACCCTGGATGTGAGGCACACTGCCGTATCCTCGTTACCGGCTACCGTCACCAGGCTACAGAAGCTGCAGTATGTTCGTGCCGGCAACTCAACGTCGCAGTTTACTAGCAACCCGCCATCTAGGAGCACCTGGGTACCAAGCTGCTTGTCCGCTGCTGCTCGCTATCACGTCGGCGTGAATGTGCCTAGCGGGTTGGGGAATCTTACAAACTTGCATACGTTGGGTATCATCAATGTCACTGTTGCAGGACTCCAAGAGCTCAAGAACCTCACCCAGTTGCGCAAACTCGGGGTGTCTGGCGTCAACCGGAAAAATCATAAGGAGCTCTGCTCAGTCATCTCGGGTCACGCCCATTTGGAATCCCTTTCAGTGTGGCTTGCCAAAGACATGCAGAGTACCGGACGTCCTCTGGATGATGAAGTCCCAGAGCCTCCGAAGAATCTTTGGATCCTCAAGCTCCATGGGTACGTGGACAGGTTGCCTCTATGGATCAAAAAGCTTCGAAGTCTTAGAATGCTGGATCTAGAGATGTCCGTATTTATTACGCAAGATTGGCAGGACACAGGGGTCCTTCAAGGTCTCCATGATCTAGTCCTTCTGCGACTCTACGTCAAGAAGCTTCAAGATGGTGAGCTTCGTATCGTCTTCAATGTCGACTCCCTCAAGGTGCTGGAGATTTCTTGCAGCTCCAGATTACATGTGACGTTTGAGGAACGGGCAATCAAAAATCTTGCAGAGCTAAAGTTTCGCTGTGATGGATTATCCTCCTTGGAGCTTTCGGGCCTAGAGAATCTGAACAACATCAAGGAAGTCTTACTGGAGGGTACATACGATGGCGATGATCTCAAGCTAAGCTTGAAGGACAAACTCAATTGCCACCTGAAGAAGCCTGTTTTGAGGGATTACACCGTGTCATGCACTGCAGCTAGTTAATTTCTCCTCCGCATATATGCTGATTTAGGATGTAAGCCCTGAATTTTAATTTTTATATTCACAGAAAACAGTAGGACTACTACTGCATATTTTGTATAAAATTTTGTTTTACATTTGCAATTGTACGAGAGAACTTTAAGAATAAAAGAGCTAGTCCACAAAAGAAAATAGGAGAAATCTATACAAAGGGGCCGCACAACACATCCTATCGTGCGGCGGTGCGCTGAGATTACCGCTAAATGTTTTTTTTGCGGAATATGGTACATAGTTCTGATGCTTTGCTCAGTTGCATTGGGTAATTTGGTAGCTGGTGCTAAACAACTTGGTAGCAGTTTCTTATGAACCTGGTAATTGTTTCTTGAGGAATCTAGTTGCTAGTTCTAAATAACTTGGTAGCTATTTCTAATTTAACCTGGTAATGGTTATGAGAAATCTGGTAGCTAGTTCTAAAACAATCTGGTAGTTGTGTCAAATAAATCTGATAATTGTTTTGCGTAATCTGGTAGCTGTTAGCCATTTTTATTGCTTTGATCACAAAAGCAATGTTGGGAACAAGCAAGCATACTTGTGTTGTGGAATGTGGTACCTAGTGCTAAACAACTTGGTAGCCGTTTGTTATAAACCTGATAATTGTGTTGGGGAATATGGTAGCTAGTTCTAAACAATCTTGTAGTTGTTTATAATATAACATGGTAGTTGTTTAATAACCTGATTCTGATCTTGCATACTCCACACAGTTGAATAGCAGGAAGAAGGAATTAAGCAGTCTAGTTGGAGACCCCCGGCATGGGCGAACTGAAGATCAACGTGGACACCTCTTTTTGCCCAGATTCTAGTGTGTCCACGGCTGGGATTGGTGTGCTGAGACAATAGTCATCGCAGCGGCTAGCTTAGAGGGCGACATATGCAGGGATGCTGAAGAGGCAGAGGCCTTGGCGATCAGGTCAGCGTTGAATTTTGCGCTAGACTACAACCTGAACCATGCCGTGCTGAAATCGGATAGCGCCATCACGATGGCTGCTGTCTATTACCATTCTACCATTAGATCCAGGATCTGGTATGTGTACAATTACATTGGGCTTCTGAGAGCAGTGCTTTCCTAACACGAGCAAAGAATGTAGTAGTCAAGACCGGGAGAGCTTGTAATGGCGTTGCTCATGTTTTAGCTAGCTTAGCTAAGCTTAGTGGCACGAGCAAAGAATGGCTGCCACCGATTCCTGATGAAATCAGTATGTACTTGTTCCTGTGAGTAATGAATGATGGTTCTCTTCCTAAAATAAAGCAAGTAGTTAGTAACATGATTCTACTTTCTTTATAATAGTGCGCATATCTCATTTGTATAGCCGTGATGCACATGTGAATATTTTTCAGTTTGCAAAACTATGTGAATTAAGCTGGCCAGAAAAAATTACTACTATAAAAACAGGGGCAGAGGGCCCAAATCCAGCAGGCCAAGCAAATTAGCAAATCAGCTGGCAACGTGGGCGCGGAACGGGGACCGTCTATAGGTCGCCTTTAGCGACGCCAGAACGTCAAATCGCCAGCAGCGCGTCGCCCCCGCGGAAGGCCCAACAAGAATAAAAGCCCACTTCGCGTTATTCTTCTTTCTTTCGAACGCGTTGACCGGTATTTGTTTTGCTTCCACATCGCGTCAACCAGTACGTGCGCTAGGTCAGCAAAGTATCTCTTTGTAACCGGCACGACCTAGTCTTCTAGGGTTTACGACTCCAGCGGCGATCCATCTCCGTCGAAGGATTCACCGTCTCTGACCGCGTTCACCATCTTCCCTCGCCTCCCTCTGTTCGGGCTGACTACGGGGCTGGCTGGTCCGGCTTCCCGGCCTTGGCGGAGGTTGGAGAGGGCGGGGTTTTTCGACGCGATCTGAGATTGCTTGTCGCCATGGCGACATCGAGTTCGACGGCGAGTAAGGGAAAGGCGGCTAAGGAGTTTGATGTGGATGCGATGCTGAAAAATCTGAGGCTGCATGAGGCCGAGCTCAACGATGTGGTGTTGGGCAAAGAGGCGGTTGGGGCATGGCCAAAGGTCAAGTGGCTGGCGGCGGCGAAAGTGCTGACGAGGAAGGCCTTCAGTATGCAATCCCTGAAGGAGACGATGCTTGCTGCGTGGACGCCGGCACAGGAGGTGAAGTTTCACCCGGTTGAATCAAATCTATTCGTGATCCAGGCAGCGCGCCTGGGTGATTGGAAGAGGATCATGGAGGATGGACCCGGGCTGTTCCGGGGATGTGCTCTCATGGTAGAGCCTTTCGACGGCGCAACGTCGGTGCCGTCGGTAATACCGAGTAAGGTTCAAGCGTGGATACAGATCCACAAGCTCCCACCTTTGTTCCGTAACAAGGAAGTCTTAACCCAACTCGCGAGTAGGGTTGGAGAAGTTGTCTGGGTGGAGATTGCAGCAGTGCAGACTCGTATGGGTGAGTTTCATAGAGTGCGAGTCAACCTGAACTCAACACAGCCGCTGGTGCGGATGGTACCTCTAGCCCCAGAGGGCTATGATCGCATGTATCTTCAGGTCAAATATGAGAAGATGCCAAAACATTGCGAGCACTGTGGTCTTATGGGACATACGCACCTAGAGTGTGGTACGGGTGAATTTGAGGACGACCAACTTCAGTTTGGGGGTTGGATGATTGCGGAGGAGCAGTTCTGGCATGCGGGCACGCCGGGGATGCGCTCACGGGCTCCAGCGTGGTTCCAAGCTGCTGATCAGACCCGTGGGGCACAGAAAGGACGAGGTGGCGCTCAGGCAGGCGGCAATGTGGGAAACGCCAGGAACCAACGCAAATGGTGAGCAAAGCCTGTGGCGACAGATATTACCCGTAAGCAAAACTCGGCTGAGGCGGGTCTTGGTGATGGGTGTGGCATGGAGCTAGATGACACAGCTTCGAGTCCCTTGAAGCCCCTAGAAGAGGTGGTGACGGAGGCTGAAAACCCCACTGCTAAAAAGAAGCTGGACATGGACAAGGATGTGTGTGGGGGTTCTAAGGTGATGGTTCCACCTCCGCCGCCGCAATACGTTCCCCCAAAGGAGGTGAAGAGGATGAAGAAAGCTACTGCAGCAGCGGCAAAAGGAGCAAGGAGTGCTGATGCAGCAAACGGTGAAGTGGGCATTGAAACGATGGAATCGGCGGCCTCCACGGCGGAGGACCGCCGGGCGCAATGAGTATCTCCGAGTGGAATTGTCGCGGCATTGGCATGGCTGCGACAATTAACAAACTCCGCGCTTTTGCACGGAAGTATGCCCCCTCTATTTTATGTGTAGTTGAAACTCAAGTGCATAAGAGTAGAGTGGAAGGACTAGCGAACACGCTAGGTTTTGATCGTTCTTTCGCTGTGAGTAGTAATGGTCGCAGCGGAGGATTAGGGATCTTTTGGAATATGAAATAAGTATAGAGATCCTTCCTTATTCTCAGTATCACCTTGATGCTATCGTTTCATCTGCTGATATGGAACCGTGGCGTCTGACGTGTGTGTACGGAGAAGCTCAGGTGCGGGAGAGGCACAAAACATGGGATATGCTGAAATTCATCAAGTCCTCTTCCGATCTCCCGTGGATGTGCATCGGCGACTTCAACGAGGTTCTCTCGAGGGAGGAGCATGACGGTGTTCAGATAAGAAGCAACAATCAGATCGCACAGTTTCGGGAAACTGTCGATGTTTGTGGTTTGTCAGACCTTGGTTACAAGGGTGTCCCTTGGACGTTCGAAAAACGGGTGGCAGGAGGTTCCTACTGCCGGACTCGGTTGGATAGAGCACGCGCTACGTCGACCTGGTGCGAGCGCTACCCGCTGGCTGAGGTTCATCATCTCACGGCGGCTACATCTGACCACTGCCCATTCTGCTGGAATTTATGCCACGTGATCGACGCAGTGGTACGGGACAGAGAGTGTTCCGTTATGAAGTCATGTGGGAAGCACATACAGGCTTGAATCCTCTAGTTAAGCAAGCCTGGCAGGAGGGAGGGGAAGCAGCTAGTACCAGTGCGGTCAAAAAAAACTCGGTAAAATGACTAGAGAGTTGAAGCACTGGGATACCCACACATTTGGTAATGTGACGAAGCGTCTCAAGGAGTTGCGAGGCCAGTTTGAGAGGCTGAGAGCGGCGCCGGGTAGAGTTGGACCATCTCATGCAGAAGTTAAAATCTGTGACCAACTTGTTGAGCTGCAGCACCAAGAGGAGACAATGTGGCGTCAGAGGTCTCGAATCCAGTGGCTCAAGGAAGGAGATAAAAACACCCGGTTTTTTCACCAGCGCGCAAGCAGAAGGAAAAAGAAAAATAAAATTAGACTGCAGCGTTCGGACGGGGTTTTAGTGGATGATCCGCAGGGACTAAGTGAGATGTCGCGGAGTTTTTACCATGATCTGTATGCGTCGGAGGGGACGACAGGCATGGGAGTGGTGTTGGACGCGGTGCCTAGTAAGGTATCGAGCCAAATGAACGTGGAGCTGACCGCACCATACACGGAGCAAGAGGTAAAGACAGGTCTTTTTCAGATGTTTCCTACAAAAGCACCCGGCCCCGATGGATATCCAGCACACTTCTTCCAGCGTAATTGGGAGCTGTGTGGTCCTGAGGTTACCTCTACTGTCTTGCGCATCTTGAGGGGAGAAGATAATCCGGAGATTATAAATGAAACCTTCATTGTTTTGATACCAAAGGTAGCAAGTCCGACTGAGCTCGGACAGTTTTGACCAATTAGTCTGTTCAATGTTATTTATAAAATTGCGTCGAAAGTCCTCGCTAACCGTTGAAAAAGGTTCTTCCAGAGATTATTTCGCAAGAACAATCAGCCTTCGTACCGCGGAGATTGATTACGGATAATATCATAGCAGCCTATGAGTGTTTGCATTTTATGAAGCGAAATAAGGCCAAGAAACACAGACATTGCGCTCTCAAGCTGGATATGAGGAAAGCCTATGATCGTGTGGAGTGGGCGTACTTGGAGGCTGTGATGCTCAAGTTGGGTTTTGCACCATCTTGGGTAGGGCTGGTGATGAGAATGGTATCTTCAGTTACTTTCTCAGTTCTTTTAATGGTTCCCCTTCTGAATCTTTTAAACCATCTCGTGGGATCCGTCAGGGAGACCCCATCTCCCCATATTTGTTTTTACTGGCAGCAGAGGGCCTTTCGTGCCTTTTAAAATCAAGAAGTTTGTTACAATCATCGAACCTACAAGGACTAAAGGTGGCGAGCTCCGCTCCGGCGGTTAACCACTTACTGTTGCGGATGAGAGCCTGCTGTTGTTTAAGCAAGTGTGGAGGGAGCGGGGGAAGTGGCTGATCTACTGGACTCTTATTGCCAGGCATCGGGTCAGAGGATAAACCTGGATAAATCCTCCGTTTTCTTTAGCAAAGGATGCCCGAGGGTGTTCGTATTGCTATGAAAGAGAGGCTGAATATTCCCAATGAAACTCTCAATGAGAAATATTTGGGTATGCCGTCAGATGTTGGACGCTCAGTTCAAGGAGCTTTCAAATATTTAAAGGACAGGGTATGGAAACATGTACAGGCTTGGCTCGAAAATTTCCTTTCTTTTGGTGGCAAGGAGAATTTAATCAAGTCAGTAGCACAGGCCATCCCACGTTCTCCATGTCCTGTTTCAAACTGCCGAGGGGTTTATGTGAACAGATAAATAGCCTGCTTCGGAATTTTTGGTGGGGTTGTCATGATGGCAAAAGGAAAACTTGTTGGGTGTCTTGGGAGGAAATGACTAAACCCAAGTATGCAGGAGGACTAGGTTTCCGGGATATCGAGTTGTTTAACCTTGCCCTCTTGGCTAGGCAAGCCTGGAGAATTTTAGTAAACCCGGATACTCAAGTGCCTTGATTTGAAGGCAGTTTACTTCCCGGAGGGCACCTTCCTCGAGGCTCAGGTGGGCTCCCACGCCTCGCAGATTTGGCGCTCGATTGTGGAAGGAAAGGAGATGTTAAAGCAAGGGTTGATTCGGCGTATTGGGTCGGGAGAGCTCACCCACGCATGGAATGATAATTGGCTGCCACGCGATTTTGCAATGCGACCGATCGCATGTCTAAAACCGAATCCACCAGTTTCGGTTGCTGAGTTTATCAACGAGACTACAGCAGCTTGGGATGTCCCAAAACTCCGTCGTTTCTTCCTTCCGATGGATGTTGAGGTAATTCAAACTATTCCTATTGGTCTCGCAAGATTTGATGATTCCTGGGCTTGGCACTATGAGAGGTCGGGGATGTTTTCTATTCGGTCGGCATATCACATGATTATAAATACCAAACAGCGGCGTGAGGCTTGGCTGGATGGTACAGCTTCAGGATCTGAACAGCTAAGGGAAGAAAAGGATTGGACAACTTTGTGGAAAGTAAAGGTTCCGTCCAAGATTAGAGTGTTCTTATGGCGATTGGCGAAGCACTCTATCCCTACGGGTTTCATCGACATATGGCACCTGATTCTGCCTGCTCCATTTGCGGGATGCCCGACTCTTGGCGCCATTCTTTGCTAGAGTGCAACATGAGTGCCAGTGTTTGGGCGCTGGCTCTGGAAGCCGTCAGCGAACATATACAACACGTAGCAGAACCTGCTGCAAAGCAGTGGTTGTTCACCTTGATGAAGACGCTGAAACACGACGACCTGATCCTTTGCCTAGTCACAGTTTGGGCGATCTGGTCGGCCAGACGTAAAGCTATACATGAAGGTATCTTTCAAAGTCCACTCTGTACGCATGCCTTCGTGGAGGCGATGATAAGGGATTTGGAGGTGGCGTCTGTGAGGAGCAGCCCACCAAACTCAAACCAGTTCCGATCGCCGGAGCCCAGGTGGATTGCTCCGCCGGCGGGAGTTGTGAAGATAAATGTGGATGCAGCTGTTCGGAAGCAAGGGAATGTTGGAGCTGTCGCTGCGGTGTGCAGGTCAGATGCAGGCCAATACCTCGGTGCTTCCTCGCTTGTTACGCCGGGCTCTTCGGACCCGGCAGTCCTTGAAGCCATGGTATGCCGTGAGGCTCTGGCGCTTGCTCGGGATCTGCATCTCACAAGGATCCGAGTGGCTTCCGACTGTCTCGAGGTGATCAAATTCTTGGAGGGCGATTATAGAGGCAAATTCAGTGTGATCTTGCAAGAGATTAAGCTTCGAGCTGCAGACTTCGCGTCGGTTGAATTCGTTCATGAGCCAAGGAACTCCAACAAAGAAGCACACGGCTTAGCTAGGTCGTCTGCTTACTGTGAATACGGCCGCCATGTGTGGCTACTGGAATCTCCAGATCATTTTTGTATCCCGTTGAACTTAAGTAATGAATAAAGTGGCGGTGTTTAGTCTCAAAAAAAAACAAAAAAAGTACGTGCGCTATGTTATTTTCTTTCTTCGTCCGTTACTTTTCTTTCTTTTCTAATTCGTTCGCCCATTTTTCTTTAATTTCTTTTTACTGCGTACGACTGGCTACACTAGAATTTTGTAACCATTTTTTATTTTTTTTTAAAAATTATTACTAAAAAATAGTTTTGAATTTGAAAAAAAGGTTCCGAATTCGAAAAATGGTTTTGACTTTGAAAAAAATAGTTCTGATTTTGGAAAATGGTTCCGATTTTTAAAAAAATGGTTCCGAATTTGAAAAATTGTTTTGACTTTCGAAAAAATGGTTCCGATTTGGGAAAATGGTTTCAATTTTCGAAAAAATGGTTCCGAATTCGAAAATGGTTCTGATTTTTGAAAAAAGGTTCCGAATTTGAAAATGGTTACGAATTTAAAAAATGGTTCGAATTTAAAAATGGTTCCATTTTGAAAATGGTTCCGAGTTTGAAAATAGTTCCTTTTTTTAAATGGTTCCGGTTTTGAAAATGGTTCCGATTTTGAAATTGGTTCTTTTTTGAAAATGGTTCAAAATTTGAAAAATATTCCAATTTTGAAAATGATTCCAATTTAAAAAATGGTTCCAAAATTAAAATGGTTCCAATTTAGAAAATGGTCCAGATTTTAAAAAATGGTTCCAAATTTGAAAATGGTTCCAAAATTAAAATGGTTCCAATTTAGAAAATGGTTCAAATTTTTAAAATGGTTCCAAATTTGAAAATGGTTCTAAAATTAAAATGGTTCCAATTTCAAAAATGGTTCCAAATATGAAAAATGGTTCCAATTACGAAAATGGTTCCAAATATAAAAAATGGTTCCAAATTTGAAAATGGTTCCAAAATTAAAATGGTTCCAATTTCGAAAATGGTTCAGATTTTAAAAATGGTTCCAAATTTAAAATGGCGCCAGTTTTGAAAATGTTTCAGACTTAAAAAATGGTTCCAAAATTAAAATGGTTCCAATTTTGAAAATGGTTCCAAATTTGAAAAATGGTTCCAAATTTGAAAATGGTTCCAATTTCGAAAATGGTTCAGATTTTAAAAATGGTTCCAAATATAAAATGGTTCCAGTTTCGAAAATGGTTCAGACTTAAAAAATGGTTCCAAAATTAAAATGGTTCCAATTTCGAAAATGGTTCAAATTTGAAAAATGGTTTCAAATTTGAAAATGGTTCCAAAATTAAAATGGTTCCAGTTTTGAAAATGGTTCAGATTTAAAAAATGATTCCAAATTTAAAATGGTTCCAATTTTGAAAATTGTTCTAAAACTAAAATGGTTCCAATTTTGAAAACGGTTCCAAATTTGAAAATGGTTCCGATTTTAAAAATGGTTCCAAATTTAAAATTGTTCCAATTTCGATTTGGTTCTAAAACTAAAATGATTCCAATTTTGGAAATGGTTCTAAATTTGAAAATGGTTCCGATTTTAAAAGTGGTTCCAAATTTAAAATGGTTCCAATTTCGAAAATGGTTCTAATACTAAAATGATTCCAATTTTGAAAATGGTTCCGATTTTAAAAATGGTTCCAAATTTAAAATGGTTCCAATTTCGAAAATGGTTCAGATTTTAAAAATTGTTCCAAATTTAAAATGGTTGCAATTTTGAAAATGGTTCAGATTTTAAAAATAGTTCCAAATTTAAAATGGTTCCAATTTCAAAAATGGTTCCAAATTTGAAAAATGGTTCCAAATTTGAAAATAGTTCCAAATTTGAAAATGGTTCCAAAAGTAAAATGGTTGCAATTTCAAAAATAGTTCAGATTTTAAAAATGGTTACAAAATTAAAATTGTTCCAATTCCGAAAATGGTTCCAAATTTGAAAAATGGTTCCAAATTTGAAAATGGTTCCAATTTCGAAAATGGTTCCAAAATTAAAATTGTTCCAATTCCGAAAATGGTTCCAAATTTGAAAAATGGTTCCAATTTCGAAAATGGTTCAGATTTAAAAAATTATTCCAAATTTGGAAAATGGTTTCAACTTTGAAAATGGTTCCAATTTTGAAAATGGTTCCAAAATAAAAATGGTTCAAATTTCGAAAATGGTTCTAAATTTTTAAAATGGTTCCAAATTTGAAAATGATTCCAATTTATAAAATGGTTCAGATTTTAAAAATTGGTAATTTTCAAAATTGTTCCAATTTTAAAATGATTCATTTATAAAAAATGGTTCTAATTGTGAAATTTTTTATTTTTGAAAGTGGGTCCAAATTAAAAATGATTCAGAAAAGAAAGAAACGAAAATGGATCAGATTTCGAAAAAACATGGCATACGAATATTTTCATATAAAGAAAATAAAATAAAATAATAAAAGACAGAAAAAGAAAGAGATAAAAAAATAAAACAGAATAGAAAAATAAACAGGAACGAAAATAGAAATGAAAACCGAAAACGTAACAATAAATTGGGCATAAAGTGAAATTACAGAAACCGAAGCGTAGCACAGTGGTTGTGTGTTATGCCCGCCAGCATGTACGTCGCTGGCCCAGCATTTGTAGCATATGCAGGCGACGCGAAGATACAGCTCGCTAAGAGTAATATATATGTTTGCGGCCGAACGGGTCACGCTGTGTGCGGCACTGCCAGGTAGTCTGATCCAAAAAGAAAAAGCGAGTGTCGCCCAAAATGCAACGGCCCAAACAATCCAACTCGCAATTGCACGGAAACACGAAGCCAGCCAGGCGCCGCAGGGTACGACCAGCGTGCGGTGCCGCCACGTAGTCCTCTTCGTGTTTGAATGGTGCGCCGGTACCTCTCATACCTCTCATACTCCTTCAAGGCATGTTCTCACGGATGCTGAATAAGGATTCTAGCTGCAGCTATGGCCTCCCGCGGGCAGTCAACCGCAAACTGTGGCGGGATTTCCTCCGGCTCAAATTCACCACTCCCCGCGTCCTGGTTTATAAGGTATTTACTTATCCCTATGTCGCAAATTTAAACAACATAATACGATATATATATTATAAAAAAATAAAAAAATCAGACTTTATTTTTTTTAATGGTATAATTTTGTATTTTAAATATTATATTATATTATATTAGTTAAATTCACAACCTAGGGAGTTAGACTAGTCACAATGGGGAGTAACATCAGTGCCACATAGGCAAAAAATCAGATGTGGCGGGTAATTAATGAGGAGAGAGATGGATGTGGTAACTAGCTATGTTACCATAACATCACACATTTCAAGGCAAGATGAGTGTATAACCTATTAAATATGACACTACACACATGTTACTCCTCACTATAGAGGTAGTAACTTAGAGTAGTAACATATGCATGTTACTAGTCTAAGTTACTCCCCATTATGACTAATCTTATAAACCATGACGGAGGGCGTATAAGATGTCGGTGTTCGGGAAGCCGCTCATTTCTTCCGTTCGGGGCGTCCACAACGATAGCTGTTGAATATCGGGCCGCGTCGTCCGATGCCGCCAGTTTCTCGCCCTACTACCTCACATGGTCGCCGCAACACCGCGCCGAGCTCCAGACGCTCAGCCAGCGTCGGGCCGCATCCCCCTGGCTCCTCACCGGCCTCAGGCAATCCACCGCCACAACCATGCGCCGGCAGATTCCTAACCCCAAAAATCCGACGAAGCAGGATGCCGGGGCATAGCTCGCCAGCTTGTCGAGCCACCCGGTAGCCCAAAGCACCGCAAGACAGGGCGCCCCGATTCTGTATGCTACCGTAAGCACCTACCGCCGCAATCCGAGCACCAGGTTCGAATCCCTTGCGTGCATAGCGGAAATCAGTCGTGCTCGCCCTCCCGGTCAGGCCGACGAGTTGGCCGCCCCCAGATCCGCCGCCCATGACCGCAATCCTGACGTCCACTGCTGCGCCGCGAGTAGGTCGTATCGGCCAGGGTGACGCACCTTACCGCGAGAAGGACATGCCCTGCCGCTGCCGTCCGCCGAGGTGGCCTTTGCCCGTCCACCTCATCCAGCAGGCTACTGTTTTTAGCGTCATTCTTTTGACTCATTTTCTAGTTTGCCAAACTTTAACTTTTATTCACCACATATTTCTATATGAGTGCATTCATCAATTGCCCATTTATATCAAAGAATAGCCTACTGTACACAAAGTTTTTAATTATCATCTTCTCTACATGCAGCATAAAGGAAAGCAATCTTCTCTGCTATTTCTTCTTTCTGTATCTACTCCTCCAGAAGGGCTTCGTTTCAGTAACTGGCATGACTGCAGTCGTGTTACTGGACTCCTCCTTTCCTGATAACAAAGCATCTGTCAATATACAACCTCTGACGTGGAAGTAGAAAACACTGGTGAGTTGTGCGAATATATGTATTGTACCTCTGGTGTGGTCATCTGCATGGATGTCTTTAGTAGTAGAGACGGGAACTGACTCTCTTGATTCTGAATTGTGTCCTTGGTTAATCCAGAGGATGATATCCCCAGCTGTAGGTCTCTTTTCGTGATTATCATTTGCACATTGTAGGCCAATCTTAATGCACATATTTACTTGCCCGAGGACATCTGTTTCTTTCGCCGAGGGGTAGACCGATTGTATGTGTGACTCTTTCGTCCAATCTTCCTTAACCTGTAGAATTTGGAGAAATGATTTCCAGCAAACAAATCGAGCAATTATTTACAAGAAATTAAGTAAAGAGTAATAAAACACATTTGAGTAAATCTTCTTACAATCTTCGTAAGTTTTCTATCACTGTTCTCTAGCCCTGTTACGATCTCTAGAATCATAACACCTAAACTGTATATGTCTGCCCTTACTGGGTATTTCAGTTCACCACCCTGGCTCTCAGCGTACTCCGGTGCCATGTAACCTCTGTAAAATCATTAAGGACGTGAAAAACCTGCGCAAAAATATATTTTAAAATGCGCTAGCATGTAAAGGGCATACACTGATTTCATCATAGTAGTTGCCCTGTCTTTGTTGTCCTTTTCGCCAATGAGCCATGACACACCGGTATCCGATATACGTGGTGTGTTATTTTCGTCCAGCAAAACATTGGAGAGGCTTAGATTCAGATGAACAATTGGACTGTGCACACAATCCTCATGGAGGTAATACAAACCTTCGCAGGTTCCTTTGATTATTTTGAAGCGCATCTGCCAATCGACATGTTGAGATCCTTGACCTAAACGAGATAGCGATAAACCAATCAGCAGTTAGAACTAAATGCTGCATATATTTTTTGTAGTTTCACTAACATAGTAGTAAGCTAATACTCAGTCGGTTGCAAAATATATGAAGGTTTAGCTTTACCAAAAATTAAACTATTTAATATTTGACCAAGTTTATAGAAAAACATATCAACATCTACAACACGTCAACACCAATTTAGTTTTGTTAGATTTATTATAGAATATATTTCCATACTAAATAGATTTAACATTGGAGAAATTTAAATATGTTATTTAAATTCGGTCAAACTTATAGAAGTTTGACTTAGAATAAATTAGAACAACTATTTTAGAATGATAATCAGACACTTCTATTTTTAGTTTTTTACTCCTGGTACGGGTTGGCTAATAGTTGAACTTGGCTGCATGTTGGCCAGATCTGGCGCGGTGTGGCCCCATGATGCATGGCTTCAGCGAGCGGACAGGGAGTTAGATTGTTGTGGTGGTGGTTGTTGGTGGAGGTGACCTTCTTGTGACACTTGGCTTGATTATTATGGATTGGCTCGGCATGAAGCGATGACATTGGGTTTGGTTTCATCTTACTCTTGTTGTGTGTTAGCCTCCTCTTGGCAGGGCGTCGCAGCTCTGTCTTTACAAAACCATCCCATGACAGGCTTAGTGCAATTATCCTATGACTTACCATGTTCAGAACAGTATGTCGGAGTGGTGGCCCCGGGTCATGTGTTAGGATGTCAATTTTGGCTGCTCTCATGGCAGGGTTGTCGACCCATTGCGTATGCAACCTCGGGGCTGGTGTGGGTATCCCGGTTTATATGGAATTTTTTGCCAGGCTTTTCACATAAACTGGTCAATTCCCTTCTTTTTGCAAAGGCAGAGATGCTAAAAAAAACGTGTACCGTCGATATCACACATACCAGTAATAAGTTTGTCTCGAAGGCTTCCGTTAGGCAGATGTTCGTAGCAGAGCAGTTGTTCGGCTTCAAATAGAATCAGCTTTTTCTCTCCACGTATTACCAGTTTTTGTTTATTAGAGTAGTCGTGGCAGCAGCCTAGGAGCCTCACTATATTGTCATGGTTCAGACACATGAGCTGTTGAGTGTGGCTTGCGAACTTCTTCTCATCGACTGTCAATGTACATAACCTCTTCACAGCTATCACCATTCCCCTATCTGAAATGATTCCCTGTTCACCAATATTCCATAAATTAGTGCGAGATTGTCGGTGTACATAACCTCTTCACAGCTATCACCAATATCTCTTTGCATTAGATTAGTATGTGACTGTTCTTCTCTTTTCAAGAACTAGGTAATTAAAAACGCTGCCATTCGATCAAAAAAATTATATGTACATGTCAACCTGGAGGGGATGACAAGAAAATATAAATGATATACCAGTATTTTGCTCAGGGCGAAGAATGCACGTGTACCTGATAAACGAACCCAGAAGCACCTCCTTTCCCGATTTCTCGCTTGTATGAAAATTCGTCTGTGATTTTCTTTAGAAAAACTAAGGAAGACAATTTCTCGTGCAGTGGGGTTACTAAGTCCACGTTTTTTGTGCTCGTGTGCGCGTCCGTGTGATCTGCTGTTGCGTCACTTGGCAGGTGATCTGATGGTGTTTCCTCTGGCTCCGTACCCTGTATATACACTATATTATATACTATATGACCTTCAATTTTGCCGAAGAAGACTAATGGTGTGTAGGGAATGACCTTCCATGCTGCAGGAGTACGGCCACTAAATGAGACGTCGTTGCTTTCGATTTCGTCAAGAAGCTGGAGAATGTCTAGTGCTGTAGGCCTTTCGTCTGGATTGTGTACCACGCATTTAGACGCGATTTCCATGCATCTTCGAACTTTTAGGCACATGTCTTCCACTGATGAACCGTCTCCTTCTTTTTCCAATCTTTCCCGCCAGAGTGCAATTATCTATACCAATTCGCACCAATGTGTCAGAATACCATAAGGAATATTAAATAATATACTGACTTCGGCGCTACAGAATAATTTGTATACCGACCATTGCAAAAGTACAGGGTTCAGCAAGATATAGCAATTCGAATTTGCTTAAAATAGCCAGTTTGCAGGTATTTATTAGATAAAGAGCTGATAGCTCCCAGGGTTGCCACACCTTATTCAACATGTCAAATTAGTCCCATAACTTGCGACCCTTGAACCCGTAGTACAAAACCTTCTATCGAGAGAGCAAATTGGCCAAATTTATTTTAGAGCTGACACGCGGTGTTCTATATTTTGCAAAAAGAATCGTATATTTTTGTTGTTCAAACGAGGCAAAAGCTTTGCTTTTTAAATTGATATAGGAGAAGCAAACATGACAGGCCGAGACCAAATGAAAACGGACCACATAGAGAACACTTTAAGCAACTATATCAGCTAAATGCTTATCTCCTGCCAGGATCCAGTCTTTGCCTTCGTCTTTGATCTTCTGGACGAGCTCCGACGGCGTCGAGAAGGTGTTGTTGAAGACGTGAGCGTTTCTTTCCTTCCAAATTTCCCAAGTGATCAGCGTAACTGCTGACTTGAGGCCCTTAGGATGCGCCGTGCGGGACTTGGTGGCCGCCTGCCAGTAGTCGAGGACGGTTGGACGTCCCATGCCCAAGTCCTGAACTAGGGATGGACAGGAAAGCCAGGAGGGCGCAGCCTGCAAGATACGCCTCGAGAACCTGTGTTCGAAGAGGATGTGTCTTGCTGTCACTCCCTGGCATTTGCAAAGCTGGCAGAGGGGGGTGTGCAGCCATCCCCTTTTCGCGAGGCGGTCTGACGTCCACAACCTATTCCGCACCACAAGCCAGGCGACGAATCTGCACTTAGGGGGGGGGGGGGGGGCAAGTTTTCAAGACCAGGTTGCTGAAAGAGCAGGGGTTGGATCCTATAAATTGGGCTTTATATGCAGATCCAGTTGAGTATTTCCCATCCAGGGTACGTGTCCAAGTTATGGTGTACGGGGCGTTTGGGTCCAGCGTAGTGCCCTGGAGGAGATCCCAGAGGTTAACGAACTGCTTGATGTGCTCCAGAGTGAAATCGTGAACCGCAATATCTAGCACCCAGTTGAGGTTGGCAATGGCGTCTTTAACACATCGCTTCTTATTTGATGCCTGGAAGATTTTAGGGGCAATTGACTTTGGTGAGGTTCCATTGAGCCAGGAAGAAGACCAGAAACTTGTGGTCAGGCCATCCCCGATGGTGACATTGGTTGCAACATCAAACAGTTCTCAATCGGTGTCGTCGTTCTGTGTTTCTAGTCCCACCCATTGTTTTTCTGGGGCTGTCCATTCTAGCCACAGCCAGCGCACATGAAGTGCACGTGCGAATTTTTCGAGGTCAAGAATCCCTAATCCTCCCAGCTTCTTTGGGCGGCACATCTTTGCCCAACTCACTTTGCACTTCCCGCCAGTCACAGTGTCACTTGCAGCCCAGACCATAGCTTGACGTATCTGTCGAAAGCCTTCAAGGTTGCTTTGTCGGCCTTGATTGCTGTGAGGAGGAAGATTGGCAGGGCCGTGAGGATCGATTTAACCAATGCGTCGCAGCCGGCTTTATTGAGGAATTTGGTCTTGTAGGGGTTTAATCTTGACGCTACCTTGTCGGTGTAAGATTGCAGGTCCACCCGCCTCAGTCGCCCCAAAGAGAGAGGGAGACCCAGATACTTGATGGGGAACTGGTTCAGAGCTGCCGGGAAGTTGATGAGGGTGGCATTTACGTCAATATCCCCGCAGCCAATGGGGGCCATAGAACTTTTCTCGATATTCGTCAGGAGGCCCGTCACTCTACCGTAGTTTTGCAACAGAGCTGCCAGGTTGTTGATGTCCTGAGCGTCGGGCTTCAAAACGATGACCGCGTCATCAGCGTACAGGGAGATGCGGGACTTCATGAAATTGCCAGGCAGAGATTGGAGAAGTCCAGATTCGGTGGCCAGCTCAAGGATTTTTGGGAGCGTGTCGATTGCGATGTCAAAAAGCAACGGAGAAATAGGATCTCCCTGTCTTTGTCCATGTCCATGTCCGTGTATGATCTCTTTTCCAGGGGTGCCATTCAGGAGCATCCAGGATATGGCAGTGGAGAAAATGAGCGAATCCCAGGCGCGCCAACGAGGGGCCAACAAGGGGGGAAGCCCAAGCGTTGCATAAGGTCCAGCAAGTAGTCCCAACGGACAGTGTCAAAGCCTTTAGCGATGTCGAGCTTTATCATCAGAGCAGGCGTGTGTTTTTGGTGAAGACGGCGGGCCACATTTCTGACATACATAAAGTTGTCGTGGATGCTTCTATTCTTGATGAAGGCGCTTTGGCAGGTGGAAACAATGTCATTCATCTTTGGGCGCAATCTTGAGGCCATTGCCTTGGCAATAATCTTGGGAATGATGTGGATGAGGCTGATAGAGCTATAATCCTTTATATAGTCAGCCCCCTCCTTTTTCAGAAGAAGAGCAATGTTGGCGTTGTTGATGACTTGGAAGTTGTTGATTGAGAGCTAAGAGAAGGCACTGATCACTTGCATTAGGTCATCCTTGAAAATTAACTAGCATGAGCGGAAGAAGTTGGAAGTGTATCCGTCCGGTCCAGCCGCTTTGTCAGACAGGAGGTAAGAAATGGCTCCTTTGATTTCCTCTTCAGATAAAGGAAGCTCTAGCTCGTCTAGGTCCTCAATATTTGGGTCGATGGCGTCCCCGTTGAAATCAATCGGGCGAGGAGTCAGGGCACCCAAGGTAGATGTGAAGTGGCCGTGGATGAGCTGCTCCTTCTCGATGTGGTTGACCACCCAACCCCATTTCGCCTTAGCCTCTGAATGACGTTTTTCCGGAGGCGAGAATTCACCCGTAGGTGGAAGAACTTAGTGTTGGCATCTCCCTCACAGAGGAAGTGGATTCGTGATGCTTGTCATTTGCGCGCAGGTTCTCTCCAGAACAGCCAAACCAATGACGCGGCGCTTTAGCGCAGTCCTGAGGGCTGCTTCACCTACAGATAGATCTCTAGAGTCTTGCGTAGTGTCAAGCTGGAGGATGACGTCGAGGGCCATGATGAGCTGTTGCTTGTGGTTGGAGAACAATCCCTTACTCCAAATACATAAGCTTCTTGCAACAGTCTTGAGCTTGTGGTTTAGGATGTGCACTGGCTGGTTGTCAGTGGAGGCCTGGTTCCATGCAGAGCTCACAACGTCAAAAAATACCGGCATGTTAGTCCAGAAGTTCTCGAAACGGAAAGATGGCGGCTTGCGAGGGCCACTGTGGTTGGAGATCAGCAGAGGGCAGTGATCCGAGAGCGAAGAGGAAAGAGCTTGTAAGGTGTGGGAGTCAAAAGTAAGGTCCCAAAGCATGACAACTTGACAAGGGTTGGGTCGATTCTCTCATTGCTCCAAGTGTAATTTTGGTTCAAAAGTCTGATCTTATTGAGATAGCAAGTGTTGAGAGCGTGTCTGAAAATGCCCATGAGGGGAGTTTCAAGTTGTCGTTATTCTTGTCCGTAGCCTGATTAATAAGGTTCAAATCACCGAGGATTAGCCATTTGGAGTCGTCAGTGGGAGCTGCAACAATTGCTTCATCCAGAAAGGCTCTCTTTTCAGAGTCCGAGGATGGACCATAAACGGTGGTGAGCTTGAAGGTGGTTCCACAAGCGCGAACAGTGACGTCAGCAGAAATCAGGTGTGTGCCAATATGTATGTTCGTGATGGTGACATAATCTTCGTTCCAAAGCAAAAGGATACCTCCTCTTGTACCGATGGCAGGGCGGTGGGAAAAAGATCGTTGCCTGGAGCCCCCAATTTATGCAGCTGTCTGGTGATCGATAAAATCCAACTTAGTCTCCTGAATGCAGGCGATGTGACAGGTGGTATGTGCGATGGTTGCATTGACGGTGTCTTTTCGTGCTTAGTCCTTTAGCCCGCGCACATTCCAGCAGATTATATCTAGGATGAGACCCAACATTTTGATGAGAGCAGTAGCAGCTAGGTTGCCTTGAAATTTAGCGAACACTGACTAGTAGAGGCGCTTTACAATGGGCGGCGTGTGTGGTGGGCTCGTATTGTAGGTTCTTGAAATTACTTGAAGTTGCCAGAAGTAGCAACTTTCCTGAAAGCAAGGCTTGTCAAGGTCGACGTTGATCGAAGAGGCAAAAAATTGCTTCGCATGGCTGATGGCGAGGAGTTGCATCTCCCGAACAGGTATCTCCCGAGCCACATGAGAGGAGCCCCGCCAGGGCACCTCCTACGACGGATGATGGCGGCGATATGTTGATTCCTTTCCTCTCCCTGCCTTGGCATTCATCTCTCCAACAATCTAGATTGGAAGTGTCACCCTGGTGGCGGCGATGCGCGGCGACAGCTGAAGCCACTCACTCACGGATGCGGAATAAGGTTTCTAGGATAACACGATCGTGGTGGGATGGCCTTGTACTCGAAATAGGCTCCGTTATAAAAATATAGCAACCAACCGATACAACTGCAAGGCCACTGCTGGGGCAAACAACATAAAAAGAACAACGAAGAGAAAACAAAGCCGACATCGGCGATTCGACAAAAACACAGATGACTCGCAACCGGTGCGCCCTCGGAGAATATCCACCATCGCTCCTAACACTCTGAAGCGCCTCGTACCAAGCAGCACATTGAAGAAGGGAGCGACGATGCAACGCTGCTACCCGGACAGTTCCAAGTGTTTCCCCTGGTGTGTGTGTCCTAGGGTTTCCCCCGTACGCTGAGGGGTGAGAAAGAGGTACCCGACGCCCTTCAGGAAGGATGGTGACACCCGTAGGTGTCAGTCAGTGTCGAGACGACATGGATTTCTCCCGACCTCCAACATTACCGCACCCTAGACGCTTTGTATAGCTCCACCAATCTAGCCGCCCACCAGCACACGCCACCACGTTCCTGTAATCCTCTCCATCGTCTCACCGCGGCCCATGTCACGAGGCCAAAGGAGCTTGGCGAGGGTCGGCGAGCACGCGGGAGGGATCTCCACCGCCAGAACGCAGTAGCCGAGCGGATGCATCACCAGAGAAAACGAGGCCCTCACCGGCCCGGCCGAGCAAAGGGCCCGTAAAACCCGGCCCGCCGCTGCACCGCAGCAAGGGCACCACCAACGTCGCAATCCCCAGCACAAGCGACTACTCCTCCGTCCACCGGGGGTGTCGCCACCACTCCTGGGCGGCCCGCCCAAGCCCAGATGGGGCCCTCTAGGGCCTAGATCTAAGCCAGGGAGGACAAAGGCGGCCGCACGCCGGCGTCAAGTCAAGCCAACCGCGCGCAGATTTAGCACGACGCCCCGCCGCTAACCGGCCGCACCACCGCCATCTTGGCCGCCGCGCCGCCAGGCCGAAGAGCACCGTCGCGGGTCGCCGAGCGCCACGCCGCCAGCCCACACGCACGGGGGAAGCTTGGCTACCGCCAACGCCGACACTGCACAGGCAGCACCCGACAGCCGTACACGACGGCGACAGGGAGGAGAGACGGGGCTAGGGTTCCCCTGTTCGCACGCGCGGGGGCAAGACAAGGGAGGGAGGGAGGGGAGAATCACCCCGTCTTGTACTACCTCGAACCGTCAGATGGTTTTGTGGGGCTGCGCAAGACGGCGGCGACGATTGCCGATGTATGCTGGCGGAAAGGAATGGAGCCCTCCGATTTGGTATGTGCGTTGCGGAGGCAGACAACGGCGATGCTCTTGCAGGGCGCATCCGATGCTCTCGCACCCGGGCCCGAGGCAACTCCGCGAAACATAAGATCCATCGGGGTCGACTGATGGCGGTGCTTATATGTCGCAGTTTCTTTCAACGACGACCTTGTTTCTTTGAGCCGACCATTGGGTGATGGTGACTGTCGGTGGCTACTATGTGTGGCACGGCGGTTGCCGACTGCTGGGCAGCAGCGACGGATCTAACCATGATCTTCTCGCTGCGACATGAGTGTTGACAACGTAGAAGTTTGGCGCTTAGTGCGGCGGCCATGGACTTTCGATGGCGGCGGACATCGTGATCATGTGGATGACGCGATGGACAGGATCTTTATTTGATGGTCTCTAGATCGGGGTGTCGCAGTCGATGACAGTATGGGACATCCTCTATTGTGATGGTGGAGTTTCGAGGAAGGAGGCGGTACGGGACGACTCCTCTACTTAGAGATCGGGTTTGACTCGACTCGGCATGTGATTGCAGAACGACTTCGGCGGAGTTGTCAAGTCATGCTTAGTTGGCGGTGCCGATGCATGACGTCTTATACCGAGGCATCAAGTCATGCATGAACCAGCCAGGTGCTACGCACGACGTCTCTTCCGCAGTGTCAATTCATGACTGTTGCTGCTCGATCAAAAGTTGTGCGGCAGTGTCTGGAGGCATGACAGTATGGGAAGTCATCGACTCCCATTCTCCTCCAGATACATTTGGTCAGCGGCTGAGTCATTGGTCAGATAGGTTATGCATGATGGTAGAAGCGTCAACCTCGAGTTTCACACTTCGGTGGAAACATTCTGATATTGTCGACGCACTTGCGTCGTGTACTTGCTTAATGTGGTTCCTCGAAGTTCGTCCATGGGGATGAAAATCCTAAGCTCGATCTTCCATTGAATTTGTCATTATCGGTGCGTGTGTTGTGATTCCTCTTCAAGGTTCTGCTGAGAAGCTATGTATGTTCTCTTTGTCTACGTCTTTTACCATAAAGCTAGTGGTACCATGGTGAATCTATTGTCGCGAGGCATGAGGTATTGGGTTTGTTTCCTTTTGTATCTTTCGAATATGCCAATAAAATGGATGTGTGCATCGTTTTGATGCAGAGGTTGGTACATGCTCCTCTTTTCGGAAAAAACCTAGACTTTTGAATTTACTCTACAGTTTTGAAGATGGAGAAAATAAAAGTAGAAAGGGTTATAGAAAAACTGCCGTGTTGAGTTCAAAGAATAAAAAGGTATACATTGATCTAGACGTGTGATTAGGAAAAGTATTCTTACTTCATCAATAGTTATTTCGTAGCGCCACCTCCGCCATCTTCGAAAAAGCTTTCCAATTATAATTCCGAAGCTATAAATGTCCGATTTAAAATCAAATTCACCGCGTACACGTTCCGGCGCCATAAAACCTCTACATGGAAATTTGATAACTTTAATTATGAGATAAATTCGAATATATTATGGCTATTGGAATACGCACATAAACAAAAACAAAATCAAAGAGGGTGGTCTTACGGTGTTCCAACAATGTTTCCTCTAATATCGTCATATGTTTTTGCTTCATCAGCGAAACGGGAACAGCCAAAGTCAATTAGTTTTGGCATACAGCTACTGTCAAACAATATATTTTCTAGCTTCAAGTCTAAGTGGATAATGCCTGCTTTGTCATGAAGATAATGCAAAGTTCTGCAAAGTTCCTTGGTTACTTGATAGCGCCAGTCAATTTCAAGTCCAGGAGTCTTACCTGCATATGCACCAAAAGCATATTGAACAAATATTAAGTTAAACTTTTCATTTCGAAAAATGCTTATCAATATACTAAAACGGAAGAAATAGAAGTAAGTATTTGCATGGTCCATATTTCCCGTGTGGGCGCTTATAAAGAGCGAACTTATAAAAACTACCTTGTTAACACATGAGTAAACCCGTGTACCTTCGATGCCGAGCGCAATGCACGTCAACACACATGGTGGCAGGTCGGTCAGAAGCGCGGTACCCAAGACAGACCGGCCGGCTCTAATGATACTTGACCAAATAAGGAAAAGTCACTGCCCTATACAGAGCCTTCAAGAAGGGTCAATCGCATGAGCGTCAATGTTGGCGAGTCCAACCAAATATCGAAAGCCGAGTTTAGAGACGCCACCTTCAAAAAGAATATGGCGCATGCCCATCAACATGTTCTTATCTAGCGGAAAGACCTGATCTTGTGCTTCCACCCGGAGTCCGCACTTACTTGTCTCAAACGGGCCATGCCAGCAACCTCCGTATCGGCTTATGACTTCTTGCCAACCAGATCGCGTTGCTGAGAGAGTCGTGCCCTCACACGCCGCTGGGGGCGATGCCGGAAGCAGCTTCAGCCCCCGCCACTTTGCTTCTCTGGTCGTTGTAGTACCTCCTGTAATCTCGGTAGTCGGAAGAGGGTGAAACGTTGGACTGCACTTCCGTAGTTACATGATGTTACCCGGAAAAAGAAAATGAACTTGTAGAACGAACCGAAATTCCATCAATCTCGACATGATGCTGTCACCCGATCTAGCGGCTCGAACCAGCATATGCGGCAACACTGGGAGTTCAGAACTTTCCACACCCAGGTTCAGAAGAAGCAGCAGAGGCAGCCATGAGGGATTCAGCCGGGATACGTCAAGGAGGATTCCTGCTGCCTCCAGCACTGCCGCTGGACGCACGCTGGCAGGGACGCCGTACAAGACCTCAAGCTCGAGTCACCTACCGTAGTTTAGAGGCCGGCGTCTTTGCAGTTCAGAGAAGGGAGACGAGAATTTCATAGCAGGGAGAGCGGGCCGTGTGGCCGGAGATCGGGACGCCATGCGGGAGCTCGCCGATGGGGCTTCTCGGGGTGGAGGCGATGTTGGATAGGGGGCGTCATGGCGGCCGGGGATCGAGGAAGGGGGCCGCCATCCCTACAGGATTTGGGTAGCCGCCTACTTGCTGCGGCGACCTCTCGTCCATCTCACCAGACGGCGGCGGGAAAGTGTACATACGACAGGAAGGTTGGGGCGCATCATGGACTTTGATGTCGCCTTGCAGGGCGGCACCGCTGGAGGTGGATCGACGGCGGGTGGAGGGACAACGCAGATGGAGGCGGGGCAGCGCTCCGGCAGAGGGGAGACTGGGGCGACGCGCTCCGGTGGAGGGGATACCGCGGGGCGCGGGGTGGTGGAGGTCTCGCTCGGCCAGGGATTGAGGCGGGCGGCGCCGGAGGCCCTCGATCGCGAGCTCGGTGGTTGCCTCGACGGGACTTGGGATCCGGTGAAACAATATCACCGTATTTCAATCAACTCTTGTATACGATTGGACAGCTTAGAGCAGATATGGTCAAAGCACCGACTGGTAGAACTTGCCTGTGGTAAGATGATTAGGAGGGTGGTTCTACTTAGCCCATCAGAGTTCAAACTCCAGGTTTGACGTTAGTGTTTCTCATTTAAGGCGGAATTTTCTTCAATACGAGGTGACAATCTCGTCGACAGCGAGGCGTCTGTGATGACTTCGTCAATCTCAAGACTCGACCCGCCGACTCGGTCTTTCAGATGTGCTCATAAGGGTAGGGTGTGCGTGTGTGCCTTCATAGGAGTGAGTGTGTGCGCGTCTATATGAGCGTCTACGTTGTACTTGGTATCTTTAGGTGGATGACATATTTTACGTTTATAAGAGCAGCACGCCCAACTGCGCTCCTAATAGGGTTATTGGGCGCGGCGACACAAAATCGTCCCAGCGGCGCGCCCAATATCCCAAATGTTGCTGGCAGACCCCAATACAGCATCCGGCAACCCTGCTTTGGGCGCAGGTTTTAGAGACGCAATCGGGCGTGCCGGCAACCGCGGCAACGCGGGGCCGACGTGTCAACGACCCAACGGCCGGTCAGCGTGATTAATTGCGGCCGCTGAGCGGTTTTCTGACGCGTTGCGTCTCGTCTTCCCGACGCGCGTTGCCGGAGTTACGATGCATCAGGAACTAGCGCCGGAGTAATCAAAATTTTGAGTACTATGCTACGCAACACCGTTGCCGGGAGGTGAGATTGTTGCGGAAGATCTTGTGTTTGTCGAAGTAGATGTTGGTGAAACATCATGAAGAATCTCACGTCCACACCAGGAGGTGAGATTGTTGCCGATTCTTGTCGTCGAGTAATTGCTTGCGCAACCCGCTCTAACAGTATCCACAAATACACCGCGCCAATCCGTCAGCGCTCCGCCGTCTAGAGCACCTGGTGCCGACAAAGAGAGACTGTCTTGCGGCGTAGTTTAGATGGTTGATCTAATCGAACTTGATTAGATCAATATGAGATTAGAGAGATCTAATTCTCAACACATGAGATCTAACTAGAGAGAGAGATTAGAGCTATGTCTAATTGAGAGCTATTAGAGCAAAGTCTAATTCACAATATCTCAAGAGAGATGAACTTGTGATTTTCTGTTATGTGTTTCTCCCATAGGGGAGGAGTATATATAGTGGGTCAAGGGGTGGAGGTGCTTGGGAAGGGGTAAGAACCCTTTCCCTTGGTGCGCCGACCCTAGGGAGGCCTACCCCTCTCCCAAGTCGGTTGGGGAGAGAAGTCCTTGTCCAACAAGCACTCCCTCCCAAAAACCTCCCCTCGTTGACTTTTTGACTTTTTGCCTTTTAATTCTTTCCTAGTCCAATTAGGACTCTTGCAAATCTCCAACTTGAACAAGAAAAGAGAGGGGGTGGAGGTGGTGCACCGGCCAGGGAGGTGGGGCCCAGCCGGCTGACCCGCACCAGGTGCGGTTCGGCCCCCAGGGCTCTCCCTTCCTCCTCCGGCACACCCCCCTTATTGGCAAACCTCCGAAACTCTTCCGAAACGTTATATACTCTATAGATAAAATCATCGACTCTATCCACTGATGTCAGAAACACTTCCTCGCATCGCGGAACATTTCATGTTCACCGTATTTCTCTCTCGGGAAATTCTGCCCTATACCGGCATTATTTCCCTCTCATGATAACTTCAGCGGAACACCTCCGAATCACTCCGGAGTTGTTCCTGTGACATCAGAGGGACTCCCACCACTTCTCATAACCACTATACTGCAACTTTATTCTCTCAATAAAAGATTGACTCACAGCTTAAGTGTGTGACCCGAAAGGTTCGTTAACACATAGACATGTCCGGGAGCTTAACAGACAATAACCACCATTGGGACCTAAACGCCTGTACTGGCTCCTATGTATTCACGAGTGAACGACAGAACCTCTTTATGTTTCTCATTACGCTAATCCCCTTACGTACATGATACCAATGATATCACGAGGTTGAAACAATGTGATGTAGTGTGATCAAGACCTTTTGATCATAGCACATATAATACTTGTTTACCGATATCATTCTCTTTTCTCATTCTGTATTCTCATGTCCTGTGATAAACCACACTGTGTCTGGCCAGACGATTGGGGTGACATGATAATATTGAGTTGGCCTAGAGGATGTATCTCTCCATCGTCTGGAGGAGTAAGTACCATTCTTGAATAATCTTTGTTCTAATACTTATTCTAGTTCAAACCCAATAGTCACCGTTATAATCCCCAGTGACGGCTAGACGTTTGATGACTATCAAAGTGTGAGTGTCAAATAAGCGGTCATTAGACGTTCTCAAGGTATAGGAATATAACTAATGAAAAACTCTATATGATCAATTGCTATTCTTCATCTTTGACAATTTATCTCATAGCAAGATCATAGGGTGGGTCGGTTCGGTACTATTATCATTCCGATAATAAACTCCTATAATTATACAAAGTCCATGATCAGGAAAAATGCGCAAACGAGCGCGGGGCCTCCCTGTCAGCGACCAGATGAAAAGACGCGCGAAACTAAAAGACAAGACTCATCGTCCTCATCGCTTCGGCTCCGGCGCCCGTTAATGGCCTGACGCTGATCAGCCTTCCTGCCGACGCGTCCAATCGCGCGTCCACTCGGCGGAGTAATGGCGCGACACCGCCCACGTTCCTGCGCCTGCCCGCCGCTATTTAACCCCTGCTCTCGCCGACTCCAGAGGACACATCCCGCCGTCTTCCAGAGTGCACTTTTCTCCCCTCTCTCACACTAGTTCAGTTGCAATGGCGGAGCGATACCCCGGTGACGGAGCGGGGCGGGCAACGGCTTCGGCCTCCGCTAGCTACGGGACTAGGAATCGCGGCTCCTCTATGAGGCGGGGTACCCGGCGCCGCCGGACATGCACGTCCCCTGCAACTGGAGGCTGAGCGCCGACGGGGTGCCGGTGCCGCCGGTGCCCGAGGGCGCGGACCGCATCATGGAAATCCAGGCTGTCCTCGCCACCCTCTCTGACGAGGCGCAAGGACCCACGGTGGTATCCAGCCAACCACGCCGGCTGGACGGCCTACTTCCAGGACCGCCGCCGTCGGGCATCATCGTCCTCGACGACAGCGAGGAAGAAGACGAGGCCGGGCCGAGCCAGTGGCACGGCGGCGACGCCGGAGCAGGCCCTCGCGAAGGACGAGCCGCCGACCGACAACGACGATCACGGCGATATACAACGTTCTACAGACATCTAGGCATGTAGATGCTGTTTTCTAGTTTTAATTTATGTTTTCTAAGTCTACTATGTAATCCGCCTAAACATGTACGGATTTCGCCTATATAAATGAGGTTCGTCTAAATCTAAATGCATTTCGTCCAAATTTTTTTTTTTTTGAAAACTTGGGCCGAGTCTCTTGGGTTCACGGCAAAGAACCGGCTCCCCCAGGCCGAGAATAAGCGCCGGCAGCCCCAAAAAGCCCATTTTAGTGCCGGCAAACGGCCTAGGGGCGCGAACGCCTGAAGATGCTCTTATCTCCTTTTGTTTCTTCTCTTTGCACCCCAACCACGCCCCTCTTCCCCGAAACGCAATGGCCGCCAGGCACCAGCGTCAACGAGCATGTACCGTCCGCTCCCCTGCTGCTCTGTACCGCCAGCGAGCTCGGCCGTCGCCCCGCCATGGCGTCCATATCCTCCGTGTCCTCTCTTCCCCGTTTAATCGATTTGGTCATGTCTCCGTGCAACTCGTGGTGAGCTTTTTTTGGCCGTCAACGTCGTGGTGAGTTTAAACCAAAATCTTGTCTCTCTCTCTTGTTCATGTCCATTTTTGCCTCCACGTGGTACCAGATCTAATCCCCTCTCTCGTTTTCTTTCCGGCAACGCATAAGCTCCCTCGATGTGCAGCCATGGCCGCTCGCACCACGCCTCTTGCCAGCACCGCCCATGCTGCAAGACCCGGCGCCCATGCTGACATAGGTGTGCAGAGGTGCTCCGACGGCAGGCGGCAGTCCTATGAAGGGCAATGCGATGTGGTGCCAGCAGGAGCGGTGGTGTAAAGAACACACCAAGTTGCTGCCTGCGGTGAACGGATGCTACCAAGGCAGGCATGTGTTGCTGCCATCGGTGGTCGATGTTGCTACCATTCGGTCGGAGGAGGTGCTGCCATCGGGGGGCGCCGGTACTGCAAATGAACTGGGGTGGTTCGAATCCACCTCAGAACGAACAATGAATGAATGTGGGAAAGCCCTCGTGCGAACAATCAAACTAAAGGGGCTATCTTTGTGAAGGTACCGACACCAGAAAGTAGATCATATGGCCTTTCTTTCGCCAAAATCAAGTAAAGCCCCGGCCCAAGAAATGCAGCAAAGCAAGTCGTCTTTGGTTTGGAGCGAAATTCCCGGATGTATAGGCTTGATCGAGTGCCTTACCTGAAATCGACGATATAAAGTGGGCTCTTTAGCTTGCTGCGATAGAGGTCTCCTTCTCCCTTAGCAGGGAGACCAGTCCCTACCTCTTTTCAATCAATCTTTCATACTATATGCCTTTCGCATCCGCGGGTTGAGCCTGATCCCCTGCTGGATCTGGCAGAACTGGCGGGCAAGGTCGGAGTAGTAGGCAAATACATTTTTTTTTGGAAAGCTCTCCTCTTCCCTCCGCTATATGATAGAGACCCATCGCTTCTATCCCTCTTGCTTGGCCCTTCGGGTCGTTGCGATAGCGCACTATCTACACTTCACAGCAGTATAGAGATGTTTAAAGAACTCATTCGTCATCCCACTCATCTCCTCTGAAGGCTCTCGGTTACAACACCATCCGGCCTATTAAGGCTAGAACGAACAATGAATGAATGTGGGCTGGGCGGTCAACCAGGTAAGCCTGTGCCCAGGAAAGAAAGGCGGCTCTCTCGCTATATCCACCCGGACATCGCTTCGTTCACCTATGTGCCATGGGCTTGCAACGAGAAGCATGGCTTAGCCTAAAGCCAGCTGCAAATCGACACTCACAAATGCTAGCGAGAGGTGATGAGGATGTGAGAACGGCAAAGCGGCGACACCTTCTCCTCCCAGCTCAGTTGGGTTTCTTCCTTTCTTTTCATGATGCTCATCTTGTATCCACTACCAGATCCTTGTAATAGCTGATACTAGTGTTTCAGCGGATTTGATTACCTGGCTGTTAACATCTTGTATCAGAGTCTCCTCGGAGCATCTCCAGTAGATGATGTACATTAGGGTGTCCGCTGATGTAAATTTAACATCATGCACTACAAATTTGGGTTTGGTGATGCAAATATACATCACCAATGGGGATGCCTTATCCTATGCCCAGAAAGAAAAAGGTTATGCTGGGAAGCCAACAGCCGCTGTGAAAGTTCCCCGACACCGACCGTGCTTGTCTAATATTTGACATTACCTGCTTGTCTTTATTCGTCGCGTGCCTTGCAGATTCTAGCTTTATTGAGATCTAGATGTTCATTCGTGAAAAATGGAAAAGTAAAAATTGTGTTTTATCGACGTACATGTAGGGATGGCATGGGTACTCATTCATGTGATAATGTCTCGACTCCGCAAAGAGCAGAACAACAAATAGATTTCTTCCAGGTGAGTTATGTGTTATTTTTATTACTATTTTCTGCTCAATATGACGTGTTGCAAACGTGTGTATTTTTACTCGCGAATACACATTTACTCTTTAAAGAAAAAGTATACCCGTTGACGGGTATGGCTATGGGTGGCTCCACCCTTAACCATATCCCTTCGGGTGTCGTACCTACTACACGTGATTCCCTCCCTAACAGGTCAAGTTGACTGGTAACAAAATAGATGTAAATATGCTACGGTACTAAAACTAACTTGTAGAGAGGTTTTGACTGGCACGAGATATGAGATAATTTTCGATTTAACGAATTCTCCTGAGTGCCAAAACGCAATCCTGGCTTGTATATACTTTCCATTATGAGAAATATGCAACTTGTGTTTTATGGAGGCAAGGGCCAGTATATATATGCACACATACATGTGTGGTAAATATGCAAATGACACTTTATACAATAGGAAAATACACAAAATACATGGACATTTTATTGTAATAGTTGATACTCTACCCTAACATCCATGACTTAGCTATGTAATATTCCTATTGTATTAGGATTTTTTGCATATCTACCACACATATTCGTGCATATGACCTTATGAAATTCAAGTTGCATATTTCTTCACAATTTGAATTATATATAATATTGTATTAGAATAAGAAAAGAAAGTATGGAACATAAATAATACAAAGGAAAAGAAAGTAACCTCACCAACGTCTTACCAATATATTCATTAATATCCTTATAAATATTTCCATTCAAGGTTCCGCCAGGTACATACTCCAGGCAGATGAACCTTTGTATGATATCTGCGAGAACATATTTTCCTTGGTACTTCGTGAGCTCTCCTCTCGTCTCCGAACAATACCCTATGAGCCGCACTACGTTTTTGTGCTTAGCGCTAATTGTAGCAACAATCTCATTCACAAATGCAGTGTCAGACATGTCAGCGTTAGATAGGAAAAGCTTCTTGACAGCAATAGCCGATCCACTTGGAAGCACCCCCTGTTTGAAATCACCTCAGCAGTTAGTACTTGAGGAGATGGATGACGGATAGGATTCGAGGAGCAATCGAAGCAGCACTCGCTGCCTTTCGTCAAAAAAAGAGCAATCGAATGTAGACGATATACCTTGTACACCACTGAAGATGCTCCACGACCAATTACGCCGGAGAAATTACTGGTTATGCGCCTCAGAAGCTCAGACGACAGATTTACCGGCTCTGCGGTAGGATCAACTATGACGCGTTCCAGCGTATCTAACTGGCCCTCAGTGGTATCCATTAGATCATCCATTTCCTAAAACGGACAGAAGAATATTGCTGCCTGTCTTACCTTCCAGCACCAAGCATAATACGAAGATAGGAAGCGTAAGAGTGTTCTGAAAACAAACAAACACACAAAAGATTGGTCGAGCATCTTCGTTACTCACCCTGAAAGAAAGCCTTGGGTTGTGGAGGGGCTCGTATGGTTCCTCGTCCTGTAGCAAAGCATTGAACAAATGGACATGGATCTTAATAATTCCGAATAACACAATCGGCCGAGCACCTACCGAAGAAAGCTTCGAGCCGGGAGAGGGGAGCCGCGGTTCCTCTTCTTCAAGCTAGCAAAGCATTGACCAAACTGAAATAGATCCAGATCTGTATGGAGCGTATGCTGCCTGCACCTGACGATATACTCCACTAACCAATGGGCTTAAGAAAACCAAGTCTGTATGACGCTCTGTATATTTTGTTTAAGACACTGGGGAGGAGACCACCGCGTAGTCTTCTTTATTGATACCAGCAGTTTAAACCAATCAGCTTAAGAAAACAAGTCTATATGACGCTCTGTATTTTGCTTAAGACTCCGGAGAGGAAGAATGATAGTAAGAATGGAGCAACTAATGACCATAAAAGGAGAAACGAAATGAATGGAACAAATTTCTTTAATAGCTTGTGCGTGTGCAAATGGAATGGTGTTTTGTTTTCTTTAATAGCCCAAAACATATTTGCACATTCCATAAATATTATTTTCTTTAATAACTTGTGCTTGAATTTTATATTGTGGTATACGATGATCTTGTGTTATTTGTGATGAATTGTCCTATATTTGTGATATCTGTGATGGAATTGTTATATATGCAGTAAATTGCAGCGAATTTAGGAAAACAAATTGCCTTGTGTTGCTCTCGGCAAATTGGACACGTGGCACAAGCCCGCATAGATGTCCAAATGGGTCCTTTGCCGTAAGTATTTAAAATGCTCATGGCAAAACGCTGAGGAATATGATGTAGGTATTTAAAATGCTCACGACAAATCGTTGAGGAATATGCCATAGGTATTTAATATGCTCACGGCAAAGTTCTGACATGTGGACCCACCTATGAGGCCGCCGTTACACCGTCCCCCATCCGTCTCCACGTTTTGTTTGCCGTCAGCTCATGTTTAGCTTTTCGGCAAACATTTGCCATAGGCCCTGATGATATGCTCACGGAAAATCTCCGATTTAATGTTATATATCTGCCGTGAGTATTTGTGCGTTTGCCAAGGCAAACTACTTGTTTCCTGTAGTGGTTGTTTAAAGTTCACCGGGAAAAAGTCTGCACTATGATAATCCAATGTTTCCAATTTTCACGACTCAGGAGAAAGATGGTGGTTATGCAACAATAGAGCACGTGAGGAGAATACCAGCCACTTTCTTTTTGTTAACTTTACTTTCATATTGTATTTGTGACGATATCTGCTTTCCTTAGGATTTATAATATTCATTTTTTTTAGATAAAAAGTGTTTATTGATATCGAGAAGATACAACATGCACCCAGCCTCTGCAACAACGCAATAACCAAAGCTACTACGGATGCACACAGCCAAAAGACAATAAGAAGAAGAAATAAAAAGAAAAGTCCCGCTACAGAGTTACAGTCCTTGCAGCAGCCGCACAACCGCCACCAAAACAACACCTGATGTCCAATTCTTCAAAAGCAACGTCTTCAAGAAGAACCGTGCCAGGCACAACCAATTAAGGCCAGACCTTGGGTTTTCATCCTGAAGATAATCCTCGCTCTCAAAACAATGTCTCCAACAAGACCACTGTCAGGCACAACCAATTAAGGCCAGACCTTGGATTTTCACCCTGAAAGGTAGGACTTTGGACTTCACGTCCTATAAAATTTTATTGCGGACATGTGTAAGTGTAGACTTTTTATATACAAAAACAAATTGTCATGCTTTTAACTATATAAAATTTGAGCACATTTTATTATTCAACAGAAATTCTTTATGTTAATGGAAGGAGAAGTCCAATGGAAATTTGTGGGTGTATTGTGGCATGAATGATGACACAACAACAACAGTGGGGTTCTATCCTGCAAACTTATTTACAACATTAGCAGATAAATCAAATGCAATTGGTTTTTGTAGGAATCCCCACCGGTTATTACAACTCGAAAACAGGCCAGGGAGGCCAAGTACATGAATACAAAGCACAAATGTAGGGGTTTGGAGAGAGAAAAAGAAAAACATGAAAACAGGCCGGGGAGGCTAAGTACATGATTACAAAGAAGAAATATAGGGGTTTGGGGAGAGAAAAAGAAAAACAACAAAGCAGGGACAACTAGCTTGTTACATGGTCGATCGTACAGGACATAATGTGATTCCTAACAGCCTCCAACCCGTGTCGATCACAAGGAGTGGCCCAGAGTAGGATGTCCTCCACACAGAACTACAACACATTGTGGTGGGGAGGGGGGGGGGGGGGGGGGGGGCACACGACCGAGTTGAAAACAAGGTCATTCTTGGCTTTCCAAATATGGCACAACGTCGCAGTGATCCCGACGTCGTAGGGTTGCGTGTACGGTAATTTAAAATTTTCCGTCCAGCATACTACGCAACTACCAAGATCTAACATGAAGATACAAGCGAATACAAAGATCTAATGGTCTAGCTGAAGTACGTTACCAACACCATTGAAGCAGAAGAAGTGTCGATGACATAGTCGATGAAGCATGTGGAAGATTCTCTCGACTCCTTCTTAGCACAACCTTCTAGATCCGACAGAGAAAGGGTCAAACATTAGTAGTCCAATGTCTCACCCGTCCGAGAGTTCGCACACGTACGCTGGAACTGGTTCAACAGAGCTTCGCAGTCTAGCGCTAAAAAACTACTGCTGTATATGGAGGTGGAGATCCCAACACATGAGAAGGAGAGAGAGGGATTAGATGTAAGTCTAATTGGAGAGAACACCCCCAAAATATAGAGGACGCCTCAACCCTTTTAGACAAAAATCTAAACTTGTGTGTCTCCAAAAGGAGGAGTGGGGGGAGGGGGTTATATAGGAGGCCAAAGAGGAGGGGTGCTTGGAGGAGGGCAACCCTCCCCACCGCCGCATGATACGTCTCAAACGTATCTATATTTTTTGATATTTCATTCTTGCTTTATATCAAATGCAGCTAGAAAATGGTCTATGTATTTTGTTGTAATGAACAATTAAATACTACATTGAACTATAGCACTTTGCTCATTGCAATAATCTGTTGCTTGCAACTTCATACTTTCAGGTGACTTGCTGGACAGCGATCTCGGGATGGATTATTAGTCATAGATGCAGCTAGAAAATGGTCTATGTATTTTGTTGTAATGCCCAACTAAATACTACATTGAACTATAGCTTGTCATGGCATTGTCATGCCCTTACAATTTGTCAATTGCCCAGCTGTAATTTGTTTACCCATCATGTTTGTTTATCTGTTTTATGAAGAGACACCACTACTGAACTGTAGAGCCTGGTCCATTCTTTTACACTGATAAAAACACTGTTTCCACAGTTTCCCACCATCTTTTTCTCGATGTTCATTTTTGCATTCATAATTGTTTTCCTCACCATACGTTTAATACTTTGTATTCAGCAAGCCAGTGAGATTGACAACCTTCATGTTTCGTTGGGGCAAAATAGTTTGATTGTGTTGTGTGCAGGTCCATGCCAGACTCTCGTCCAAGCACTTTTCTGGCACCGTGTTGAAACTCTTCCAACTCCTACTGGTTCGATAACCTTGATTTTGCAATCAAGGGAAAATTGCTACTACACTGCTTCACACCTTCCTCTTGGGTTTCCAACAGGCTGTGTAGGCCGCATCAAGATGCGAGGAGCGCGAAAACTCGAACGTGCCTCCAAGGTACTGTAGGAACTAACCAATCGTGTGACGCTATGGAGACAAATGAAGAAGGGCCCAAATTTATTTCCCTACGGTAGCTCTGAAACACTGTATTTAGGTCGGTAATGCACAGTGCAACCCGACAGCCAATGGCGAGACGCCAGCTAGGATCGGGAAAACGGGCCCGAATTTCTTCTGACTGCCCGCACAGTGCAACGTACCCGTCGACGAATGGAGAGACTCCAGCTAGGATCGGGAAAATGGGCCCGAATTTCTTCTGACTGCACGCACAGTGCAACGTACCCGTCGACGAATGGAGAGACGCCAGCTAGGATCGGGAAAACGGGCCCAAATTTCTTCTTACTGCCCGCACAATGCAATGTACCCAACGATAGTGCGAACCGAGTGTGCCCCGGGCTACTGAAGAAAATACGCAGCGGCAATAAATGGACGGGAAATGTCGACGATGCTACCTCCCGGTCAACCGACATGTGGACCACAGAACGGACGGGACCCATCGACAGGGAGAGAGGGGGTGAGAGGAACGGGTACGAAGATAATTATCCTAGATGGGCGTGGGCCCTCGGGCTCCCGGGGTCGTCCTGGGAGGGTGTCAGCGAGACTGGGGACGCGAAGCTTGGAACGCGCACTACATATGCAAATCGGTGTTCATGCCGGCTCGAGCATCCGACGAAGATCGGACGGTGCAGAGGTGAGGAGCGAAGCGTATTGGACGGCCAGAAAGCTCAAATCGCTGTGGTGTGCCCAAGTGGTCTCACCGTTTATATCTTTAGATTCAAGATAACCACACGGTTTTTGAGATTTAAGTTTGATGATGAATTTAATCAATGAAATGTCGGTTATGTGTCACAAAAATAGTACACTGAATTTGTATTCAAAATAATTTTGTAATGGTATACTTCAGTCATAGGACTTACATATTACTGGTCGGTCTCACCATTTGTATCTTTAGATTCAAGATAACCACACAGTTTTTGAGATTTAAGTTTGATAATGAATTTAACCAATGAAATGTCGGTTATGTGTCACAAAATTAGTACACAGAATTTGTATTCAAAATAATTTTGTAATGGTATATTTCAGTCACATGACTTACATATTACTGGTCTAATTTACAGTCTACATTAATTCTCAAAAAGCATACCCACCTTATATTTCAGAACAGAGGGAGTACAAGAAAAGGAAATCCCGCCCAACCCATAAACAGGGCTGCTCTGTTGACTGCACTTGTGATGCAGCAAATGTGAAACATCACACTAAGGGTTAGCCAAACCATCTCCCTCTACTTTTTTGTCAGAAAACAGCATCACCATCTCAAGAGAAAAGACCGTCCAGGTTCCCATTTACAGGATTCAACTTGCACAGTGATGGTTTATGCAGGAGAAGACAGAGCTGATACTTCCTAACAATCCTAGATACAAGCATCACAACTTGTTCTGGCCCTTCCTCTTCGATCACCAGCGGCCACCTGTCAGGCCCGGATTCCTTACAGTACTCTACTCAACTAAGTTATACACGGTGAACATACATCATGAAGAATTGCACGCCTTCTTCAAAGCCTCGAAAACACCTCCGAGCATCGCATCTTGCACTAGCACCGCCTTCTCCCTGGATTTGGAACCGGAACCGATGGATACTTCTCTTTTCTTCACTCCCAGTACCTGCATGTATATGTACACAAGGTTTTTAGGAACTTCTCACATGGGAGTACGAAAAATAATGCATGGAATGTTCAGCCACTGAATGCAATTAACAGTTCTTTAGCCCCTTTTTACAACTGGAAAATGCTTGTCCGTATTAAACTCATTGAACTGTAGTTTCACCTTGAGTCCAAGACCGCCTACTAAAGCTTTCAGAAAGTTTCCAGAATTTCAGATTTGAGAAAGAAAAATGACACAAGTGATGTTTACTCTGTATAACATTATCATTTAAACCAGTGAATGTAGGTCTGATAGCTTTTTGTTCTCTCTTGATTGATCAACTAATCACTGGAAAATGTGCCTATTTTCAATCACCAGTGACCAGTAAGGCACTACAGCTGCCATCTTTGTCCAGGAATTTAACACACGGTTGTAATTTGACAGGGAATACAGTCGACAGGAGCTAAAACAAGATAAACGATAGTGTAAATGGGATTACGAACTCTAACTACCCACCCAGCATGCTTGGGAAGCTTATGTTGCGGGTTCCAGAAAATGCATGCTTAGGCTGCTTAGGTGCGGGTTCGAGGAACAAGCATGCTTAAGCCACTAGGTGCAAACGACCATTAGTTTTGCAGGTTCTGGTAAGAGAAAGAACCGGACTTCTCTTATGGCTTCAATGCTATCTTTCTCCTATTAGAAAAACTCCAGGCGCTGGGATTTAAACTAGTACATTGAAGTAGAACCACCAAAGAAACAAAGTTGGCCGGTGGAGTAGCACCGAGGCATAAAAGGTGTCCTCAACTGCAATGCCAGAGATATGGAATTCAAGAACATCACATATCTCCAAGCTGAACAACTTGAACTCGGATTATCGTCACTTTATAGTATGCATTATCGTCACTTTATAGTATGCATGCTTACAACTTGAACTCGGATGCAGAAGATCTCAGGTTTATTTTTTTTTGAAACGTGGGCAAAAGCTTTGCCCTTTTGAAACGTGGGCAAAAGATCTCAGGTTATCAGTACTATGCAACATGAAGTGCATCAGCAGGCAGCAAAGCTAACCATATGTCCCAATTCCGAAACAAGTATCGTCTCTCTTCAACCTCCTAATTCAATCTATCAATCAACACCTAGGTGGCCAGTTCGTGTAGATCAAGCAGTAGTATGTACTGTGTAAACGTCAGGGACGAAGCGCTATATTACCGAGCTAATGAAGTCGACGAGGGCGGCGTTGGCCTCCCCATCCCTGGCCGGTGCGTCGATCTGCACCCCGACGGACTCCTCCCCGATCTCTGCGAATCACTCACGGAGGGTTAGCGTCTCGAGCAAGCAGAAGGAGCCAATCGGCGGCGAGGATGGCGGAGCACGGACCGGTGATGGTGGCGACCTTGGAGCCGGGCTTGGCGTGAACGGAGATGGCGACGGTGGACGGCGGCATCAGCCGGAGGCAGCCGGGAACTCCGCCGCGGCCGAGGCGGCGGTGGCGGCCGCCGGCGCCGGTGGGGCCCCTTTGGCGGCCTTGCCTCGCTTCCCTGGAGCCATCTTTCTCCGTTCGAGATTCGTGTTCGCCTTTTTTTTTCTTACAAATTATCGATGTAACTCCTCGTGCTCATTAAAATTGGAGTGTTGGCCAGAGTTTTTCTTAGATAACGGTCACATTTACTTGAGCCTTCTTATCAACATCCAGCATCCTTTGATCTGTAAATAACATAAATTCTTTGATTTAGGCTCAATGATATGCAATTGTAGGTATATATTAACAAGTATATAAGCATTAGGTTCGAAGCTGAATGTCAAGCTACCAAAAGGTTAGCAAAGTGTTAAGCTTGAGGGCAATCCATCCCAACAGCTCCAACTCCTATCAATATCTTAACAAGACCCCCACCTGATTCGAGCTCACTCGCTCTTAACATTTACTCGAACCCGTGTCGCCCGCCTCCTCTATCTAGTTGCCCGCGTCAAATTCAATCTTGTGCCTCAACCTTTGATTCGTTCTCTTCTCCACTGGTCGCACTCTCTCGACCGGATTGTCCTCCTATTTGTCGTGACATCCTAATTTGACCACACAACCCACTCTATGTGGCGCCGCCATCAACCCGGCCATCACCCTCCGCGTTGCGTCACCCTCGACCACACCATCGACATTCACTCGTATATCCCAGCCACTGGACTTGTGCCTTTCCAATGGCCAAACTATTTGAGGATCCGGAAAAGATCAAGATCGACAAATTCAAAGTGTCAACTTTCGTGATTCAGATTATGGGGTTCGGTTTAACTAACCTCCACAAGGTAAAAATTCACTTTACCCATCTCACATACCGCAAGAAGGAAAACAAATTATTTAGGCCAGCTCCCGACGCTCCGTGACCTCGAAAAGCAATTTAGGCCGAAAGTTAGCCCATATAAAATATTTTCACTCTCCCGCCTTAAGCGGGCAATGTCGCGGCCCACGACAGGAAAGGAAAAAACACTGCGATAGAAAGAAAGTCCCCAGTCCCCACCACCACCACCGCCGCCGGCCCCTCTCCCCAATCCTCCTCCCATCTCCACCTCCGTCCGCCGCCATATTCCTCCAACATCTCCACCCGCCTCCGACAAGACAGCCGCCGCCGCATCCTCTCCTCTCCTCGGTTTACTCGTGGTAAGTCTCTAACCGTGGTCACCCAGACCAAACAAGTCAGTGTAGTTCCGTTGTTCATAGGGTTTACTAGTATTTTAGAATCAGGCAGCATGTTTGGGCGCTTCAAACATTAGTAGGGATATACTTTGCTCCTCGCTTCTAGCTCACCAGAATTATGCCCGAATAGAGAGCGAGCGAGCTACGCTCTGCACCAGGAAGGTTACCGTTCCTGTCACTTTAGAATAGCAACCATGTTTGGTTGGCGTCGCAGATTGCACCTGATCTAGTACCACAGAGATATTGCACTTCACATCTGGTCTCACGAGAGATAGGCATACTCATTTATCATTGTAGTGGAACAAGGAGCATTATGCTTCGTCTCGAAAATGACCTATCATAGCCTATCTGTCTTGATAGATTACACTCAGACGAGACCAAACAGACAGCGAGACCAGGCTAAGCAAGCACGATGACTCAGCTCCAAGCTACGCCGCTAAAAACACTAAGCTTCTCTGGCCGGCGGAGTGGTGACGCGGTGGCGTTGCCGTGCCGTCCGAGGGTGGCCTTCCGGTGCTCCGCCACGGCGAGGAGCTACAACATTACGCTCCTCCCTGGCGATGGCATTGGCCCGGAGGTGGTCGCTGTTGCCAAGGACGTCCTCTCCGTGGCTGGCTCCAAGGAAGGTAGGCTATACTGAATTGTCCCTTCTCCCGTGCCTCGAGCTCCGAGCAAGAGCAGGGTGAAATTGACCCATTGTTTCCTTCTGCCGCAGGATTCGAGCTTCGCTTCCAAGAGATGCTGATGGGTGGTTCGGCGCTGGACGCGGTCGGTGTGCCGCTCCCTGATGAAACGCTCACGGCAGCACGTGCCTCGGACGCCATCCTACTCGGTGCGATAGGAGGGTGAGTGAAATAATCTGTTCAAGGCAGCAACCACAGTGGTAACAGTTTTGGGTTGCATTTGCTTGGGTCAGAATTAGTGATGCTCATCTGTGTTTTCAGTAATTGGATGTGATTTTGTTGTTGTAGGTATAAGTGGGATAATAATGAGAAGCATCTCAAGCCGGAGACCGGGCTGCTTAATATCCGTGCTGGGCTTGGCGTATTTGCCAATCTGCGGCCAGCCACCGTGTTACCGCAGGTATGTATCCATATCTACTATTAGTTTCGATGCAGTTATCGTGAGCTCCATGCTTTACTTGACAAAGCTGCCTTTTACACTTTAGCTACTTGGCTACATTGTTTAATTTGCATACAGGGGCCATGTATCAGATTCTCTCCTGCAACTGCACATAATGTGTATAGGTGTCTGTAGATTAAATTTAAATTTAATTAAACGAACAATACTAGCAAATTAAGCCATGGCTGCAAGATATGGAATGAATAGACTTGTTTGTTTCAGTTATCTCCAATGTTCTCTCTGTGATTACATTTTCTCTTTGATCTAACACTTTTTTAGTTAGTAGATGCATCTTCTTTGAAGAAAGAGGTAGCTGAAGGAGTTGACATCATGGTTGTTAGAGAGCTTACTGGAGGTAATGTTGACTGAATTACGATGAAACTTGGATGATTTTTTTTTTTTTTTTTGAAGGGATGAAACTTGGATGATTATTCCTCTTTACTTGCTGATTTATATGTTTCCAGGTGCATTCTGATGAAACTTGAAACTTCTGCTGCTATTTTATTATTTCGCGTGACAGGGATCTACTTCGGCAAACCTAGGGGTTTCGGAACCAATGACAATGGAGAGGAAACTGGCTTCAACACTGAAATATATTCAGTTCCTGAGGTGACTACACTGTTCATCAGATATTTCAGCCACCCTCCCTCCTGATAAATTATTTTTTGAACGAGTAATAGTTCTTTCTGTCCCCAAGGCATAAGCATTACTAAATCTGCTGTCCATTTTATTTCGCTATTTCATTAATTATTCCTTTATGACGTCAGATTGTGTTTTCCGGAAGAATATATGTATAATTAAATCAAGAACTGTTTGTTTCATACCATTTATCGGTGTATAAAAAACTATTTGTTTGAACAACTCTTTTCTCCAGATTGATCGTATTGCGCGTGTTGCATTTGAAGTTGCTCGCAAGAGGGGAGGGAAACTATGCTCGGTGGACAAAGCAAATGTGCTTGAGGTACTTAATTACATGAATCCCAAATATGTTCTTGGCTTGTTCTGTTGTTCGACTTTTATGGAAATTGGAACTTAGCTATGGAGTTAAATTTGAGACATGATATATGTTTATAGAACTCTTATCTTGAACATCTAGTTGGATACAAGGACCAGTCACTTCGCTGTCACTAGGAATCCTCCTGAAAGTACAAGCTTCCCTTTCTCAGTATTTTATCTTGCACATAACTAATATAATATTTTCTCTAATATTATTCTAGGCATCTATGCTTTGGAGGAAGCGGGTGACCGCAATAGCTTCTGAATACCCTGACGTTGAGCTCTCTCACATGTACGTGGATAATGCTGCAATGCAGCTTGTTAGGAATCCTAAACAGGTTTGTTTCTCTGTATGTAACTTATTTCACCCTGAGTTAAGCAGTATGGGGATGTCTGACTTACTGAATTCCTTGCATCATCACAGTTTGACACAATTGTGACGAACAACATTTTTGGTGATATTTTATCGGACGAAGCATCAATGATCACAGGAAGCATCGGAATGCTCCCATCTGCCAGTGTTGGTGAATCGGTAATAGAGTCCATTCAGTTTTCTTTCAAGTCACATTAAATTGCATGTAAACGCTCTTATTGTCTGCTGAAAAGGCTGCAAGAAAGCAAATAAGGATTTTGTTTTTCTTTGCAGGGACCTGGTCTATTTGAACCTATTCATGGCTCTGCCCCTGACATTGCTGGGCAGGTTGGTATAGCTTATCTTCTAATTTCAGAGCATATTTTGTTGCAGAAACTAGAGCATTTGTTAGATACTACTCTGAAACTCTGCTTGCTCCTACTATTTACTGAATGCAGGACAAGGCAAACCCATTAGCTACAATTCTTAGTGCAGCGATGCTATTGAAATATGGCCTCGGTGTAGAAAGTGCTGCAAAGAGAATTGAAGCCGCGGTTACTGCGACACTGGACAATGGGTTTAGAACTGGGGACATATATTCTCCTGGAACGGTGAGATTAGCTTATGCATTGCTAAATTTATGTTGAAGGCAAAATTCAACTCCTACTAGCTGCTTTATATGTTTCCGCAAAACAAATAACTAAAACCCTCGTCTACTTGGCAAGTCTGTAGTTCTGTGCTTGAATATCATTTACTTGGATTGACTAATAGAAAGGCTCTGTTCTCTGGTCCGTAGCATGTCGAACGCATGGCCCGTGACCACTTGTTGTGGAATGCTCACTAGCAAGCACTACTCTTGTTTCTTTCTTTTCTTTCCTCTCTTCCGAAACTTACCCTGTTTATGTTCTTCTGCTGCAGACTTTGGTCGGATGCAAGCGAATGGGAGAGGAAGTCCTCAAGGCCCTAGAGTCGCAGGAGTAAACGGATATCCATCAGTCAGTCGGTCGGTCGGTGCGCACAAGAAGCCTCTAATACAGGATGGTGGAAAACGTACCAAGATTCCAAGATCGATGTTGACCTGGATTGCGTGATTCTGATTTGATTTTCTGCTCCGCATGTAGTACTTTTGTGGGAATTTTAAGCAGCGGATATGTTGCCGCCTTTTGTTGCTGAATTGGACAGTTCCTGCCGTGTTCCTGGACTGAATTTTGTCCCTGAAGAATAATAAAAATGGGGATGCATGGTTCCCTTTGTTTACCTAGCTGAAAAATATGCTAGGATTTGTTGCATTGGCAATTTGGCATGGGCTTGGAACACTGAAATGCTAAAAGTTGCATAGCTAAAACTAGACTGGGATACTGCCATTTATTCATATTCCAGTCGATGCAAAGAATCATCGGCTGAGTAATTTAAGTTTCCAAGCGTGTAAATAAACTAAGGAGATGGAAAATTAAAATAAATTAAAAAATATGTTCATGCAAAAAAGTGAATTCCGACTGCCGGATTCGAACCAGCGAACTAAGGATTTATTCTTGCTCAAGACCACCAAAGCGAAAAGAAGAGCAAGATGCTTAAAGCACATCAATAGCAATGTCGCTTGGCATGTCCATGGTAAAGGAGTTTTTCTTCTCTCAAGTCAAAAATCAGCACATGAATTGCGTTTCAATGTTAGTTTCCTTAGTACCACTTTGATTCCTCAACCAGATGCTTGACTCAAAAACAGCCAGATTTCTTCCTGGAAACAACTCATGGTCCAGCGACCAAGTTCGTCCTGTATTACCATCTGCCGCCACAAGAAAAGTCAGCACCATTTTTTCAACAACTCACGATCAGTCCTTGCTGTGCTGTCGTAAATTCCACACATCTTGTGTGGCCCTAAAAGCAAGTCAATATTATTGGCTCCAAATTTCACACATCTTCCATGGCAATCCTTGACTCCGGAAGCAAGCTATCTTCGTCTTGAGTAAAGGTTCTGCTCCCTATCCAGTCAGTAATGGTGTATACATAAGGACGGCCAGAATATCAACATTTCCTTAGTAAGCGATTGATCTTCTCATACACAATGGAGAAGGCGTGCAAGTGCATGCCTCCAACATCTTCCTTCCTAGCTACGATTATTTACTTATTCATCTGCATCTCCTCAAGGTGCAAATTCGCGCAGGCAACGGATACTCTGTTTCCAGGCCAAGCTCTATCTGGTAACCGCACTCTGCTGTCAGAGAATGGTGCCTTTGAGTTGGGTTTCAACTGCCTATATCCTCCATGTTCAGACTTCACATTCGGAATATGGTATGTCAACTCATCAACTTGTAGAGATCTAGTTTGGGTTGTCCGATCACGAGCGTATAACTGCCCCCAAACAGAGAACCTCAACCTAGACCCTTGGACCTCCTCTTTTAGCCTCTCAGGTGACAACTTGCAACTGAACTCCTCTATTAGGTACACAGGTGACCCTAGGACCTATAATGCTACTATTTGGTCATCAGATAATGGTGTGGAGGATATATCTACCTCTACAGTATCTACTTCTGCAGTTGCGGTACTTCTTAACAACGGAAATCTCGTAATAAGAGACCACGGGAACAGTTCATTGTTGTTCTGGCAAAGCTTCGATAACCCAGGTAGTATACTGCTACCTGGAGGATGGCTGGGACTTTATAGGTCCTTAGCTAACGCAAAAAATAATGGTTCTTCGGTCACTAGTTCAAACCTGGCCAGATATACAGACCAACCAAGGGGTTTTACTATCTACCTCATTACTGATTGTTTATACGACATTCATGTGACCAATTTTTCTGGCACTTTTCCCAGCTGGATGGATTTTCATGAAGATGAAAACAATTTATTCCTGTCCAATAATTCAGATTTATATGTACAATTGGATTCTGACGGTACGCTTAGTGCTGCTAAACTAGGGGTTGTGGGACTCTATTGTGGTCTGTTCAACGTTTCCTGCAAGAAAAATCACATTTCAAGATTAAAACCGTTGTTGTAATGACCATATGTTTGCTCATCCTAATGCTTATCGGTCTTGTCCTTTTTTGGATAAGAAAAAAGTTGTTATTCAAGGAGAAACCTTTGAATTACAATAGCACTCTCATCATCTTCTCAGAAGCACGCATAAAGAAGGCAACCAAAAATTTCTCTGCAAAACTTGGAGAAGGTGGTTTTGGTGGTGTTTTAAAGGGGGTTTTGCCAGGTTTCTCTGCAGTGGCAGTCAAAAGGCTAAAAGGATTTGCACAAGGGGAAAAGCAATTCCGGGCAGAAGTGCAGACAATTGGCATAATTCGCCACATCAATCTTGTACGTTTATTTGGTTTTTGTGCAGAAGGGAGGACAAGATTGCTAGTATATGAGTACATGGAGAATGGTTCTTTGAATTCTCACCTGTTCTCAAAGAGTTTGGCCAAGTTTACATGGGATCTCCGGTACCATGTAGCACTTGGAACTGCAAGAGGCTTGGCTTATCTCCATGAAGAATGCAAGGAGTGCATTATACACTGTGACTTGAAGCCGGACAACGTACTTCTTGATGCAGATTTCTGCCCCAAGATTGCGGACTTCGGCATGGCGAAGCTTCTTGGTCGGGATTTCAGCAGGGCGTTGACAACCATGCGAGGGACCATTGGATATCTTGCACCTGAGTGGATATCGGGGCTACCGATCACGCATAAGGCTGATGTTTATAGCTATGGTATGATGCTTCTTGAAATCATTTCTGGTCGAAGGAACGCGGAAAAAATTAGGGAAGGAAAGTATACATACTTTCCCATCTTTGCTGCAATAAAGGTGAACGAAGAAGATGCTATGTGTCTGCTGGATAGCAGGTTGGAAGGCGATGCAGATATAGAGCAGCTGAACAGGGCCTGTCGCATTGCATGCTGGTGCATTCAAGATGCCGAGGATCATAGGCCAATGATGGGGCAAGTTGTACACATGCTAGAGGGCGTCATGGAAGTTGAAATCCCACCTATTCCAAGATCCCTTCAAAACTGTGTCGGCATGGAGGATTGCTCTTACTCTGCAGATGCAGATAGTTCCTTGTAAATTCTGCAAGTTTGTCGAATAGGCCTTAGTTACTAGGCCCAGTAGTTTATATTTTCTGAAGTGGAGGGAAACACAGAAATATTTGGTTTGTCCTGCAGTTGTAATAAAGCATGTTTTTTAAACAAGGCAAAACGCTTGCCATTTTCACTAATTAATAAGAGAAACGCCCGGTTAATTTTAATCATCCGCAGAATTATAGACTTGTACGGTACTACACAGTATTGAAGGCCAAAGACTCTGACTTATTATTCTTGTTAACTTCTCATGAATTTGTAATAAGTAGCAGCATGCATGATTAACATCTCAAGCCTGGATTGTATAAGCAGCCAGGCACGTACTTAAGCTACATTTCAGCTTTCCCCCACAATGAAAATTAAAAATAAAACTAAAGCACAGTTTTATCAACATGTTGCAGTTCTAGTGGCAATACATACATGAGATGCTGGAAAAACATCTATTGCTTCAGCTTTCCATGTTTCACAACAGAGGAGCTTTACCGTGAAACTAACAAAGTGCTCAACTAATGGTAGCGTTTAGACTACATGCTGGAATTTGAACAAAACAAAGCGCGCAAACTAAAAATATATGGATCAGATTTGCCAACAAGTATACACCCACAAAAATATTCTGGGGTAGTTAAAGTATATATCAATCAGCTCGAAGAGATTACCTGTCCAAACTATAGTCTGATTGCACTCAGAAACTATCCCCTCAAGATCAATAGGTGCATTCGAAAAGAAAAAACAGCAGCTTCTTTCTCAGAACAAGCAGTGGCTGATTCTTGCCCTCCAGAACAGTCCTCGTGACAGGTCTATTTTCTGAAAGCGGATTCACACAGCTCAAACATACAGGAGGCCTGCTCTGTGCCATACTCCCCATTCAGGCTCATATATATCAACAGCATCCGAGACCTTTGCGTTAGTGTCATTTCCAAACTAAATCAACAACATCCAACACGTTCATACCGCCAGGTGCTTCTCAGTCTATTTTCCACCTTCGTGTGCACATCTCCAGCAGCACAATCCCCCATACCTGTAGGTATGGCTCTTTTCTGTGGCTCGTACCATCTGGAGGTGCTCAGGGACAAAGTAACAAACGATCCTTGGTTGACCGAGTGCGAAAACCACGGGAATAGCTCCACTGCTTGCATCACACGCCCCCTTGTGTGTTACCGACAAACACCGTCGTCCACTAAATGGCATTCTTCCGCTCCAACCGATCGAACATCTGCATCGCAACGGGCAGGCACCGGCATTTGACGTACACGTCGAGCAGCGCGCCAGCAAGGATGGCGTTGGACGCTATGGAGACCCTTTCTTGTTGCCATGGCCGCGTGAAACTGCACGCCCTCACAAGTTTTCAGGAAGCTGGTGAAGGTAAACTCGTCGGGCTGACCATCCTTCTCGTCTTGTCCCCGCTGCATCTTCTGCGGGATGAGCAGCGCATGCACATCCTTGCCATGGCAGGCGTGCGCGTAGCATGGCGTTCCAAGTTACAAGGTTCCTGAACACGGCACCATGGAACACCTGCCGCCTCTGATCGTCCGGTCATATCACCGTGGAGTACACCAGGACCAGTAAGTTGGCGACGCCGCACGCCTTCAAGATCGCCGAAAGAGTGAACTCGTTCGGTGTGGCCTCCGAGAGATGCCACATGGATGCAAACAGCCTAAGGCACTCCCTGCAGGAGGAAGCCCGTCCTGAGGGCCGTCCACGGCGCTAGTTGCGGTCAGGCATTCCGTCGAACACTTTGCGTGCCGGGGAGCTCCCCGCACTTGTCGTACGTGTCTGACCAGATTGTTACCAAACATGATTCCGAAGTCAAGATTTTTGAGGGAACCCTGGAGCTGCACGCCGACGCGGATGACATGACAAATATAATGCTGATACTAGTACAGCTATATTGGCTTTAATGTCTAACTTGCTTTGGATTTCTGCTTGCTCCTACTATTTACTGAGTGCAGGACAAGGTAAACCCATTAGCTACAATTCTTAGTGCGGCGATGCTATTGAAATATGGCTTTCGTATAGAAAATACTGCAAAGAGAATAGGTTCAGAACTGGGGACATGATATTCATTGATATCATGTCTACTTCAAATAATTGCTAAATTTATGTTGAAGGGAAAGTTCAACTCCTACAAGCTGATTTGTATGTTTCCGCAAAAGAAAAAAGACCCTCATCGCAAGTATGTAGTTCTGTGCTTCAACATCAGTTAATTGGATTGATTGATAGAGGCTCTGGTTCTCTGGTCAGTAGCATGTCGAATGCATGAACTGTGACCGCTTGTTGTGGAATGCTCATTAACAAGCACTAATCGTGCTCTTGCTCTTGTTTCCTCTCTTCCAAAACTTACGCTGTTACGTTCTTCTACTGTAGACACTGGTCGGATGCAAGCGAATGGGAGAAGAAGTCCCGAAGGCTCTCGAGTATACCTGGCCATGGGAAGCCCAGCCCGCCCGAAAATCTCAGGCTTGGGCCTGAAATCTAGGCCCGACGGCTGCGATGAGCCGGGCATGGGCTTTGCATTTAGGCTGTTTCGCGGGCCCGACGGCCCGGCGGGCTTTTCGGACGGGCCGGGCTTGGGCCTGAGTTTCCTGCATCGGACTTTTCTCGGCACGGCACGGCCCGGCCCGAGGTATGGCCAGGTATACTGAGTCACAGGAGTAAACCAATGTCGCTGGTCAGTCGGTGCCCAGGTACAAGAAGCCTCCGATATGGGATGGTGGAAAGCGTGTCAAGACTTGAAGAGGCAAATAAATATAAATACAGCGACAGGTTGCTTTATCCTCCAGGAATATTTTTTCACAGAAATCATCCATGATAGTAACTGACAAGCTACTATATATGATTGTAGGCTGCTTCCGTGGGGTTGCATGCTTTGGAACTGATTGGCTGAACATTGGAGAGGCAAATCTCTCTTGGCCAAACCTGTTGCCTTGGTCGCACTGCAGGATCTTAGGTCACAGCTCATGGTCGAACGACCAAGTCCGGCCTGTATCACCATCTGCGGTCACAAGAAAAGCCAATTACCCTGCCGCAAGCGAGGCTGGTTCAACCATTTTTTACACAACTCACGATCAATATTTTCTATGATGACGTAAATTCCATACATCTTGTGTGGCCCTAAAAGCAAGTCAACATTCTTGGCTCCAAATTCCACACAACTTCCATGACAATCCTTGATTCCAGAAGCAACCTATCTTCGTCTTTAGTATTGGTTCCGCTCCCTATCCAGTTAGCAACCTTTTGTTAGTACGCCATCGATCTTCTCATACTCAATGGAGATGAAAAGCAAGTGCATGCCTCCAATATCTTCCTTTCTAGCTATGATTATCTACTTGTTCATCTTCCTTGCTTCAAGGTGCAAATTCGCGCATGCAACAGATACTCTGTTTGCAGGCCAAGCTCTGTCTGGTAACCGCACCCTACTCTCAAAGAATGGTGCCTTTGAGTTGGGTTTCAACTGCCTATCTCCTCCATGTTCAGAGTTTACATTGGGAATATGGTACGTCAACTCATCAACTTGTACAGCTCTTCTAGTTTGGGCCATCCCTGACTCCCGACAAGAAGAAGAGTATTGCTACTTCACATATCTCACCTCAGACCCTTGGACCTGCTCTTTTAGCCTCTCATATGGCAAACTGCAACTGACCACGCTGACTCCCGGTTATAATAGTATTATTTGGTATTCATCTTCTGATATGGAGATATCTACTTCCGCAGTAGCAATACTTCTTGACAACGGAAATCTCGTAATAAGAGACCAAGTGAACACTTCATTGTTGTTTTGGCAGCTTCGACTACCCAGGTGATACACTGCTGCCTGGAGGACGGCTGGGACTTTCTGGGATGGATAGTGCTAAAAATAATGTCAGTAGGTCGATTCTATCCAGAAATAGAAACAAACCAAAGGGGTTTACTATCTGTCAGGGAAAGAGCAACTGAATATTCCAGGGGGGCAAAGCCCAGTACATGTACATGTGTAGGTATGAACAGTAAATATACATCTAACACCCCCCCTCAAACTCATGGTGGGTCAACAACACTGAGTTTGGAGAGGAAGAACCCATGCTGCGCTCGAGTCTGTGCCTTCGTGAAGAAATCCGCCAACTGTAAGTCGGAGGGCACATAGTGAAGAGCAAGAATCTGATCCTGCACAGCAGTACGCACAAAGGAGGCATCCACGCCGATGTGCTTGGTGAGCTCATGCTTCACCGGGTCACGCGCAATGCTGATGGCACCAGTACTGTCTGACAGTAGAGAAGTCGGTGCAGCAGCCGAAACACCAAAGTCTGCTAGCAACCATCGCAACCAGGTCACCTCAGCCGTCAACATAGCCATCGCTCGCAACTCAGCCTCTGCACTGGAGCGGGAAACTGCCTTCTGTTTCTTCGTCTTCCAGGCAATGAGAGACCCGCCAAGAAAAACACAATAGGCAGACAGGGAGCGGCGATCAGAAGGATCACTGGCCCACGTAGCATCAGAGTAGGCCTGGAGCTGGAGAGAGCTGGAGCGAGGAAAGAAAAGGCGGCGAGAGATCGTGCCACGAAGATATCGTAGAACACGGAGAAGGTGACTATAGTGGACAGAACTGGGAGCAGAAACGAACTGACTCAGAATGTGGACAGGATATGATATGTCTGGACGAGTGACAGCCAGATAGACAAGACTCCCAACAAGATGACGATAGCGTGTCGGGTCTGTGAGGGGATCACCATCGGTAGCACGAAGCTGAACATTGAGCTCCATAGGAGTCTCAGCAGTGCACTCATCACCAAGAGCGGCGCGAGCAAGAAGATCCTGAATATATTTTTCTTGGGAGATATAGAAGCCATCAGAAGTCGAAGAAACCTCAATCCCAAGAAAATAGCGAAGAGGGCCAAGATCTGACATCAGGAACTGCTCACGGAGGCGGGCCTTAACAAAGGCAATATACTCAGAGTCATCGCCAGTAATGATCATGTCATCAACATATAAGAGGAGGAGCGTCCGACCACGAGGTGAGGTGTGGACAAACAGCGCAGGGTCATGGTCGCTAGGCACAAACCCAGCAGCAGTCACCACAGAAGCAAAACGCTCAAACCAGGCGCGAGGGGCTTGTTTAAGGCCATAGAGAGAGCGCCGAAGACGGCAAACCATACCATCAGGAACAGAGTACCCCGGTGGTGGCTGCATATAAACCTCCTCACGCAACTCACCATTGAGAAAGGCATTCTGGACGTCAAGCTGAGACACAGACCAATGACGAACAGAAGCCACAGCGAGAAGAGTGCGAACTGTGGTCATGTGGGCAACAGGAGCGAATGTCTCATCATAATCGCGTCCCTGCTCCTGCTGAAAGCCACGAGCCACAAGACGAGCTTTGTAACGCTCAAGAGAACCATCGGAGCGAGTCTTGATCTTATAGACCCACTTGCAAGTGATGGGACGAACACCGGGAGGAGGGGAAACAAGGTCCCATGTGCCAGTGCGCTCAAGTGCAGCAATCTCCTCAGCCATCGCAAGCTGCCACTCAGACTGAGCCATGGCATCCCGATAGGAGGTGGGCTCAACAGTAGCAGAAAGACCGTACTGGGAAGGAGAATAGCGAGCAGGAGACCGTAAGGAAGGGCGAGAACGAAGGTTATGAACCGGTGTAGACGGGGAAGGTGGCGCGCCGGAAGTAGAGGGTATGTCAGAGGAATCATCCACAGCACGAGGACGACGAGTGTAGTGGAGAGGAAAGGGAGAAAGGGGAGGACACGCCGGAGCGGTAGGTGGAGAGGAAGGAGGAGGGGAGGGTGGTGTCGGAGGTGTATCAGAAACCGGGAGACTCGGCGGAGGCGGAGGTGGAGGAGGAACAATAGGCACAGAGGGAGATGTGTCGGGGAGTATAAGGAAGGAGAGATCGTCAACTGAAAAAGAGGAGGTGGTAGGACGCGGATAGTATGGACGAGACTCATCAAAAGTCACATCACGTGAAATACGCAGACGACGACCGACAGGATCCCAACACCGGTAACCCTTGTGCTCATCACTGTAGCCGAGAAAGACACACTCAACCGACTGAGCAGTTAGTTTGGTGCGTTCTCGCGGAGCAAGAAGGACATAGCACACACACCCAAACATACGAAGAGCGGAGTAGTCAGGAGAGTGACCAGAGAGACGCTCCATAGGAATACCACCCTGTAAGGCAGCCGAAGGCTGGATATTGATAAGGTAGGTGGACGCAGAAATAGCCTCAGCCCAAAAGTGGGGAGGAAGAGAGGCAGCGATCATCATGGCACGACTTGTCTCAAGCAGGTGGCGATGCTTACGCTCAGCAACACCATTCTGAGCATGGGCACCAGGACAAGAGAACTGGGCAAGAGTACCCTGCTCGGCAAGAAAACCACGCAACATCTGGGAGATATACTCACCAGCCGAGTCAGCACGAAAAACACGGATGGGCGTGGAAAACTGGGTGTGAACCATGGCAGCAAATCGCTTGTATATGGAGAGAACCTCACTCCGAGATTTCATCAAATAGAGCCAAGTATAGCGAGAGAAGTCATCAATAAAAAGAACATAGTAGCGATGACCACCTTTCGAATCGAAGGGAGCAGGACCCCATACATCAGAATGAACTAAGTCGAAAGGGCGCTGGAGACTGACTCACTCGTAGGATAAGGTAATTGAGTCTGTTTGCCAAGTCTACAACCATTACAATGTAAAGATACATCGCCAGAGACAGGCCCTAAGACACCTTGATGCACTAGCGAGGACAAGCGAGATCCACATATATGACCAAGCCGATGATGCCACTGTTGGAAGGACGCAGAGGAGGAGGTAGCAAGAGCATGCGAGCTGGCGGGTGTGGTGGAAGGAACACAAAGCCAGTCGACCTCCCAAAGGCCCTGAGCCTCACGGCGCCGAGGGCCAGCTCCAACTAGAGCCTGGGTGCGACGATCCTGAACAGAGCAAGAGTCGGTATCAAGAATGACACGACAGCCAGAATCAGTAAGTTGAGCAGCGGAAAAAAGATTCATAGTAAGACGGGGAACATGCGAAACACTAGGAACAGAGAAGGACGGAGTAGAAAGAGTGCCACGACTAGCAACAGGAAGAGCTGTGCCATCGGCAGTGAGAACATTGAGAGGAGAATCAAGAGGTCGAAGAGAAGACAGAGCAGAAGAATCAGAAGACATGTGAAAGGAAGCTCCAGAATCCAGAACCCACGGAGATGTACCTGACTGAGTAGGCGGTGGTGGCGAAGTAGAAGCAGTCAGCGAGGCAACGGTGCCCGTCGAAGAAGAGCCAGAGGAAGCCAGCATACGCTTGAGCTGGGCAATATCCTGAGCAGTGAAGGACTGTGCAGACGGAGACACACGAGCCGCAGGAGAGGAGCGACCCATTTCACGCTGCTTCTTGAAACAGTCAGACTCAGGATGGCCCGGCTTCTTGCAGTAGTCGCAGAACATGTGAGAGCGCCCCCCCCCTGCAGAGGGCCGCCCACCCACCCCCCGCGAAGGAGTGGGTAGTAGCGGTGGAACAGACGACACCGGAGCACGGGCAGCAAGCACAGTGGGAACCACAAGCAGCCCAGCAGAACGGAGCCTAGTCTCCTCAGCGCGAAGCTCTGCAAGTACCTCTGAGATGGGAACACGTCGACCACGGGCAAGCAAGTGTGCACGCCGAGGCTCAAACTCGGGACGCAGGCGAGACAAGAACTCATGGACACGCTGAAACTCCAAATCTGACCTCACTGTCTGACAGCAGCGACAAGTACCACAAACAACAGTCCGCAGAGAGTCAAGCTGACGCCAGATGGCAGAACACTGTGTATAGAACGCATCCACAGTAGACTCACCCTGCTGAAGATCATGCTCCTGACGGACCACAGATAGGTAGAGAGCATCACCCGAGGGCTGATAGCGCTGACAAAGGTAAGTCCACATAGCAGCAGAGTGCCTAATCCCATGAACTCAGAAGCAAACTGAGGCAGAACACTCGCAGTGAGGACAGCAGCAGCACGAGCATCATCATTGCACCACTGAGTGTAAACAGACAGAGCATCCCGATAGGGAGAGAGGGAGTCCGAGTAATCCGATACCTGCTGGTCATAGGCTTTAACTGCAAGATCATCAGCATTCTTGGCGGCAGCACGATCAGCCTCAGAAGCATCAGCGGCAAGAGCGGGTGGCACCGGTGGAGTAGGAGCCACAGGAGCAACGGGGCACGGCGGACAAGAGACCTCGCCAGAGAGAACGCCCCACAACAGGAGGCCGCGCATGTGGATGCGCATAAAACCCACAAACTCGGCGTAGTTGGTGCCATCAAAGATCACCGAGCACCGGGGAACAGCAACATAGCCCGAAGAGGACATCGCGGGCTCTCTGTTTTTTTTTTTTTTTTTTTTTTACACTAGCCGGACCTGGGGCCGGTCAAACCGGGCTGAGAACCGGAGCAGCGGCAGAGGCGTCCGGCACAGGGGCCGGTCCCAGCCGGGCTGAGAACCGGAGCAGCGGCAGAGGCGTCCGGCACAGGGGCCGGTCCCAGCCGGCCGGGCGACCGGAGCCCTCACAGAGGCAGCCGGCACAGGGGCCGGTCCAACCGGGCAGACGACCGGGCGCACGAACTCCTCCCCGCTCGATGCAGCCCCGAGCTCACCCGCTCGATCTGCTCGATGCGGCCACGGGATGCGCCGCCGGGAGCCGGAGCGGACGGCCGGAGAGCCGCGGGAGGCAGCGAAGGCGGCCGGGGTCGCGGAAGACCGGGCACGGGCGGCGGCCGGACCTGGAGTCGCGGGAGGCCGGGAACGGGCGGCGGCCGGACCTGGAGACGCGGGAGGCCGGGCACGGGCGGCGGCCGGACGAGGCAGGCCGCAGACAGCAGCGGCGGCGGCGCGGCAAGCCGGCACGGGCGGCGACCGGAAGTGGAGTCACGGCAGGCCGGGATGGCGGCAAGGACGCAGCAAGCCGGAGAATGGCGGCGGTGATGCAGCAGGGAGGTCGCTGCACGGCGGCGGCGACGCAGCAGGCCGGAGACGGCGGCAGCGGCGCGGCAGGCCGGCGACGGAGACAGCCCGGAGTTGCTACGGGTGGGGAGGAGGAGGAGAGCACCTTGTGCTCTGATACCATGTCAGGGAAAGAGCAACTGAATATTCCAGGGGGGCAAAGCCCAGTACATGTACATGTGTAGGTATGAACAGTAAATATACATCTAACACTATCTACCAGCAAACTGATTGTTATTACTACAATCCAGAAACCCCCTATTATTATTCTGGCACTTTTCCCAGCTGGATGGATTTTCTTGAAGATAAAGACTCTTTATTCCTGTCCAATAATTCAGATTTATATGTTCGATTGGATTTTGACGGTAATGTTAGTGTTGCTAAACTAGGGGGTTGTGGGACTCTTTTGTGGTCTTCTCGAGGTCCCAGACAAGAAAAATCCGATTCCAGGCAAGAAAAATCATATTTCATGCAAGAAAAATCACATTCCAAGATTAAAACTGCTGTTGTAACAACGATAGGTGTGATTATCCTAATGCTTATCAGTCTTGTCTTTTCTGGATAAGAAAAATGTTGTTATCCATGAAGAAACCTTTGAATTTCAATAGCACCCTCACCATCTTCTCAGAAGCACACATAAAGAGGGCAACCAAAAATTTCTCTGATAAACTTGGAGAAGGCGGTTTCGGTTGTGTTTTTAAGGGGACATTGCCAGGTTTCTCTACAGTGGCAGTCAAAAAGTTAAAAGGCATTGCACAAGGGGAAAAGCAATTCCGAGCAGAAGTGCAGACAATTGGCATAATTCGCCATGTCAATCTTGTCTGTTTATTTGGTTTTTGTGTGGAAGGGAGGACAAGATTGCTGGTATATGAGTACATGGAGAATGGTTCTCTGAATTCTCACCTCTTCTCAGAGAATTCGGCCAAGTTTACATGGGGTCTTCGGTACCATGTGGCACTTGGAATTGCAAGAGGCTTGGCTTATCTCCATGAGGAATGCAAGGACTGTATCATACACTGTGACATGAAGCCGGACAATGTACTTCTTGATGCGGAGTTTTGTCCCAAGATTGCGGACTTCGGCATGGCGAAGCTTCTTGGTCGAGATTTCAGCAGGGCTTTGACAACCATGCGAGGGACAATTGGATATCTTGCACCTGAGTGGATATCGGGGCTACCGGTCACACATAAGGCTGATGTTTACAGCTACGGTATGATGCTTCTAGAAATCATATCTGGTCGAAGGAACGCAGAAAAAATTAGGGAAGGAAAGTATACTTACTTTCCCATCTTTGCTGCAATCAAGGTGAATGAAGGAGATGCTATGTGTCTGCTGGATCGTAGGTTGGAAGGTCAAGCAGATATAGAGCAGCTGAACATGGCTTGTCGAATTGCATGCTGGTGCATTCAAGATGCCGAGGATCATAGGCCGATGATGGGGCAAGTTGTTCGCATGCTAGAGGGTGTTATGGAAGTCGAAATTCCACCTATTCCATGGTCACTTCGAAACTATGTCGGCTTGGACGATTGCTGTCACTCTGCAGATGCAGATAGTTCCTTGTAAATTCTGCAAGTTTGTTGAATAGTCCTTAGTTACTAGGCCCAGTAGTTTATGTTTACTGAAGTGCAGCGAAACAAGGAAGTATGTGGTTTGTCCTGCAGTTATAACAAAGCATGTTTTATTTAAACAAGGCAAAACAGACTTGCCATTTTCAGTAATTAAGAAGAAGAAAATTACCCGGTTAATTTCAATCATCCGCTGAACTATAGACTTGTGGTACTACTACAATACTGAGGCCGAAGACTCTCTGTCATCATTGTTGTTAGCTTCTCATGAATTTCGAGTAAGTAGCAGCATGCATGATCAGCATCTGAAGCTTGGACTGTATAAGCAGCCGGGAACGTACTTAGCTACACACTGATTCTTTTTTTCGCGAGTTTCAAGCAAATGAGACGTTGTGATTGATAGTAAACCCCTTTGGTTGATTACCTGAAACTGTACTATGATTGCACTCAGAAACTATCCCCTAAAGATCGATAGGTGCATTCGAAACAAAAGCAAGCAGCTGCTTCTTTCTCAGAATAGGCAGTGGCTCATTCTTGCCCTCCAGTATACCTAGAACAGTCCTCATGACCAGTCTATCTTACCAAAATGGGTTCACACAGTTCAAACCTAGAAGAGGCAGACTCATCATCTCACCTATGCCATACTCCCCACTCAGGGTCGTATCAACAACATCCAACAGCTTGGCTTTAGAGTGCAAATTCCAAACCCAGTCAACAACATCCAATATATTCAGACTGCTAGGTGCTTCTCAGTCTATTGGCCGCCTTCGTGTGTATCGCTCTTTTCTAAGGCTCTTCCGATCTGGACGTACTCTTGGGCAAGCTAACAAACAGTCCCTGCTGCCAAGGTCTACCATTTTCATAGCAAACGCCATGCCTCGGGCCTCAGGAAATTCAGCATACTCTGAATTCTGAAACAAGAATCGCACTGTTCCTCTGGGACTCGTACTGCAGGTACGAGTATTAAGACAGTAACCGGAGGCGATTTCATCCCATCATAGCAACTTCAGTTACCAAGTCACCAGTAGTATTTACGAGAGAAGGCGCCGTCCTGGAATCTGTGGAACCTGATGGCGTCTCTGACCACCAGCACCCTCTCTACCACGGTGGACAAACCCTTGAAAAACTCGTGGCAGTCGGCACACAGGCGCAGGTTCTTGTACACCCTGATCACCTCCCTCTTCCCCACTCCATGCTCACGGTGGTGCAGCAGCCAAAGCCCCACGGCCAGCCTCTGACTGTGCGCCCTCTGGCTCTCAGCGCGCGACTCCTCGTCCACATCATGCAGCCGTGCGCCGTCGCCCCGGATGTAGCCGAGCTGCTCCCTCATGTTCTTCTCCACGTCGCTGCAGCACGCAGTGGATGTCGGTGGCGTGCGGGTGGGCACCGTCGCTACCGTAGAAGAAGTGTGCCTCCTTGCCGACCCAGCTGCACCCGCCCTGATTCCTCGGGCCCTGGCGTCGCACACCCGCTGGCACTCGCCAGCCTCGGCAAAGATGTTCCACAGCATGATGTAGTTAGCCGGGTCGTCGCCGTCCATGGCCAGTAGGGTCTCGCCCGCCTCCGGGCCCACAGCGACGTACTTGTGCACCCTGAAGGCGCTCAGTAGAGTCTGGCTCACACCGACGGTCGGTGCCAATGGCATGGTTGTGATCAGGTCTCTGGTCTCGGCAAGCTATCCGGTGCGGCTGAGGTTTTCAAGCATGCACGTGTGGTGCTCCGCTCTCGGCCTCAGCCGCCGGTCGTGGCGGATCGCTGGGAAGTACCAGCGGAACTCCTCGACGAGCCCTGAGTGGCTGCACGCCGACAGGAGAGCCAGGTAGGCCACTTCGTCCAGCTCGACGAGTTTCCTCACTGGCGTCTCCCGGAACCACTGCTCTGCCACATCGGTCAGCCCACACCTGAGGTACATGTCAACCAGGGAGTTGGCCACCGACACGTCCTGGACGGCCGGTACTTGACCATGTAGCAGTGGAACTGCCTCCCTTGCCTGACGAGGGTGAAATCTGCAAACAGTACGACCATGCTGGACAGAATATGGCTGGTGACTTTGACGTCAGAGTGCCAGAACCACCGGAAGGGCTAAACTGCTCGCGTCACATGACCCTCCTGCACGTGGCCGACTATCACGGTCGTCCACTAGATGACATTGTTCCACTCCAACCGATCGAACACCTTGCAACGCCGCTGGCAGGCACCGGCATTTGATGTACACGTCAAGCAGTGAACTGGCAAGGATGGCATTGGACGCTCTGGAGACCCCTCGCATTGCCATGGCCTCGTGCACCCTCAAGAGCCGCGCCTAGGCCACTGCAGGCTTTCAACAAGCTGGCAAAGCTGAACTCGCTGGGCAGCTGATCATCCTCGTCTCGCCGCGTTGCATCTCCCAGAAGACACACAGCGCCTGGGGCTGTGCCCGGCGTGGGCGTAGCCAGAGATCATGGCATTCCAGGCTACGAGGTTCCCACAGGATGCAGCACCATCAAACACACGCCGTGGTCGCCGATCCTCCTGCCCTTGGAGTACAGCAGCATCAGCAAGTTGGCGACGATGCTCTGCCTCTCAAACCGCATCCTGATGCATCCTCCGTGCACGCACACGCTGGCGCCTCCAAGGTCACCGACGATGTTGCACACTTTGAGGGTCGCCGAGAGCGTGAACTCGTTTGGCGCGGTGCCTCCCAGAACCTTCTCATCGCCCAAACAGACTGAGGCACTCCCTGTCCCTGGCATGTCCCTTATGCAGGAAGCCCACCCCGAGGGCCGTCCACGACACCACGTACCGTTCGGGTATTCCGTCGAGCGCCTCGCGGGCCACATCGAGCTCCCCGTACTTGGCGTGCATATCGACCAGGTTGTTGCCCATCATGGTGTCGGAACCGAAGACGAGCTTGAGCAAAACGCCGCCGTGTATGGCCGCGCTCCTCGCATTCGCCCGGAGCAGGTCGGCGACCATCTTCCGCCGCTTCATTCGAGTCGGGGTGACGGTGGGAAGTGCCACTGCCGAGGGGTTCCGGGTGCGGCAACGCGGACTCGTGGCGAGACTAGTATGGAGGAATGTGCGGCTGGCCAGCCGGCCGGCCTCGCGCTCCGTGCCGGCCGGGAGCGCGTCCAGTGCGCGCCAGGGGGCATCGGTCGGGGGAAGAGCAGTGGGGTCAAAACCACATGTCAGTGAGCAAATGCCAGAGCTGGGCCAGGTGGCTCAAACAGAAAAGGGGCAGGAAAAACGGAAAATGTCACAAGTGATCCCGGTGCTCTCAAACAATCCAAAAAAAAATTATAAGTCTCAAAAAATTCTGAAAAAAACTCTAGGTGTAGCCAACGGTGTATCCCATAAACGTGTAAAATATAAAGTTCAGATGCTTTGTATTCTGCGTTACACAAAAATGACAAATTCTGATATATTTGAATATTTGAAAATATACATATTCATATCTACACTTTTGTCATTTTTTTAGCCCAAAATACAATGAATTTGAAGTTGATATTTTGCACGCTCGTGGAATACATCATTGGCTAGATCTGAGATTTTTTCAAATTGTTTTGAAACTTATAGATATTTTTTCGATTTATTTAAATCACCGGGATCACTGGTGCCCGGGAGCACAAAATCTGCTCTCCAGGAAAAAGAACATTATTTTTTACATTGTACCCGCAGACATTCATTACTTGTATGATAAAAGTATGGATAAAGATATGTCACGAATGTAAGCAAGATTAAATTAGGAGAAAACAATGATTAAACTGCTGCAAACCGCCATCGTCGCAACTATCGAGCATCCACGTGTTACACCGTCGCCAAAGAAGAAGCACACATACAGTTGGTCCACATCTTGATGGTGAAAACACCCCTTGCCATAAGGCGTTAATGAGCCGTAATGGCCACCAGCTCTATCTCGATAAATAACATCGGAGTCTATTCAACGCCGGATTCGGGGCCAACGCCACCCCACCCTTCAAGAGGCGGCCGGATCCCCCACCATGTTCCGCAGATTCACAACAGTAAGCACCGTCGTACTCAAAGAGCAACCCCTTCCTACCATCACGCCTAGACGCAATGTCAGATTGAAACTGCTCAAACAACTCGGACTCCACAAGCCTCTCGCCGGCGCCAGCAACACCTCCGACGAGTAGGAGTAAGGGCTGAAAAGACCATTATTCCTCCAATCACCATCGATATCAGCCCACCATAATGCCGACAGAGGAAACACGAACCCTAAGAAACTTAAAACGAAAACACCACACGAATGAGAGTCGGAGCTCCCCTTCCCCTCGTGCCGCTAAGACGACGAACGGAGGGGAAGGGGAGCGGCGGATCGTCGACGGAAAACTTTGGCTGTGGAAGGCCTGGCGGCTAGTTTAGGACGGGAGAGACGTGCTCCACTCTTTCCCTGATTAGTACTTTGGAGGAACTGAATGGAACTGAATATGTGAAACCACCGGAAAAAGAAAATTATTCAGTTCTAGGGTAATTATATATTGAAGGGTTGTGCTGCAGTGTACCCCTACACAATTTTAAAAGGTTAATTTGGTATTTTATCATTAATTAATTTCTAAAGTCGCTTTAATTAGATTCGTGTGATTATCTGTTTTATTGGCTGCTGCCTTTGGGGGAAATTGCAACGAAGCTGCGCCCAGCGCCCAGAAAACAATGATGTAATGCCATGACAACCGTAATATTGTTTGTATCCACGTACAGAAATTTATCCTAACACTTTAATCAGGCAACAGGATACATACACATCGACAGGTAACGTGCAAATATAATTCATTAGTAACTTCCGTGTTGGAACAATGGAGTAGTAGTCGACTTCTTGTTGTACAAATTTTTGCAACCTACATACAAGGACCACTACTTCTGTTTACATACCTAATTTAAAGAACTGAGCAGGGATTGCATTTTTCTTTTTCAGATAGAGGTAGTTTGTTGAAAGCTGGTTTATCCATAGAAAATAAAAACACAAAGATACATACAACAGTAGGTAGTTAGCTAATGATCCTAACAAGAGCAAAATATGTCGGCTCACTTGAAGTGAAGGAACGTATTAATAATATTATCAACATTCAACAATAGAGAATATTGAAAATTTAAGTCAGAAAAGAAAAATGTTATTGCAATTGTTAGCGGGCAAGTAGTAGATGATAGCTCTTGTTACATTATTTTGACAGGTAACGCAAACAACTTGATCTTATTTGTACGGGCAATTTGTAGATTTTTTTAATCATAATATAACTGCGTGAGTTGACTCTAAACCCAAAGACTATAGGTGCTGAAATTCTGTGCGAATTGGGTTACTTGATGATGTGCAAGAGAACCGAGGCATAGCCCGGATGACTAGGAGGTGTTGATACCTCCCTGCCCGCGAGGTCTCGAGTTCGAGTGTCAGTGCCCGCTCCCTCGTGCGTACTCAGTGAAATTTTGCTATCAAAGTTGATTGGAGGGTGTCTAAACCCCAATCCGCATTTTGTTTATGATGTTTAAGAGCATCTCCAACAAGCACCCAAAAATGCCGCGGTGTAAAATAGTTTTACAACGCCACTTTACCAGTTTTAGCGCGCAGTGGCCAAAATTAATTTTCCAGATGCACAAATATACAGCACGCAACGTGCAGCAGTTTACTAGACGCACTAAAATAGAGCACCACAAATATGTTTCTTCAACATTTGTACAACAAACAGGTCCCTAACTTTTACAAAAAAGACACTACAGATTTTAAAGAAAAACAATTGGGTCCCTAAATTTGCAGCGGCCATGCCGTCGAGGTGCATCCACGCCGTCCTGCGTCTCGTCCGTGACAAGGTGGCGGTGGAGGCCTCCGGTGGCCAGCGAGGTGGCCCCCCGCCGGCGGCGGCAAAGCTGAGGGGCGTGGGCGGCGGGTAGCGAGAAGCCGGGGAGGAGGTGGGCAGCCGGGAGCGAGGAGGGCACTTGGCTGGTGGCGGCAAACTAACTGCATGGTCGCTACGACGCCACGACGCCGTCTACGACCACGGCCGCGAGGACCAGCGGCGGCTAGCTCGAGGCAGCGAGCGCGAGGGCCGCCACAAGGCCGCGAGGACCGGCGATGGCGAGCACGAAGGCGTCGACGGCTCCGTGCGCGCGGGGAATTATTCCGGGCGGCAGTTTGTCCTCGCGCACGTTGTGCAGATTTTGCATCACGCACAAGCCGGCGTCCAAAATTTGCAGCACGGGATACTGCTTTTTAACGCATGCGCTAAATTGTTTCACGCGCTCTATTTTACAGCGTCTGCTAAAGCGATGTTTTCTGCCTCTGGCGCCCAAAAACGACGGTTTTTAGCGCGGGCCATTTTTTGGCCGTTTGTGGGAGATGTTCTAAGTATTCGCCTTCCATCCACCATGTCGACTGAGACATGTGCAAGCGTCACATCCTGCCAATATACAACATGTAGTTGTATATTACAAATTAGACACGTCACGAACGTGTAGCCAACCACGTACTAAGACCTTACATGTTATTATATAGAAACTGTGTCTGAGTAAATTGAATGTCATACGTGCGTTGCATCCATTATTCCATCCTAGTTGTGATTTAACAAATTCTTTTTGCAACACACAACGACTAGTAGGTGCTATATATAATGATCCACAAATTGTTGCAACCTACAATGATCTCTACCACTCCCTCAGTTCCAAATTATAGATGTTCTACTACCTTTTTCTAAGGTATCTTCCTGGAAATTCATTCAACATACAAATATCAAATATTACTAGCACATCCGTTGCCAAGTTTAATTAATCAAGTTCAAAGCTAGAGTTTTGACCCGGTACATAAGGACACCGCCAACCCAATCACCTTGTGCTGGCAACGTATGCGTTGGGCATTTGACACTACATCAATTAAATTTGTGTTGCTCTTATATCAACCATTCAACCGAAAACACCCCCATGTGAGAACCTGCAATATGATTAGAATCCCATAAGCTATTCCACGAATGATTAATCTTAAGTCTCGATCGGTAAATTCATGCACCAATCATGCACCTTCGCGTCTCCATCTGCGGAGAAAAATCTTATACGACCTCGGTCGTACGCGCCGATGGCTGGACCAACTCGATCGACTGACACGTAGCGAAAGTAATCTGGGCCAATCAGCCTCTAATTTCCAGTTCCAAATCGCTATAATCCCTCACTTCTCCGGCGTGCTGCCTCTCCTCGCCGACGGAATTCTCCTGCTCGCTGTGTTGAGCCGAAATTGTGTCTTCTTGGCTGAATACAAGATTGTGGTAAATTGGTTCCTGATTTTACTGTCCCGACGGAGTGGCACTCACCAAACCAAGTAGTCCGATTTCAATGTGCTGAGATGCAGCGACCAAGAACCAGCACCATCGACAAGTAGCTTGTCCACAGCTAGCTTGCTGGTGCGGTCTAGTAGCGGTACTGTGAGGGATGGGGTCGAGGAGCATGTCCATCGCGGAAGCGCTGGTGGTTCGTTGCGCCGCGGGCGAGGCAGTTGCGCCGCCGGGGCGCCGGGAAGCGTGGTCGTGGACCCCGTCGACTAGCGTGGCCATGGAGACCAGGGGGAGCGCGGCGAGCACCGGTGGATCCATGGACGAGCGCGGCCATGGAAGCCTTGGAGAGCAACAACTGCTGGTGAATTCGCGATACAGTAGCAGGGGAATTCCGGCGGCGGCGAGAAGTGCTAGCACCCGTGCGACAATGGAGAAGGCAACTGCAAGTTGGAGAGTAAAGTGGGCCAGACTGCTTTGAGATTCGTTATGATACGTGTCAATCGAACAAGTTGGTCCAGCCATCGGGAGGGTACGACCCAGGTCGTATAGAATTTTTCTCCTCCATCTGCTGGGCATATCAAGCATCATCGGTTTGAAGCTAGCTAGCTTCTGCCACACAGTCAACTGCGAACAACAACAACCACCCAAATATAGCTACCTAGAGAGCAAGTGTGAGAGAGCTAGCAATAATGGCGGAGTTTGCCCTTGGATTGACCAAGACGGCGGTGGAAGGGACGCTGATCAGGGTGAAGGCGGCGATCGAGGAGGAGGCCAGGCTCAAGGCGACGGTGCAGAACGACCTGGTGTTCATCACATGCGAATTTGAGATGATGCAATCCTTTCTGAACGTCACCAACGCGGCAGAGCGTGTGAAGAACCAAGTGGTGAGGACATGGGTAAGGCAGGTCCGAGATCTCGCCTTCGATGTGGAGGACTGCATCGACTTCGTCCCCCACCTGGACAACAAGTCCAGCTGGTGGTGGCGCATGGTGCCGTCCTTCTTGGCACCGCTGCTGCCTCTCGAAGAGGCGGTCGCCGAGATAAAGCAGCTCAAGGCCAGAGTGGAGGATGTTAGCAAAAGGAACACCCGCTATAACCTCATCGGCAGCAACGACTCCGGTTCCAACTCCAACTCCAAATTGCTTGTCGCGTCTGCCACATCATCAACTGCATTCCACATCCTAAACAAGGTGTGGGAGGATGCTGGGAGGTGGCGCAGAGGTATGGGCGACCTCCAAAGGTTGATCACCAGCGAAGGCACCAGCCTTGGAGTGGTCTCGGTATGGGGATCCGCCAGTAGTGCAGAAGCCGACCTTGGTGGCGGCATGGCGAGCGTTATCAGGACGGCATATGGTGATCCAAAAATTTGTCAACAGTTCAGAAGTCGTGCCTGGGTCAAGCTGATGCATCCCTTTAACCCCGATGAGTTCCTCAACAGCTTGCTGGTTCAGTTTTATGCTACGTCTCACCAAGGAAATCACCAAGTTGGTCATAGTCATGGAGACTTCTCCTGGAGAGTAGCGCCCTTTGTTGAGAAAAAAAACTTCTTTTGGAGGACAACAGAAGACAATCATCTCATGAAGGCAGAGCTAATGCATCAAGTGAAGGAACAAAGGTATCTTGTCGTCCTGGAAGGAGTATCCACAGTGGCAGAATGGGATGCCATCAGAATGCACCTGCCAGACAATAACAAAGGCAGCCGGATCATTGTGTCCACGAACAACCTAGGGATCGCACTTTTGTGCACGGGTGAACCATACCAAGTAGCAGGTCTAAGACGCTTCTCACAAGATCAATATCTCTGTGCATTTTTCAAAGAGGTAATTAATTATATTTCCAACGATTTCTTTAACTTTAACCATTGATATGAGTTGTTTCGTTATATCTGTCATGAAAAGCTAGCAATATTTTCATAAATCCTATGGATTATTGTTTTTTTACAGAAATGGTGCGGTCAAAGTGTTACATCTTGTAGAGCCCATGTGTCTAAGTATATATGTCATGTATTTTTGGAATAGAGGGGATTCATGGGCTTACTCCCTAATTGTTGGTTTCTTAATTACTTGCAGGGTTCCGGGCGTCGCAGTGATATGGGCGAACTTAACTGGCAACTAAGACGTCGTGGTACTATATCGGTGCGGGGGAAAGGTGAAGGAAAATTGGTTCTCATGAAGAGAGCATACACGGGAATAATGAATAAATCGAAGGAATACGAGGGAGTGGAGGAATTTAAACACCACATCTTCTTTGATGTACCCACTGAGTTCAACTTGATCTTTTTCTCTAGGATCTTACTTGCGGGGTGCTATTCAAAAGATCAAACCGGTGAAATCGAAGCAGTCTACATGATGGAAGGACCGGAGCTAATACGAAGGTGTTGCAAGTTTCTTCGTGAAGAGCACTGCCTCGTGGCTATTAATGGTCTACGGTCCAGAGATGATTGGGACTTGATAAAAACTGGCTTCTTGTCGAAGCCTACTAAAGGCAGTATCATTGTTATTACAGAAGAAGAAAATGTCGCCAGACATTGTGTGGATCATGAATATCGAGCGCTCAATATCAAAGATCTGGAAGCCGACGCAGCACGTGGTCTCTTGGTAAAGGTACGCAATCTCGCATCTCAACTCATCATCTCAATTCATCATATCATCGATTAACCATTCACATTAGTTCAAAACATAACCTCAATATCCCTTGTAGGGTCGTCACTACTATGGATATGGGCGGGATCTGGACGCTAGTTCTCATACAGAAAGCCGCTTATTTGCCTACAGACGTGAAAATGCACTTGAATGGACCAATAAATTTGAGCTTCTTGGCCGTGAGAATGACGTGCTCAAATTTGAGCAACGTCTAATACATCCTGGTGTGATATCTGTGTGGGGGGTTGCTGGTGTTGGGAAATCCACTCTTGTCAAAAGCATGTACTACAAGCAAATGGCCAATGTACGCGAACATGATATGGCGCGCATCAACGATGCAGAAGAATTCTCTAAACTGAAGTTTGTAACCTACAGCTGGGTGGATGTGCCCTGCCCCTTCAATTTGACAGAATTCTCGCGTCTCTTACTAATGGATTTTAACTCAGATGACCGTGAGGCCATGGAAAGTACAGCAGTCGGTATGATGGAAGGCCAAGACCCGATTCAGGGGTGTCTTAAGTTTCTGCGTCAAGACAAATGCTTGGTTGTCATTGATGGTCTGCGCTCCCCGGATGACTGGGATTTGATAAAAGACACTTTCCTATCCCAGCCTACTACAGGCTGCATTGTTGTAATTACAAATGAAGCAAGTGTCGCCACACATTGTGTGCATCATGGACACCAAGTTCTCAACATCAGAAGTCTAGAACCTGGCACGGCTCTTGCACTCTTCAAAAAGGTACAGTTGGTGCGTTGTGTCTCTGTTTCAAGCAGTGAAATATAATGTACCGATGAGCAAAGTAGTTCATGTTGGTAGAATGAAAGGGTTCTCAGACGAGTGGTGCGAATGGATCCGTAACTTTGTTGTGGGGGGAAGTGTGGCGATTAAAGTCAATGACGACGTCGGTCGCTACTTCCAAACAAAAAAAGGTTTAAGGCAAGGTGATCCTCTATCGCCTATACTATTTAATATAGTGGCTGATATGTTGACCATCATGATTGAACGGGCAAAAGCGGATGGCCAGATTGAAGGGGTAGTTCCACATCTTGTTGATGGGGGACTTTCTATACTTCAATATGCGGACAATACAATTCTTTTTATGGAACACGATCTTGATAAGGCGACGAATCTGAAATTAATATTGTCAGCATTCGAGCAATTATCAGGATTAAAAATCAATTTCCATAAAAGTGAGTTATTTTGCTTCGGTGATGCACAGGACGCAGCTGCTCAGTACGCCGAAATATTTGGTTGTGAGCAGGGTCAGTTTCCTATAATGTATTTGGGCATACCAATACATTATCGGAAATTGACTAATGCGGAATGGCGACATGTCGAGGAACGTCTACAAGCAAGGTTGTCTAGCTGGAAAGGCAAATTACTGTCCCTTGGTGGAAGACTGGTTCTTATTAATTCGGTACTTACAAACATGGTACTATATATGATATCCTTCTTCCAGCTACCAAAAGGTGTCTTGAATAAATTGGATTACTACCGATCAAGATTCTTTTGGCAAGGGGATGGTGAGAAAAAGAAATATCGACTGGCTAAATGGGATGTTGTTTGTCGACCAAAGGATCAAGTAGGGCTAGGTATTCACGATCTATGTATCAAGAATTCAGCCCTCCTAGGGAAGTGGCTGTTTAAGTTGCTAACCGAAGATGGAATTTGTCAAACACTCCTTAAAAGAAAATATATCGGCACAAAGGCGGTGTTACAGGTGTATTGGAAACCTGGTGACTCCCACTTTTGGGCCGGCCTAATGGCGACTAAGAAACATTTCTTTCGCTTTGGTGTATTTAATATTAAGGATGGCACGGAGATTAGATTCTGGGAGGACAAATGGTTAGGAAATACCACCCTCCGAGAGCAATATCCGGCTCTATACAATATTGTTCGACACAAAGGGGATACGATAGCCACTGTTATGCAGTGCTCACCACCCAATGTGACGTTCAGACGAGATTTATTTGGTACGAGATTAAATTCTTGGAATGCCTTGCTGGCACGGTTGGAATCAGTCCAACTTACACAAGGTCCCGATGAATTTCGGTGGAATTTATGCGGGAATGGTAAATTCTCAGTAGATTCTATGTATAGGGCGCTCGTGCATTCTGATATTCCAGTCGATGATAATAAAAAAATATGGCACATGAAGATTCCACTTAAAATTAAAGTTTTTTCGTGGTATCTTCGTAGGGGTGTCATTTTAACCAAGGATAACCTTGTCAAACGGAATTGGCATGGAAGTACTAAGTGTGTGTTTTGTCCTCAACATGAGACAATAAAACACTTATTCTTCGAGTGTAGTTTCGCGCGTTCTATATGGTCAGCTATCCAAATAGCGTCTAACTTATATCCACCCAAGTCTGTTGCCAATGTTTTTGGCAATTGGCTGCACGGGATAGATAAAAAGTTTAGAACAGTTATTAGGGTAGGAGCGATTGCCGTTATATGGTCGCTTTGGCTGAGTAGAAATGACAAAGTTTTCAATGATAAAAATGTGTCTCATATGCAGGTACTCTACCGTTGCACAAGTATTCTCCGTACGTGGTCCACCTTACAATAGGTGGGATTTCGAGACCTCTTTACGGAGGCGTGTGCAAGACTGGAGGAGGTGGCGAGGGACATTTTTTCAAAACATGGGTGGCCACTTGATCGCCGGATTGGACCTCCATAGGTCGTCGAGCTTGGCTATGATATAGGCGTTTTACTTTATTCTTATTGATTGTATTTCGCCTATTGTTGCACAACTTTTACTTTCTCCGTTGGATTGCGGCTGTGTGCATTTTTGATGCAGAGGTCGGGTGTAATACTTAAACTTTTGAGTAATAAAGCCCTTTATGAGTTCAGAATTTAATTTAATTTTTCTAAATTGTAGACGTCTTGGGGAAGAAATCAAACGACTAGCGACGAGTTGCAGCTTTCGAAACTTACCATGAAGTGTGGGGGTCTTCCGAAAGTAATATCTTCCATAGGCCAATACTCTGGCTCATCCTTAAGTCTGATGGAGGATCTAACTGACAATTTTATGGGCAAGTTGGAGACCGACCCAGGATTCCATAGTTTAAATGATCTCTTTTCTTGGATGCAACATTACTTTGATGCTTGCTCGGATTCACTCAAGCCATGTATCATCTATCTCTCTGTCTTCCCCCCAGAGCGCAGCATTAGACGGAGGCGTCTGCTGAGGCGGTGGATCGCAGAGGGTTACTCCAGGGACACATCTCCAGGCAGCACTGCGGAGGACAAGGCAGAAGCTCTCTTCTCCGAGCTCGTCAAGTTGAGCATAGTGCAACAGCAGCCAACAATAATAAGCGGCAAGGTCGTCCTGTGCCAAATCAATGGTTTCTGCCATGGGTACATCATCTCACAGCCAATGGAGGACAACCTAGTCTTTGCACTGGAAGGCCGTTGCAGCCACAACTCGCAGCGTGCAGGACAACACCTAACCATAAGGAGCAGTTGGGACGGAGATGAGACTGTATTCAAGAGCATGGACTTGTCGCGTCTGCGGTCATTGACAGTGTTTGGGAAGTGGAGGTCATTCTTCATCTCTTCTTCCAGCTCCAATATGAGATTACTTCGGGTGCTTGATCTCGAGGACACCACAGATCTAACAGATGATGACCTCCACAAGATCGAGAAACTGCCGCCTCGCCTTAAATTCCTCTCTCTACGAAGATGCATCCACGTCACCTGTCTGCCAGATTCAGTGGGTGAACTGAGACAGCTGCAGACTCTGGACGTCAGGGGCACATCCATTGTCACTATGCCAGAATGCATTGCCAATCTAAATAAGCTGCAGTATATTCGTGCTGGTACCATGGCAGCATCAGCAACGCCAGCAACATCACATCTTGCTTCTTGGTTGTGCAGACGTCGTCACCTAGTGGGTGTTAGGGTGCCGAGAGGGATCGGGAAACTGACGACGCTGCACACACTTGGTGTCGTCAACGTTTGGGCTTCGGGAGGGAAGGCCTTCTTGACAGAGCTCAAGAAGCTCACCCAATTGAGCAAGCTCGGGGTGTCCGGCATAGATAGGCATAACAGCAAGGACTTCTTCTCTGCAATCTCAGACCATGGCCATTTTAAATCCTTGTCGGTGCAACTCAACAAGAACAATAGTAATGGTTGCTTGGATGGCATCCCCTTGCGTTTGGGTAACCTGCGGAGCCTTAAACTGTATGGGCTTACAGACAAGTTGCCGGAGTGGAGTGACCAGCTTAGTAAGCTCACAAAGTTGGATTTGGAGATGGATACTTTAATGGAAAGTGGTATGAAGTTACTTCGCAAACTTCCGCAATTATCAAGTCTACGCCTGGCTCTCAGGCAGCCTAGTCTTCATTTTTGTGGGCTGTCGAACGGGATTGAGGTGAGGTCCTATGAGAAGGTGAAGATCCTCGAGATTTCTTGCAGCTCCAGCAGCTTACGTGTAACCTTTGGATCAGAAGCAATCAAAAATCTTGAACTGCTCAAGCTTGACTGCTCCAGCAAGTCGCCATCATATCAGCTTTCTGGCCTGGATCATCTATCTGAGTTCAAGCAAGTATTGCTTATGGGTACGAATGACGAAACACTGAAGACAGCCCTTGAAAGCCAGTTTGTCAACCATCCAAGGAGACCTGCTGTGAAGCTGGAAGAGCCACCGTGTTCGTCTTGAAGTATCATTTCGCTCTGTTTATCTCCCTGCTCTTTTTACCTACCACTAGCTGCATTCCCGTTCTTTTGTCAAAACAGACCAAACTTTTCATGTAGTTGGATTTCTGCTTACCTTCAGGGCTTTATTGTGATATATGGTTATTTTTTTTTTAGATAAAGGGCTTTTATTACTTAAAAGGTTTAACCATTACACCCGGCCTCTGCATAACTAAGATGCACACAGCCGCCAGTTCACCACCACTCAAGTCGGTCAGCAAAAGATAAAAAGGCGAATTACATATCAAAATGAGAAATTGTAGATCCGCCTAGGCTGCTGATAGGTCTATCCGGAGTCTATGTTGCCACCCATGCCGGGAAAATAACTCCCTAGCCGCAGCCTCCAGTCTCGACGCCACCTCCAAAAATAAGTCTCGGTGCTCCACACGCTGCAGGGATGACCAAGCTCGTAGCGTCGCTGTGCACCGGTATATAACCTGCATAAGAGAAGAATTTTTATCATTAAAAATCTTATCATTTCTAAATAGCCATAGCAACCAAATAACATCAATCGCTCCCACCCTACTGAATAGTTTGAACCTCGAATCCACTCCATTTAACCAATTGTCAAATATGTTAGCAACGGATCTGGGTGGGTGTAAGGTAGAACCTAGCATTGCACATATATGGTTAATTGATGTGCAATGCTGTTACCACATGTATACTGGCATAAAAGAGTTCGTTGGGGACTTGGGTACCCCCAACCACTTTTTCCTAACCACTAAGCCAAAAGCTCATGTCCTTGGTTAGAAAGGTTTGGTCGGCTTTACAAGATGGTCTTCAATCCAAGCCCTACAACACTACTCTTGGCTCGCCATCACCTCCATCTCGGACTGGCTTCATGCTTGTCTCCTACTAATATAAAAGAGGAAAGGGACCTTAATCCTTAATCCTATTGGCATCTTGAGTGATATGGTGGGAGCTTTAAAATGTAGCTGAGGCTTCGTTCCCTTTTGATCCGGTCCGAAATTATGTTTCCCTTTCCCTTTTTTACTGGGTGACATGGGCTGTTTGTCTATGTTTTCTCAGCCGTCTTTGGTAAATCCTCTCTTTACTAATCAACGAAGTTAGAAGCTCTCTTCCTAACATTTAAAAAAGCCAGCTAATGGAGTTGTCATGCCTCACGGCCCATCCACAATCTCAGCATGACAAGGACGGCTGTTTTTTTCTGGCTGCACCCAGCACGCTCCAGGTCATTTTCAGTTGCTGAAGGGCATGTAAACCACAACTCAAATGGCCTCCATTAATTGCCAACGACTCTCCGTTCTCGGCCTGAGCTATATGTACATTGCTTGTGCATTGGGTATGCCTGCATGAGTGACTAATTACTGTTATAAACGATAGCAAAGAAACGGCGAAGTGCGGAACGATCAAACCAATGGGGACACGAGATTTTAACGTGGAAAACCCCTCCAACAATGGAGGAGAAAAAACCACGGGCGCCAGCCAGCAATACTTCACTATATCGGGTGAGGTTACAAATGCCGTGGGTTTACAATGTATGGATTACCCCAACCGGCGGCTTACAAGATGAATATATGGTGGCATAAAACCCTAGGTCGGCTGCAGTCCGGGGCGCTCCGCTCTCCTTCGTCACAAGTTGGCCTTCATCAGTATAAACGAATTTGGATCACCATAAAATAACACTAATCTCACAAAACAGGTTAATGCAAGTATCATCTCCAAATCTCAGCAAACAAACCTTTCAGCCAAACCGATTCTTTACATGCTTCAGCAATAGCCATGTACTCTGCTTCAGTGGTAGACTGGGCAACAACGGATTGCAACGTTGCCCTCCAACTCACGGCACAACCACCAAGCGTGAACACATAACCTGTGAGGGATCTCCTCTTATCCAAATCGGCAGCAAAATCTGAATCCACATAGCCTGCGAGTCCCTCATCAGTCTTGCCGAACTTGAGGCAAGCATTGGATGTGCCACGAAGGTACCTGAAAATCCACTGAACAGCCTTCCAATGTTCTTTACCAGGATTAGCCATATATCTACTAACCAAACTCATAGCATATGATAAATCTGGACGTGAGCAAACCATGGCATACATTAAAGAACCAACACTAGAATATGGAACTCTAGACATGTACTCAAAATCCTCATCCGTACTAGGACATTGTTCAGCTGACAATTTAAAGTGAGGAGCAATAGGAGTACTAACAGACTTTGCATCATGCATGTTAAAACGATGAAGAACTTTCTTAATGTAATTTTGCTGACTAAGAAACAACAAACCAGAATTTCTGTCACGGGTAATCTCCATACCTAGAATTTTCTTAGCAGCACCAAGATCCTTCATCTCAAACTCGCTACTCAACTGTGACTTGAGAGCAGCGATATCTTTCTTGCTCTTGGCAGCAATCAACATATCATCAACATATAATAACAGGTATATAGGTGATCCATTAACAAACTTAATGTACACACAGCTATCAAATTCAGACCTCTTAAAGCCATGTGACAACATAAAAGAATCAAACCTTTTATACCACTGACGAGGAGATTGTTTCAAACCGTATAAGGACCTTTTCAACTTACACACAAGATCCTCCTTACCAGGCACTATGAACCCTTCTGGCTGGTCCATGTATATCTCCTCCTCCAACTCTCCATGCAGAAACGCAGTCTTTACATCTAACTGCTCAAGCTCAAGATCACGCATAGCAACAATACCAAAAATGTACGAATTGAACTATGCTTAACAACTGGAGAGAAAACATCATTATAATCAACACCTGGAATTTGACTGAAGCCTTTTGCAACTAACCTTGCCTTAAACCTCGGAGGCTCGCTAGGAGATAAACCCTCCTTTCTCTTGAAGATCCACTTACAGCGGACTGCCTTCTTTTTCTTAGGCAAGCGCACAACTTCCCATGTGCCATTCTTTCGAGTGACTGCATCTCTTCTTGCATAGCAGCAAGCCACTTCTCGCGGTCACCGGAACCAATAGCTTCAGTATAGTGGACGGCTCATGTCCGTGCTCCACCTGTTCTGCACAACTCAGAGCATAATCAACAATGTTACACTCTTCAATTAAACGTGGTCGAGGACCACAATTCCTCCTGTTCCTACGAGCAGCAATAGACTGTTGTGGCTGCAAAACAGGGGGTGAGTTCTGAACATTATCATTATCAGAATCAGAAGAATCAGATGAAACAGAATCATCTGTAGTAGCACCATCATTGTCAACAGTGACATTTTCCTTTTCAACAGAGTGCTCCACCTCGACACGAACCTGCTCCTCAGAAAAATCTGGCAAAACATCTGAGGACAACTTATCAAAGTACATAACAGATTCATTGAAAACAACACTCCTGCTCATAAATGCCTTTTAGTTTCGGGATTCCATAACTTGTATCCTTTTACACCCGAACCATAACCAATGAACACACACTTAATAGCTCTCGGCTCTAACTTTCCATTATCAACATGAGCATAAGCAGTGCACCGAAAACTTTAAGCTGTGAATAATCAGCAGGAGTACCTGACCATACCTCAATGGGAGTTTTCTTGTCGAGGGGAATAGATGGTGACCTGTTTATCAAGTAGCAGGCGGTGGCAGCCGCCTCAGCCCAAAAACGCTTACTCATGCGAGCGTTGGAGATCATGCAGCGAGCCTTGGAGATGATGGTCCTGTTCATCCGCTCCGCTACACCATTCTGCTGAGGCGTGTACGGGATGGTGAGGTGCCTGACAATGCCTTCTTTCCTGCAATAATCATTAAAGGCATTCGAACAAAATTCGCCACCATTGTCAGTACGAAGTAATTTCACCTTCCTTTCTGTTTGCCTTTCAATCATAGCTTTCCACTCTTTAAAAGCAGCAAACGTATCATCCTTATTTTTCATGAAATAAGGCCAAACTCTTCTAGAGTAATCATCAATAATGGTAAGCATATAACGAGCACCACCATAAGAGGGCTTACGAGATGGCCCCCAAACATCAGCATGTACATAATCAAGTGTACCTTTGGTGGTGTGAACAGAAGCATTAAACTTAACTCTTGTGTGCTTACCGAAAATGCAGTGTTCACAGAACTGCATCTTACCCAAACTGCATCCTTGCAGCAAGTCTCTCTTGATCAATTCTGCCATACCAAGTTCACTCATATGTCCAAGACGCTTATGCCAAAGGTTAGTTTTACTAGCGTCATCATGAGAAACAGCAGCAACAGTACCAGATAACGTGCTACCTCTAAGAACATATAACTTAGCAGAATTCATATCACCAACCATAACAATGAGAGAACCTTTTGATACCTTTAGGAGTTTATTTCCCCGGTACTTGTACCCGTCACAGTCAAGGGTACTGAGCGAGATCAAATTTCTTGCCATGGTTGGTATGTGTTTCACTCCCGTCAACGTGCGTGTCATACCGTCATGTGTCTTGATCTGAACAGACCAACACCACAATGATACATTGTTGGTCGTTCCCACACGCACGAAATCTCCAGTCTGCACTAACTCAATCTTTGTTACAGCAAATATGAAAAGAACATGCAGTATCTAGAATCCATTCATCCTGACGAGAAACACATGCAGCTAAAACAGCTAGGCATTCGCCATCAGAACTACCATCAACAACAGCAGCCTCACCGGTATCATTACCTTCATTATTTTTCGGTTGGTAAGTACCTTTTCTTTTCTCCTTGTTCTGCAACTTCCAACAATCATCAATGACATGATTAGATTTCTTACAATACCTGCAGAACTTGTCTCGTCCTTTGGACTTTGAGCGACTCTGTCACCCTTGCTCTTATCTCTGTTGTTGTTGTGGTAGTGGTTATCTCGCTGCTCAGGCCTCCCTCGGACCTGCAAAGCATCGCCCTTGGAGGACGATGACTCTCTTTCTGTACCATACCTTTCATCTTTTCCCTGGCAAGCAGGGCCTCATATACTTCGCAGTGGTTAGTTCATCACGGCTTAAAGTATGGTATCACGAAAATTTGCAAAGGAATTTGGCAGCGAGCATAGAAGTAAAAGTGCTAGATCTTCATCATCATACTTTACCTCCATCGACACTAGGTCAGAAACGATCTCCTTAAAGATCGATAAGTGATTCATTACCGAACCACCTTCTTGCAACTTGTGCGTGAACAACTTCATCTTCACATGCATCTTGCTGGTGAGATCTTTGGACATGCAGATCGACTCCAGCTTAGCCCACAGTGCCGCTGCGGTTTTCTCCTGGAGTACTTCTTGCAGAATATCATTAGATAGATGAAGTTGAATAAGCGATAAAGCCTTACGGTCTTTCCGCTTCTCATCGCTCCATGCCGCGCCTTGTCGCCGAATTTCTCCAGCGCCTCGTCAAGATCATTGGACTGTGCGAGGATCGCACGCATCTTGACCTGCCACAACGAAAATCTCGTCTTGTAGTCCAGCGCCGGTAGATCGAACTTCATCGATGCCATCCAAAACCCTAATCTGAAAACAGATCTGAAACAGGGCTCTGATACCACTTGTTATAAACGATAGCAAAGAAACGACGAAGTGCGGAACGATCAAACCAATGGGGACACGAGATTTTAACGTGGAAAACCCTCCAACAATGGAGGAGAAAAAACCACGGGCGCCAGCCAGCAATACTTCACTATATCGGGTGAGGTTACAAACGCCGTGGGTTTACAATGTATGGATTACCCTAACCGGCGGCTTACAAGATGAATATATGGTGGCACAAAACCCTAGGTCGGCTGCAGTCCAACCCGGAAACGATCCGGGGCGCTCCGCTATCCTTCGTCACAAGTTGGCCTTCATCAGTATAAACGAATTTGGATCACCATAAAATAACAATTACGCTATTTTGGCACCATGTGCATGGATGTCATCCCATCTGTCTGCCTCTCTCAGAGTTGTCCTAAGCTACTGACTAGTTGACTTGGAAAGTGTTTTTTTTCTCTCGAGCACCAGTGCTCCAACTAGTTTAAAAAAAATTCAAAAATCGGATTTACGAGTTTTTGATTGTTTTTAAAAAAAGATCCGGATGTAGCAAATGTTGTATGACACACGTGCCAAATATCAATTTCAAATAGTTTGTATTATGGGCTACACAAAAATGACATAATCTGATAAAATTTAGAGATTGTAAATTACACATACTCAGATCCACATTTTTTTTTCATTTATGTGTAGCTCAAAATATAAATTATTTGAAGTTATTTTTTGCACCTTTTGTGAGATATACCATTGGCTACACCCGTAAATGTTTTTTGAGTTTTTTCAAACTCGTAAATATGGTTTTCGAATCTTTTTGAACAGCAGGAGCACTGTAGCCCGGGAGTAAAAAATCTCCACTCTTTACTAGTTGACCTAATTACTTAATTAAATCAAGGAGCAAGCCTAGTTTGCCATCCTCAAGTGTACAGTCAGCAAGCTGCTTTTGAGTTCTTCGATTTTCGTCATGTACGCCTTACGGCAAACCTTGCAGCTCACCTCACAGCTAAACAATCCTCCTGTTCCAAACCGAATTGTGCTTGGCTTGGCCAGGTGCCGGTGTTTATTCACTCATGTATCCAGCATGACAGGTCTGCCGATGGTTAATTAATATAAGCTACTGCTTCGCAAAAAAAAATGATCGTCTCAGAGGATGCAGTGACCGCGGTGACATGAAACATAATCCTCGGCTGTTATTTCCCAGACCGAACGTTTAAGATATCTAATCCTGGGCTGTTATGGCATGGGCTAGCCCACACGGAATGTTCTTCCTAGTACTCTAGTCTCCACTCCTACCTTAATTTGCCCGTTTCGTCTGGTGTGGACATCCCACCTGCAACATGGCCGCAAATCATTGCTGATCGGGAGCTCCATTCCTCCGTCACTATCTCTTAATTAATTAACCACCTTAATTGCATGTGTTGTAGGCTCACCACTCCACGTACTCATAGTACAAATAACTAATGACAGTGTGCCTACAATTAGCTGATGATTTGGAGTAGTGGTGTTTTGGTGGACGGGCTCCATGCATGCAGCCCGTCTTGACAGAGTAAAAGATAGCACTGAACTTTGTTCTTCAGGTAGAAGACGATAAATGTGAACTTTTTCAAACTTTGCAACGGAGTTGATCAGTCAGACTGAAGTAAGGTGCGCTCAGATCTCAGAGAGTGCAGTGACCGCGGTGACATGAAACATGTGCAGAAATCTGAAAACGGCTAACTGATGCGTACGTCATCAGTGCAAGAACAAATATATCATCCTAGGCAAAATAACGTGTACATCATCATCATGCAACTGGACAGGCTCACTTCCCTAATATAAAAAAGATCACGCACCAATGCTCCAAATGCATAAGGTCACGTCATAACCGTGCGGTGTTAGCGAGCTATAGCTGTCGTCTAATCATCATAAGCCGAAACCAGAAATGCATCAGCAGGAAGAAACCAGAAATGCCTGTTAAGCTAGTCACGCATTGAATTAATCATGTTTGGTCTTTACGCTTAGTAGTTAACCCATCGTGCGTCCACCCTCGATCCTACCCACATACGACCATTACGTGTGTGCAACTGCACCATGCTTTCAATTTCAGGACACTTATATATGCATGTGTACACACTGAGGTGGCATGCATTAGCTTGTTATCAATTACAAATTAATTTTCTCGTGTTACTGTCTATTGCATTTATTCTGTTTTGGGTTCCAAAGGGACTATACTAGTAGTAATTAAGTTTCCTAAAGAATGTGTTATTTCCATTAGGACAGGGAGTAACTCACGTGTGTTCTTAAAAAAAAAACTCTCTCTCGACAGATATATATCAAGGGGCTGGCTTACCACTTTGGTTACAACCTTATAAAGTTATTGTCACATCTGCTTATGCAGCGCTAATTGAGATTGTTCCTGATACGGTAGTTATCTTTGCTTGGAAGCTAGTTCTGTGAATGTCTCTTCCCACTGAACGATCTTAATTAGCTCACCTTTGTTTTTGTTATTGCACGCGTCAACTAATTCCATCAAGAGTAGGACACTCAGCAGACTAGTCGATGAAGCAGTCATCTGGCACCATGCTGGGAGAAGTGGAATTGACGCTGGCACGGGAGCCGGACCAATTCTTCACCTTTTTCGTTGCTAACTTTGCTGGCTGTAAATATGTTCATGTAATAACTTTGTAACATTTGTTCGTCTTCTTCTAATCAAAAGAAGAAGGCAGCGCTTCGTCAAAAAAAAAAAAAATTCCGGCGCTACCAGATCTGGGTCAACAGACCCGGCCGGTGCCTCCCTCCCGGCATGTAGCCGAGGCTGGCCATACAACCAAAAGCACCTACGTAGCTCAGGACGAACTACATGGCCGGCCGGCGGCTGGCTGTACCGGCGCCGCTCGTCTCACCTCTCAATGGCATGACTTCCATATCTATGGAGTAGTTAGATGAAGCTTGTGTCCCTGATGATTCGATTCCACCCAAGTTTCATTTGGTGCTCCAGAATCTCCGCTCGGTGCTAGCTGTGGATTCCGGTACACCTTCACAAATTAACCACCATCGTCCACCGGTGACGACATCTGTGTGCATCCATCGCGGTGAGCTGCGTCAGCTTCAGACCGAAATCCCGTGAGCACGAGACAGCATCTGTCTGTCCATCAGGAAAGGAAATGAATTACTAGTACTCACTCCGTTCCAAATTAATTGGCTTCCTTTTGCCCACGTGTGGATGTATCTAGACATGTTACAAGTATAGATACATCCGCATTTGGACAAATGAAAGTCAATTAATTCATGTGATGAGCACCGTGAGAGAAAACAATTTCAGCAAGCCTACTGCCCCCGCCCTGACACGATCGGCACCGGTGGTTTAGCGTCATGAATTAGCCGACGATATATGTGGCCAGCTCTATCCCGACGAAAGAGGAAACCGAGTGAGGAGAGAAACCGTGTACCGGTGCTGCTCGTCAGCCGGCCAGCAACGGTGACTCTCAAAGCTTTAGTGTTGCAGCTGGGAGAGAGAAAGAGGGGGTAAGGAAGACAGCGAACACTCGAGTTTTTTCATAGAATGCATGTGGAGAAACAGTGAAAATTAACATGATGCATGTTACACTGAGCAAGCACAGTGGGAGAAGTTTTTTTGTTTGAAAGCGCAAATTTATTGCCCCAATCTATTAATTTAAGAGTGGAGCTTTACAATAAAGTAAATAACGGTTACAGAACCAGAAATCCATTTTGACTCGTAGAACTAGATGCTCCTATTATGAAAACATATATTTCACAATGTCAAAAAATTCCCAAAAAAAGTAAGGTGTGCATACAGACATTTAATGGAGGCACAAAAATTGTTGTAAAAAAAGATATTTTTTGTGCCCCGTGTAAAAAAGATAAATTTTTTTCCAATAAAAGATTATTTTTGAGCACCGAATTTATCTTTTTTATACGGAACATAAAAAACATTATTTTTTCGTGTAACTTTATGTGCCAACATAAAATGTTAGGAGGTACACCTGAAATTTTATTTCAGAATAGTTCTTTTCATAATGGGATTAGATGCTCCTATGAGACAAAACGCTGTGTCCGAGAGCGAACTGTGATTACTCGAGTTTTTTCATAGAATGTGCCAAGCGTGTGGACTGGAGCAACTGTGAAAATTAACATGATGCATGCTACACTGAGCAGGCACAATGTTCATCCGGGCCCTGACATCCTTGTAGAGTAGACTGTTTCAGACAACTACCAAAATTTTTGAATTGTCAAAAAAGACTACCTCGAAGTTAAATTGATAAAAAAGACCACCTTAACAGTGGCGGCATGTTCGGCAAGCAACACGTGGCGCTTGCCGCCACAGCCCATAGCGACAGACACTGTTCACGCATTTAATCTCTTAGAACGGTTTTCACAAAGTGGAACGGAAAATGGAGCAGGAACAGTAACATGCCGGCACACACCAGGGCGGCGACAGCATCAATCGCTAGAGATATGGCAGAGAAAATTAATTAATATCCTTGCAACGGCAGCGTACTAGCGGCAGCTCACACTTGTGCATGGCTATGTTTAGGTTAGTACCAGCACGTCAATGAATAGTGGCGCATGTTACTGTTTGTGAGGCATTTTCCATTCCGCCTCGTGAAAACCGTTCCGAAGTTAAACCCGCCACGGGCTGTGGCGGCAAGCGCCGCGTGTCACTTGTTGGGCATGTCACCACGGAGTAGGTGGTCTTTTTTTGTCAATACAGTCGTGCAAGTGGTCTGTCAAAAATTCCGATTACCAAGGATTGCCAAAAAGAGATCGATGCATGAGGTGTCAAATGGCATGACAGCATGCACGAAAGCCAGCCCAGCACAAAAGGTAAAATTGCGTGCTGAGTTGTGTTCAGAAGCAACGGGTGCAATTTCTTTCCCCAATGTGCTTAGAGTTGAAAGAAGAATCTTAGGTGCTTCAGGATTTTACATAACACAGCTATACTTGCACAATGTAGTGGAAAATATAAATAATATATGCGGTGGGAACCAAGGTTGAAACTCCATGAAAAACAAGTATAAAAATTTCAAGAAACTTTACGAAGAAAGTAGAGTATTTTGTGCGGAGCGTGTTCCATGATTGTTTTTACCTGAACCAGTAAGCACTCTGCCTTTGCATTAAACATTGCAAAGTTTCAGGTTCAAACTTATATTCACTTTGGGGAAAACAATTTCAGCAAGCGTAGTGGCCCTGACTCGATCGGCAACGTAGGGTGGTTTAGCGTCATGAATTAGCTGACGATCATGCGGCTCCGTGGTTTGTGCAGCCTCCCAGCTCTATCACGACGAAAGAGGAAACGATCGAGAATAAACTGACGCTTCCAGTACGGTGGAGAAAAAAAAAGGAGCAATTAATGCTCCAAAACTCATAATAAAAAATAGAGCAGGGTAACCTTCCCACGCTATTATCTCCAAACCTCAGCAGACGAGAACAGATCATGTGTCAATGGCATGCATGACAGCATGCACGCACGAAAGGGAGATGATCATGTCTCAACGTTCAGCACCAACGCACAGCCCCCTGAGTCTGACTCGATCAGCACGCACCGGCGGCGATGGTGGTTTAGCGTCATGAATTAGCCAGCTATATCACGTCGAAAGAGGAAACTGAGTGAGTGAGAAGACTGAAGAGGGAGTGGTGTACAGTCAGCATGCTCGCCAACAGTGCTTGTTGCGCTCCCCATAAATGGCCGGCCCCTCTCTTCCCTTCTTCCTCCACCCATCCTCGCCCAACACACATTCCTCCTCGGACGCCATGGCTCGCCAGCTAGCTCTCTTTCTCCTCCCCCTCTCACCCCCAACGTATGCCGCCATCCGCCCCACCCCCACTGCCACGACCACCACCACCACCACTCCCACCCCGCCGCCCCAGCCCACCCACCACCACCACGAGCACCCCGCCACATTTCGGAAGGAGGACAGCAGGATCTGGGAGATGATCGACCCGCGGACCAAGATGACGGTGGACGGCGCCTCGCCCTCCCTCCACGACCAGCAGCACTCCAGCAACGCCCGGACCGTCGCGCTCGACACCAGCGGCAAGAACCCCAGCAACGCCCCGACCGTCGCGCTCGACACCAGCGGCAAGAACGCCGGCAACGCCCCGACCGCCTCGCTCTCGCTCCACGACACCAACTCCGGCAACGCCCCGACCGCTTCGCTCTCCCTCGACGACAACAATTCCGGCACCGCCCAGCGCGTCGCCCTCGACACCAACGACATCCCGCGCGGCAAGGACTTGCTCTAGCACGCCGTCCCGCCACCACCACCGGCAATGGCGCCGACCACCGACTGGTGGTCGGTGGTCGTGGCGGCTATCGTCGTGGTGGCGGGGACGGTGGCGGCCTTCGCAGTTTGGTGGGTGTGCTTCCGGAAACGCCGCGCCGCGCCCAAGTGAACAGGAGACTCAGGACATGCGGCACAGTTTGTAAATACTATATGGTACACATATATTGCTCCACTATCGGGTGAATTTGGTGGACCTGCTACCTACGCCGCCGTAGCTCAGCTAGCTAATTTTTTTTTAATAATACATTTTTTATATTAAATTCAAAAATTATTACGCAAAAAAACGATTTTCCAGAAATAATACGGCCTCGGCCTGGTCTGGGCCGATTAGGTCCTGTCGGCCAGGCCTGGGCCGATTTGTGCTGATCGGCTTAGCCTGAGCCGAAAGGGTAGCTGCTGGGCCAGGCCTGCGCCCGACAGGCCGCGCATGGGTACTAATCGTCCCAGTCTGAGCCGACAGGCCTATCGGCCAGGCTTGGGCCGACAGGATGCTGCTTAAGGCCCAAAAATCCCCATCTTCTTCCTCGCGTCATCTCTCTCCTTTTCTTCTTCCTCTCGAAAACCAGCAGCTCCCTGCTGCGTTTCAGCGGCGATCTATCCACCCAGCCACCAAATCTTACTCCTAGAAGTGTTAGAGAGTTAAGGCAGCTCAGATCTACAGATGGGTAGGATTTTTGTGTGATTTCGTGTTGTTTGGTTGGAGCAATGGTGGAGTTTAGGTGGAGGTTGCTGTAGGGTGGTGGATGATGCAGCGTGGTGGTGGTGCAGCGGTGTTGCATTGGCGGTGGTGGTGACGTTGCTGGTCCATTGAATCGGCACGCTTCAAGGGTATGCGTTTATTTGGCTAGTAATATTAAGTATATAGTTGTTCCCGGTTGTAACAGTAAATTGGTGTCACATTTTTAGGTTGTTGAGATGAGTAATTTAGTGAAATGTTTGTTTTTCTACGGTCCTGGCGAAGTTGTAGTAAATGAGCATGGAGCTGATTTGGGTGAGTTTCGATGGTCAGAGTTGGAACCGAGTGACCCACAAACATGGTCTATAAGTCAGCTGAAAGATTGGTTGGCAGCGTGTTTAGGGCACGAGCCTCTTGAGAGGTGGTCTTTGCTGCACGACACTTATGGAGCCAGGTACGGTGTTATGACTACCAACCTGGCTGAAACATACAACTTTGTTCTTAGAGGAAATAGGGCATTGCCACTTACAGCCATTGTGGAGGGTATTTTTGAGGGCACAGTCAAGTACTTCAGAGAAAGACGCCAGAAAGCTCACATGCATATCGTTAACAACCCAAACACACCTTTTTGTGAGAAGATTACGGAGTACATGGATAGGAAGATGGCAAAAGCTCGTACTCATGCTGTGCAGGCCATAGAAAATCAAGAAAGGAGGTTCGAGGTACGCTTACCTCCTGACAAGTTTGGTTGCGGAAATCAGCTCAGAACGCATGAGGTGAGAATTGGAAATGAAGCCCGACCAACATGTGACTGCACATGCAATAAACCAAAATTGCTTCACCTGCCCTGCTCCCATGTATTGGCTGCATGTGGGCAACTCGGACTGTCAGCCATCTCGTTCACTTCACCATATTATTTGAACGAGTCTGTGCTTAATACCTGGACCGGTGAAATGGTGGGATTTCGAGCTGTGGGTAATTTTAACACGGTTGACCCTAATGAAAGGCAGTACATCCCCGACCCAAGGCTACTGCGTCCTGGTAGAGGTAGACGACCGTGCAAACGTATCAGAAATGGTATGAATGAATCTGAAGCCAGAGGCCCGACAGTGCAATGTTTCTTGTGCAATGATTTTGGTCACAGGGACACTGCTTGTACAAAATTCCCACCTACGAATGCTGCTCCGGCAACTAGAGCAGCTGCTCCACGTGGGCGAGGCAGCCGAGGACCAAGAGGAAGGGGAAGAAACTAGGATGTTTTAAATTTGGACTGTGCTTTTATTTGTAATAATGAGGATCAATGTTTTTAAATTGGACTATGTTTTAATCTGTAATATGTGTGGATCAGTGTTTGTAGACAATGTTTTTATCTGTAATATGTGTGGATCAGTGATTTAAATTTGGAGTTTGATTTCATCTGTAATTTGTCTGCATTTGTGGCTAAAAAAGAGGAGGGAGAGGTGGAAAAAAATGGAAAAGCCTCTCGGCCCAGCTTGGGCCGACAGCCTCTTGTCGGCCCAGTACAGGCCGATAGGCCCAGTCGGCCCAGCTCTGGCCGACCGGTTTCTCTGACACGCGCAGAGTCGGCCGACAGCACAAATCGGCCCAGGCCTGGCCGACAGGCCCTAATCGGCCCAGCCCAGGCCGAGGCCGTATTATTTCTGAAAAATCGTTTTTCTGCGTAATATTTTTCGAATTTAATATAAAAAATGTATTATTAAAAAAAATTAGCGCTCAGCTAAGTGAGACTATCCGGATGGACCACGATGATGTACACTGTTCAGATTGTGTAAACTGTTCTTACACTTGCATTTGGTGACGAACTGTTCGGCAGTGGATTTTTAATATATCTATGAAAATGAACTGCAGTGTTGTCTTTGCTTTGCTTTGAAGTGTGCCTACTGAATATAGTCGCCACAAATGTATGTCTTGAGCAATAATGTATATCTTCTGAATCAAGTTCATACATGTTTGCCATTTTCTGGGTCGCTGATGATGTTATTGGAACTTTGAGATCCATGCTTGGTTAATTTGCTCAGTATCCGTTTGGTTCTCCAAGGTGATTAGTTGTTTGTCTAATGCACGATGTAAATCTGCAACTTATTGGTTATCAAAAGGAAAAGTAGCTTTGCTTTTCATGTACATAGTTAATCGTTACAGGTTCTCAAACCCATTACTGCCGGTCAGTGGTGTGCAGTTTAGAAGCTAGCACCTGCCCATGTTAGTTTTACTATGTAAAACTGATTTTTTACTCTAATTTGGAGGCCTAGCTTCTGCCACATTGTTAGGATCAGATTTATTGCTAGTTTAGAAGAGAATTGTTGTTGCAAAATTTGTTCTCTGTTATGAACAAATGGGACATTATTCTTATAATTAGCATGAACTATTTTTTGCATTTTATTCTCTCGTAAGATCAGATATGAATAATCTGCTCAGTGTTTCTTAATTTAACTGCAACCTGGGAGCATTGAGATTGGTTGAAGGCATTGCATATTTTTGTATACTGATCTGTTTCAAGTTGACGTTCAAGGATATCTACTTGTACTTCATTAATTTATTGAACTAATTGCAACAGCAAATTGGTAGTTTGATCTTAGCGGATGCTAGATGTCCTAGATGATCAAAACTTTCGAGATACAGATAAGCCTTGAAAAAGCTTTGAGATGATATAAACCAGTGCAGAATTTTTAGAAGACTAATTCCTGTTTGCTAGAGATAACTTGAGATGATATATATGTAGGGCATGACCCAACATACTTATTTCTTAATTCTTTTCTACTGATTTTGTTGTCGAAATATACAGAACACAGGGATCCATCAGGGGTAGAGTAGAATGCACAATGCCTTAGCTTTTCACTAGCCAATGGCAACAGGTAGCCTTCAAATCCTAGCTTGGCAGTCCAATACCCACTTGCTATTCATGATCATTCACCTCATGGAAAACTTGATGGGATTTTACATCCCATGGTAAGGGTCCTTTTGATTACGGGATGGTATTTAGTTTTCTGATTCTTGAATTGAACTACTAACATTAGTCGAAACTCTGAAGCACTTTACAATGTGAGGGTGTTCTGCATTATGCTTTTAGCTATGAAGCACTCAAAACTGGGATCTTATATAGAGCAGCTAAATTCTTTCAGACAAAAACGTATGCTTTTTGTTAGATCGTTACTGGAGACAATAAAACAGAAGATCACTTATTATGGTACTATACTGCATCTGCATCATTATTATTTGCATTCTTTCAGATACTTGCCAATGTTTTAGGCTTCTAGCTGAACAATCATCATTTGCTGGTGTTTTTTTTCCTCGATTTCATTGAGTGATTTAGATATGCCTGGATCTTTGTTTAGGTGTCGAAAAAAATTCATGACCCATCAGCACAAGCAATTCTGACCTGATCGGTGTCCTGAAGGCATGTGGAAGATGGACACGTCGCCACATAGTTGCATCTTTCTGCTCGTTCCCAATTGTTGATCAGAACCCATTATGATTCCGAGTTGATGTACTCTAATAATTTGACAAGACCATGACAGATGAAGGCTCTCTTCTTCCTTTTTAGGCGATTATGTTCTATGGTTCATTAGATTTCTACCTTATCTAGAGAACAATACATTTCTGTCTACCATAAAAACTGGATTTGTTCCCTTCTCATTCACGATATGCAACAGCACAACGCGATAGTTACTTGACAACTACTTTTTTCTTAAATTTGTTCCCTTGTCATTCACGATGTGCAAAAGCAAAAAACGTGATCCTGCTGTTTGGACTGGGTCCGTATGGGAAGATTGTTTCCCTTTCCCTAAATTTGTTACTCGATCCTGCCTATTTTAGCACGATCCTGCCTCTATGCAAGATAGTTCCTTCAGAACCACTCTTTCCTTAAATTGCCCCTCTTAGCATGATCAAGTTGATCGGGCACTAAGTTTCTGCCATCGTGCACGCACAATCAATCAGACAATCTTACTTGTAATAGTCCGGTTGTAATATTTTTTCACTTCGAACTTCTTGTTGAACTCTCTCTTAATTAATTGAATGGGGCAAAGCTTTTGTACCCGTTTCAAAAAAAAATCTTACTTGTCAATGCCAAGTCACAAAAATCTCCGTGATAGAGTCTATTCTCCCGATCAGTATCATGCCTTCAAATGTTTCGTTTCTCATTGATGTAATTTGTCCGTGCATGCCTATAAAGAAAAATGTTCAGCTCACTCAAGGCAATTGCTCCTGTGATGATAAGTATTACATACAAAAATAACTTTTCTTGCCATATGACCACATCACAATATATGCTCATATGTTAACAAAAAAAAACACTGAAATTGTGAAAAATGTTTCATATTGTCTCAAGAACTAACATTTTGGACTTGTGTGTTAAATCTGGAGGACTTTTCTTGCGTTTATTTATTTGGTCTTTTTTGTGTACTTAGGTATAGTTCGTGGTACCTCTATATACACATATACTTTATAGTATACCCAGGAGAACGGTTACTCTCAAAATCGGCATACAAATATAATCAAAATGTACTAGCAAGATCTGGCACGGCGGCAAGCCGCGCCAGGCCAACGATATGTCATTGTACCAATCACAATACCAATTCTTATTTGCTACTACTAAATGGTAGGTTAAGGCCTATTGTTGAGTTTTCCTGAAGGTATTAAGCTAATTGTGGACGAATTTTGGGCCCATTAGTACCTGTTATTTTGCAACCCTACAATTCATGGCTCTTTATATTTATACCACGAGTAACTCTATTGTTTCATCTAACTCGACAGCCGCCTCCCATTTTAGAACACGCCCCTTTCACCTGGTTGGGAGGGGTAAAGCTAGTTCTACCATGCTGGTGTGACCACTACAACACGATAGTTGGTCTACGATGGATTCGAGACACAGATAGCGCTTCAGTGTCCGATCGCGACTGGCGGGGACAAGTTCGTTTTTTCTCGTAACGAGTCCATGTGAGGACCGCCCGGTTCCAAAAATGGATGATTAGTACGTCCATTTTTGCATCACTTTTTTATATCAAAATTTGTTCTTATTCATTGATATATTTCATATTAGAGTACAATACTTATGTTATTTCATCTTGTTTTGCATGTTTTACAATTTCCTGAGATTTATCTGCCGGCGTGAGGATACCCTTCTTGTGAAGCTCAAGAAATAAGTCAGGAGGCCAGAAAATCAACCAGAGGGGAGCCACGAGGGCCAGGGACAGCCTGGGGGCACGACCAGCCCCTTGGCCGCGCTGTGGGCCCGTCCCCTCCCCTGGTCCACCTCTGGCGCTCCCCTTCGGCGTATATCTTCGTATTTACCTAAAACCGTTCGAGGAGGCTTCGCATTATTTTTCCACCGCCGTCTCGGGGCGGAACCGAGATAGAGAAGAAAGAGCTCTCTGGCAGGCAGAAATCTGCCGAGGAAATTCCCTCTAGGAGGGGAAATCATCGCCATCGTCATAGTTATCACGCGGGGCATCATCGAGATCATCATCTACATCATCTCCAACACTACCATCTCCACCATCATCCATCTCATTCGGTTGTAATACTTAGGGTTATACCTTGTTCTATTCATTGGGATCACTCTCCCGGTATTGATTATCTCGTTGTAGTTGATGCTATTGAGTTTTATTGGTGAATTCTTGTTATGACCAGATTGTTGCACATTCATATTTCACCTCTGATCCTGATCCATTTCATGTCTCGTGAGTAGTTTGGTTAGTTCTTGAGGACATGGGAGAAGTCTTGTTGCTAGTAGTCAAATTATGTTGAAGTAATATTTATTGGTTTCATATTTAAGTTGTGTTGTCATTCTTTTAGTGGTGTAATGTGAACGTCGACTACTTGGTACTTCACCTTTATGGGTCTAAGGGAATGCATTGTGTATTTAATTTTGTATTTGTGGGGTTGCCGGAGCGACAGAATTCTGAACCCCCTTTAGTAAATTATTGCACGAGGGAGTGTAGGATCTTAGAGTTTAAGACTGTGGTTAGATTTATCTTAATTATCTTCTTGTATTTGCGAATGCTTGCAAGGTGTATAATCACAAGTATGTACTGGTCCAAGTAAGGGCGGTGCATTAGCATAGGTTCACCCACATAACACTTATCAAAACAATAGAGATTAATCAACGGTATGCGATGAAAGTAACTTGACAATATTCCGTGTGTCCTGAGGAACGCTTTAGTCATCATAAGTAACACCTCCGGTTTATCCTTTGTGCTAAAAAGGATTCGGCCACTTTCTGCAGACCGGTCACACCCCTTGTCGAGTCCGCCATCCCCGCATTGCCGCCGGAGCAACGCCGCGTCGCCGGGAAGAACACAAGCGCAGTAGGAGGATTTCATGCAGCCGTCCCATCCAGACAGCCGTGCCACGGCCGCAAGACGCGGGATCCCTGCCGTCCCCTTCATTGGCGGCGCACGGGCTTTCCCGGTGACTACCTCTGGGGATGACGAGGGTAGATCAGAGAGAGAGGAAGGGGTGGCGGCCAGGGTTAGGTTTTTCTCCCCACGTTGCCCTGGAGGGGGCGACGCGAGGGAGACCAATCCTTTGAAAACAAGTTTCTCGCCTGGTGCTAGGTTTGTCTACCATGATTGTATCCAAAAAAAATTCAAGTGTGCATTCATTTGCAATCCAAATAAATTATTTTAATTTATTTTCTTTAGAGTACAGTTGCAAATGGATGGTCCATATCATCTTATAACTTTTTAGCGCATATATATACTGTACTTGAAAAACAAGGTGTAATTCCTTGAACATTCTCATGTTTTCATATATAGAACAACAATATATCATCAAGAATTGATTTGTTTTACATTACTACCTCATATCTTTTTGTATTCTTATACACATTAAATTCTTGTACAGAAACAATCTTCTTTAATATATTTTCGTATTAATGTTACGAAATAAGTTAAGCACTTGCACAAAGGTCACACCGTTCCATGAATAATTATTTAGTTAACATTATTATCTAAAATAATTATCCACATTAAATTCTTGTGTGGATATGATATCTTTCCACATCTTTATTTTGGATTATGTTAGTAAACAAATGATTCTGACAGTAGCCATATCTTGCATGCATTTATAGAGTATATATATACATAAGCATACATTATTATGGTTCTGGAAAGATCCTACATATGATATAAATATATTTGTAACATCATTAGTGGCATCCATGAATGCCTTAAATCACACTAATTTCGTATCTGGAAAAGATCTCCATCCAAATATTTTTTTCTTGGTTTGTGATCCCCCAAATAAATGATCCTTACAATGACATATGGCGTTGTATGTTTCCTTTGAAGTTCTACAAATAGAGGGATGTGTTTATAGAAAAAACACTTTCGTTTTTCAGCAATCCGAGATGTCGAGACTTAGTTTGGTATACCTATTTATTCTTGCCATTTCAAATCTCCCTAACAAAAACGAAGGATGTCAACATTGTCACACGGTTAAGGAGGTAAGTGCAAACTTTGTTAAAACTTTGTCAAACTTTTACCCTCCTGTCTAACTATTACAATCATAAGATCTGTGTTCTTTTATCAGTTTTTAGGAATTCACAAATTTCAGATACTTTATATGCATTAAGAGAGACATGTTATTTTAATTTCTATGGGACTTACGGATTATATTTACGTTAAAGGAATTGGGACTTTATTATAGAAAGGTGAACTTTGGGGGGGTAATTATTGAAGATGTTTATCTTGTTTTTTTAGGCATCAACCGGACATGTGTATGCATCAGAAGGTGGTAGTGATGACGCGATCTATGTGAGTTTCATTATTCGAGATTTTTTTTGTAGAAGATTAATTTCTTATAATTTTGGCATACATGACTAACATATTGTGTAAATTGTTTATCGAAATCTCACCGTAAGTTTAAGATTCAAGCAGTGGTTTCTTTCTATGATTAGTTTGAAGATAAACTTCATGAAAATTTCCATTTTATTCAAGCTCACAATTAATACACAATACAACATTTTCTTGCATCATTCTTTTAAATTTTTGTAGAACAAAGTTCAACATATAAAATTTGGAAGGACTTGGAGATATTTGTGTGAAATATGAAATTAATTTAAAGAATTTGTAGTGAGCTTATATCAAAACAATTTGACACCGCTTGTCAACCAGCTTTTCTAATAAAAAATGATCTTCTTGTTCCCAAAAGCAACTACTCCACAATTAATGGGTAGCAACTGCTAGAAGAATCCAGGTGGGTTCCATTAGCTTCTTAGAGTTTGGTGAGTTAAAGATACCAATTAGCTTCTTGTTTGTTTTAAGGAGTGAAGTAGGTTAATCCGAGAACACCTCATCCTTCACTAGTGTTAATCTGAGACCGCCTCATCCTTCACTAGTATATAGTGAACTTACAAATGGGAATTTAGCATCCCACGAAAACTCATAGGATTGCCATATGATTCACCTCCTAGCCCTAGATAGGTTCCTTGAATTCAAATACACCTTTAATGCATAATACCCCACCCTTACACAGGCTAATAATAATTTCTCACATGTATATTTGACACCTTGTTTGTTATTTATTACATCATATATCTAAGTCGCTATGTAATGCATATATGCCTAATTTTTTCTACCAATTTGCAGTTTGCAGCACATTCATCATTTCCGGGAAAGCCCTATGATAATTACTATGGATTTGTTGCGACCATGGATGTATATAGTCATAATTTAAGTCGTGGCCAAATGAGTGCATCTTCTATTTGGGTTGCTAATCTTGGAAATTGGTCAACAGAAAGCCAAAATAGTATTCGTGTTGGCTGGATGGTAACTAATGCTCTCTTTTTATCTAAAGTTTTTTCTCACGTGCAACTTTTTATAAGTCAGGAAGTTTCAAGATCAAAGAGCCCTGAACTAATATGTCATTACTTTCTGAACTCTTAACTCACGTTCCTTTCTGAACTCTTAACTCACTAGTTCCATTGCATTGTTCAAGAGCCCTGAACTAATATGTCATTACCATAAATTACATTATACTTTTTATAGTATATGTCATCGTTGCCTTACTCCTCGACCGATTCCTTCTTTCACTATACTACTATCATGTATTCTGCCCAAGCTAAAGTTATGATCACAAAGACATGTACATATTAATGCCGGACAATCGACCTTAAAATGGATCTTAAAGTGGATAAAAAATCCTATCACCACAGTCGGCTACCACGAGGGTAGTTCTGGTAAGGCTTCGTGAATACTACTGCCCAATATAAATGTGCGATGCATTCAACATACCTGCACCATGCCGGCCTTCACTTTTTCTGTGATTTCCATTACCATTACATGTATTGTTCACTCTTCCATCTACTGAAAGTTATTCTAATCACAAGATTATGTCTTAATGACATTTAAATCAAAGGATTTTTCTAACATGATCACCATATAAGCACCTAGAAGACTGATATGCACTTCCACGTTGATATCACACAAGAATGGATACTATTTCAATTCTTCTTACCATAAGTAACCTCAATGGCTGCCACCTGGGACGACATATTCTCACACCATAGGTCCATAGCCCATGCACCTTTCTTTCACTGTACAAGAACACTCTTTTAACAAGTTCATGTAGGAAATAACATGACAAATAGAGAGGCGTTTTACTACTCATGGTGGTAGCTACACACCATAGCATTATACAGCGATGTAAGCCATATATACCTGTTTTAGCTTGATATTCTAGTAGAGAACGGAATTTTGGTGTACAAAAGTAGTTTCGGAATGTTGAAAAAAATATTTTTTGGTCATCATTTTTTAGGGTTGACTTTTTGTTGACTTTTCCGTTGACTTTTAAAAATAATCATAATAACCGGGATATGATTTGAAAAAATTTCAAAATACTTTTGGATAATCCTATCAACTCTAATGTTGAGATCACTCCGCCCTCCTTGAGTATTCTCTTTTTTCCGTGACGTATACGAGTCGGTTAAACTAAGGTGTGTAGGTACCCATGCGAACAGCGGCATTCATTCCATGACAAATATACTTGGATCCAACATATATTATTGTAGGTTGGTGGAAGCAAGAAGTTTTAGGATTAGTGAGACATAACGGGCAACCATTAAAAATAAGGATCTGACGTTAGCATGCTACGATGAAGCATCCATTTGCAGTGGTGCTTCAAGGAATTACTAACTTTCCAACTGCACACTAATAAATATTTGTTGTTCCACTATCATTTTAGACTTGGATAACCGTCTCTTCTGCTTTTATACTGTAGGTTTCTCCTGAGGTATATGGTGATTCACATACTCACTTCTACACACATTGGATGGTATGTTTCCTATTTCTTTGTAGTATCTAACTTTACAGTCTGCATATTATAACATCGTCAAATTATATTTTTAAATAGAGAGATGGAGATGGTAGAAGCGGGTGCTACAACATGGATTGCCCGGGTTTTCAATTAGAACCGGGATCAAAAATAACTCCAGGTGCTATTATAAATAGTGCTTCTACTACTGGCGGGTCTAGTCACACTATTACAATCAAAGTTTTTAAGGTATGAGAACCATGTTCAATTTTTTTCAATATGTTGATACTAAGGGAATTATTGTAGTAAGTTGGCTAAGGTTTGCATTGCGACAACCTACAAAGAATTTTTCATTAATGTCGGAAACCACGTGTTGTGCTAATTGGTGTCGACACATTACTCTATAGTTTATTGCTATTGGCCTTTAGTTGTTCTCGGGCATGATTTCGCAAGCCATTGCAATATCTGTGTATACATGAGTGTTGTATGTGTAGATCCACATGGTTTTCATTTTTTGTCACAAAATATTAGGATTGATAATTGGAAGAATGATTTTTTTATATTTTCTCTCTTGGTTTCATTAGTTCAATATATCACTTGGGTGGAATCATTGCTATGTTAGTACAAGTACTCATCACAAAACTCGAGTACCTTCATAGAGGTATGTTAGATTGGGGGCCCATAGATAAGGGATATACTCACACCGTTCCACAATAGAAGATGTTTTAGGTGTTTCACATGTTGTCTAGATCCGGACTAAAAGAAGTGAACATATACACTAAAACATGTCTAGATACATGTGTATACATGTGAATGTGGAAAAGGTCTAAACCATCTTATATTGTGGAATGGAGGGAGTAGATGGACCTCATCAATTACTTACAAGCACCACGTGTTCATGTTTCTTCAGTGTGAAAACACACTATATTTCTTGTAAGGAAGAATGATAAGAATGGAGCAACTAAGACCATAACAGGATAGACAAAAAATTATGTATAGGTTGTGCAAATTCCATAAATAAGTAACAAAGTTTTGTTTTCATGAATAGAACAAAACATATTTGGTTTAAAGTTCATCACGAGACAAAAGTACGCAGTGTGGTAATCAAATGTTCCAAAATTGCACAGCTCATGAGCAATATGATGGTTATGCAATACTAGAGTTGGTGAGGAATGTCAACCGCTATTTTTCTTTGTTAGCTTACTTTCCGCTTGTATTTTTTCATGATATGTGATTTTCCTAGGATATATAATATTTATATATGGACCAGACTTGTCCTAGCAAGTTTAGTAGCAGACATGTATAAGTGCAGACTTCATAGGTACAAAAACAAATTTCCATGCTTGGTACTACATAAATTTGAACACATTTCATTACTCAATGAATTTTGTTTATGTTAATGACAGGAGAAGTCCAGTGGAAATTGGTGGCTCTATTGTGGCATGAATGATGACACTCCAACAGCAGTGGGGTACTATCCTGCAAACTTATTTACAACATTAGCAGATAAATCAAATGCAATTGGTTTTGGCGGAGAATCACGTGCTAGCAGAAGTCTTCCAACTCCTCCAATGGGCAGTGGGGCGCTTCCTTCAGAAAATGCTGCATCCTTTGCCAACCTTCAGTTTGTTGACCAGGATGGTCAAGCCACCCTGATACAATCAGAGTTACCAATTATTGAGCAAAAACCAAAATGTTATTATGTGTCGCCAATAATAGGTTCCAAGTTTTTCTATGGCGGCCCAGCAGGCTGCTTTTAGCTACATGGGTAAATTAAACTACATTGTAAGTTTGTGTTGGAATAACAAATCTAATAAAACTTTGATGCTTTGCTGAGCTTCCTTTGACCATTAAGTGTTCTTCACACCTAAAGTAAGATTGAGTTTCAATGGAATAGTATCTCTGAAATAAATTGAGGTATCAATCGTTACTTGTATCCACACGATCTTCTCTTCATTTTTATTTATTTATAGCAAGGTTCTAATCAACCATAGTACCGTGTCAGCTTATGAAATACTACCTACGTTCCGAAATATAAGATGTTTTAGCCATTTTCTGATTCGGATGTACCTAGATGCATTTTAGTTTGTAGATTCACTCATTTCAATCAGTATGTAGTCTATATTGAGATATCTGAAACATCTTATAATTTGGAAACGAAGGGAGTAGTTACCCGCAAAATTTGTTCTTTCGTGGGATCAAAACTTACAATATAGTCTATTACGAATAATAAGATAGTGCCTCCAAGAGTCTCCCGCTTTAACACCCCACCTTACTAATAAGATGGAATGCTTACACGACTACCACACAAGCGGAAGATTTCAATCCCACTGACGAAAATCCGACAGAGTCTCCCCTATACTGGAGGACATCCACGACAGGCAGTTCAGTAAAATCAACAAAACATGAGGATCATCAGGAATATAGTCACACCAATGGCCTTAAAAGACAGTCAACCAAGAAGAACTCCACAAACAAGCACTAGAGGCTCTACACTAAGATACATCAAGCTATACAAGAACCAACCACCAAGCACTAGTGTGGTGAAGTTTATAGGTTCAGGTGAATGAGTGAATATGTGAAGTGAATGGAACATGTTCTACTCCCATGTCTCCCATATGCATGCAGCTATCTATATGACACCTGAAGACAACAACATTTCAAACGTGAGTTCAAAGAACTTCATAAGCATCAAGTACAGGAAGGGATAGTAAGAAAGCATGATACCACATTCAAGGTTAGAGAATCATTATTTGCATATTGTACTTAACTTACCGTCATCGCACTGGGTAATGGCAGTGCTACCTAGGAAACATTACCATAAGGTCTTATAATCCAAGAATCATCAAGTCACTGAGAACCGGTGTACCATGGAAGAGACTACAAACCCCTGAACACGAGGTTAGTACAACTCTTAGGCTCTGAGGTATCGAAGTCACAAGGTACTAATGAACTGAAACCTATAGTTCGTATGAAGCCAATGGTTGGTAACAATGGTAAAGACTACATTCCACAATAATCTTCATTGTATCCATTATTGAACCAGTGGATTACCCATTGAAGGAAATAAAGAAAGTAACAAAGTAAATGAAAGACTTCTCTTCGAGCTACTGCCAGCAAAGCTAGGGGGGGACGAAGTCTCATCCGAGCCCCTTTTCCAACCCACACAAGGTGAGAGGACAACACGAGGTTGAACCCGAAGGACCATAAGCTCGCAAGTGTTGATCACCCCTTGTACCAGGAAACCTTCGGGTCCATAAACTTGCAAAGCGAGGATCACTCCTTGTACTGGGAAGATACACTCATGATGGATTTCTTTATCAAGAACCATGAAAAGCCAAACCCAATTATGGTGTATTGAAGGATACACAGGGTGAAATATGGCATTCTGCAACCACGACTAGAAACCTGACATGGAACCAGGGTGATATACAACGCATGCCATCCAACCACACTAGGCATAGCTGTCACTATATTATCCCATCCTGATAGATTTTAGGGAAAAAGCCTCTCAGGCACAGGTACCATACGAATATGTGTTCTATGGTGACACATTCCTTATATGATAAACAAAAGGAATGTATTAGACATGAATGAGCCATCCATGAAACATAAACTTACTTTTACCAATCACAAAGAATATAAGCTATAGAAGATAACATTCAGGGGATAAGCAACTAGTTGTGATGGGGGGCCACACGATGCCCACCATCCTGACATGTACTTGCCTTTACTGAGAGCGGAGAAGTTGAATGGTGATGAAGCCCGATACCTGTGAGCAACCAGGTACAAAAGAGTCTCAATACATATCATACACCGCAATACAAGGAACACACAAGCCTCAAGCATTACACCAAATCATCACATGTAAAGCACATACATATGTACTCCTAATGGCATTCTCAGAATAGCAACCCTTTGCTGCCCACGAGCTAGGATGCTTCAAATAAAGCAAATGCTACGGTTCTGGATTCATTAGAAGATTACCTAGAAGTAACACAAAATATATGAACCTGGTATTGTGGTTAGCTAGGCCAAACCAAGCAAATACTAGATTAATGTACCCAGAATTCAACACACTGACTAGCTAGCCCCTTTACGAATTTCATTGCAGTAAAGATGCCCATTGAAATCGAGCAAACTGAATTGATCTAGAAAGTAGAAGCTACCTTCCGAACTATATTGGTTCACTATTTTATCATCAACAGAAGGCTGAAAGATTGCGCCCAAAACCATAAGTACCCTGTTTTTGAGTTCTCAGAACAGAACTTGTTATTATCACCGAGACCAAAGGTCTGAACCAAATTGAGCAAAAGACCACCCAAAATGACCGTGGGAACATTACCTATATTTAATTTCATATCTTAATCACCCAATTTTGCCATCTTAGCTTCCAAAAATGGAGATTTGTGATACTGTATACACAGAGACAGCAACAAAAATCACCTTTGCCCTAATCCGGTAATCCCCTCATGTTCTAGATGAACCCCAGACCTAAACAACATGGAATCAATATCAAAACCACTCTAGTAACACATAGGGGGTGGGGGGCCTCACCCTTGATGCCCGACCAGATGGAATTCGCCGCGAGTACGAAGAACAACTCTCTTTCTCTTCTTCTTTTCATCTTGTCCTTTGTTCTTTCCTCCTCCTCTTCTTGTTCTTCAACCTTAGGTCCTGGCTGTACTAGCAGGTGGGAGAGGACGTGGTGAAGGTGGGAGGGTCCATGGAAGAAGAGGGGTGGAGACTGGAGAAGGGAGGCGCCATGGAGAGGGAAAGGCCATTGAGGTGAGAGACACCATAGACAACGCATCCGAACTCTTCCGATTAGGAAAACTGAGTAGAAGTCAATTTTGACTATCTCGACGAGCCGACGCAGTCGTGGGCTCTGATCTTTTGAAATAGAGAAAATGACAGAAAAATATGACATTTAGGGTCGTGTTGTTCCGAAATTATCATAATTGGAGGAAATGTCAAATGACTATTATCTTTGGGGATGGGTCCTGACACGTAGCTCTGATTTCCCGTTTTACTCGTCTTAACCAGTTTTCTGACTGCTCGGACCCAGTGGTCCGACGTGGCACCACATTACTATCAAAGGATACATTAATAGTAAATATAATATAATTTACAGTCGAAGTTAATTTTTAAAAAGTGTACACACCTTATATTTCAGAACAGAGGGAGAGTACAAGAAAAGAAAAGAGAAACTCCAGTTTTGGCCAACGTATAACAAGGCGCAGAACCAAACAGGTCTGCTCTGTTTCTTGCACGTGTGAGGCAGCAAATGTAAAACAATACACCAAGGTTTAGCCAAACCATCTTTGTTACTTTTTTGTCAGAAATCTCAAGAGAAAAGATCGTCCAGGTTTCCATTTACAGGATCCAACTCGCACAGTGATGGTTTATGCAGGAGAAGCCAGAGCTGATCCTTCTTGTAACGCTACTTTGAGACAAGCATCACAGCTTGTTCTGACCTTTCCTCTTCAATCACCAGCGGCCACCTGTCAGTTCAGTTTCCTTATAGTACGAGTAGGTATGTATCAAAAAGGCTTTAATCACTACTTACTATTTATTGGGTGCACTAGTTACTACTTTGTTAGCAAACTAGTAATCGTAACACACGTGTATAACCTTCGATGTCTTTCATTCATCCTACTCGGCAGACATATTTATCATCACGTATCAGAAAATACAACAAAGCCCACATGAGTCTCTCGAGATTCTATAGAAACAATAGCGATAATTGAAGATTTACAAGATTATATTCGTTGATTTTCGACTAAATTTATACACCTTATTTGAGCAACGGAGGGAGTAACTATTTTGCAACCAATTAATGCTTTTCTAAAATAGTATTAGTATTATTTTGTTATGCGTCCAATTAATTTTGGGATAACGTCAGATAAAAAAGTTATAATTAACCTCCTTGTAAATGCCTATTTGCATGCTGGGCCCAATTTTTTGCAGAACAGAGGTGTAGCTGTCACGCCTAGAAAATTAATAAAAAAGTAAATTAATCTATTCCTTCAAATGCATGTTTTGATATACATCCAATTGATTTTGGAATAACTGCTGAACCCAATAAAAGATTGCAATCAACGTCCTTCTAAATGCTTGCTATTAGGATATGCATCCAATTAATTTTTTCCTATCACGATGATATCTATTTAAGCTCCCTTGTTTCACTTGGTTTGGATCAAGCTCACACCACCAAATCACCAAATTCCACATAAACCACCTCGCCATCTCAAACTCCAAATCCTTAGCAATCATGAGGAAATGCACCTTCTTCCTCTTCACTATCGCGGCGATGATCTACACCATAGCTACACCCGTCGTAGGCTGCAGTGAGTCATATGGGAAACAGTCGAACACAGCGGTAGAAGATGGATGGGTACCTATCAAGGACATCAATGACAAGCATATCCAGGAGGTTGGCGCCTGGGCAGTTTCAGAGTTCCTCAAGCATGTGAATTGCAGACTTACATTCAACAAGGTGGTGAGCGGCAAGGAGAATGTTGTGTCAGCCTTGAGGTATGAGCTGGTCATTGACGCGTCGGACATCAGTGGGGAACTTGGCAAGTACAACGCGGAGGTGTACGAGGAGGGGTGGACCAACACACGCAAGCTCATCTCTTTCAGGAAGGTCAACTAGAGCGAACGGGTAGTGCCTCCGAGTAGTAGTAATTGTGTCTTGAAATCTTGTTAGCCGTTTTATATCCAATAATAATCAATTTATAAATCATCTGCGCATACATACATTGATAGATAAAATCATCACAAGAAAGCTAGTAGGCTATGGTGTTTCTTATGTTGTCGCGTTCTAAATGTTCATGTATAAGGGCATCCGTAATGTTTGTGGATGAAATACACCATAAGGTGGGGCCACTAGCTGAGCTTATAGCAATTGTACTCCACCGCAATGTATCTGGTCAGAAGCACACCATAAGGTAGGGCCAGCTCGTCAGACAAAATTGGCAAGGCCCAACCGCCCCGCAGTTCCTTCCGCGATTCCCCTCCTCCTCCAACCCCATCGCGTTGACCCAGAAAAATCTCCTCTCGATCTGCCTCTCCCGCGTCTCTCCAGCGGCCTGATCCGCCTCTCCCCACGTACGGTGGCGAAGAAGATGGCGGCGGTAAGGGCGGCCGTGGCGTCTATGGGAGGAGGAGCTGGGGGCGTCCGCGTTATCGGCGATGGGAGGAGAAGATGAGGTCGACCGTGTCGGCGGCCATGGGAGTAGGAGGTGCGGGAGCCCGACCATGGCAGGAGGAGGTGGGCGGCGCCCGCGTCGGCAGCCCTGGGAGCAGGAGGTCCGGGCACCCCTGTCGTTGATCATGAGAGGAAGAGGTGGCCGGCGCCCGCATCGGAGATGGCGGAAGCTGTCGTCGGGCATGAGACGAGGAGGTTGTGTGGCTGCGTCGGAGGTAGCTGCTACTGCGGAGGCCATGGAGAGACTAGCGACGGCAGGCATGGAAAGAGAATATGCTACGGCCGCTAGTTCTACAGCAGGTACAGGACTGGTCCCTCGATTCATTGCTCGTTCAGCTAGCAGTAGTTTGCACTTGTACAACACTTGCCGATGGAGTTAATTATATGGGGGAATGATACGTCTCCAACGTATCCATAATTTCTGTTGTTCCATGCTTATATTATACCATGTCTCCAACAGAAATTATTCGCTGCCCCAAGCATGGAATGATACGTCCTGGTGGTTTGGGCCCCTCGGGGGTCCGCCGACATCGCCCCTTCGCCTATTTATTCCCCGAGACGTGAAAACCCTAAAACACCGAGCCTTTCATCCAGAACATATTCGCTGCCGCCGCCGTCGTCAACCCTAACTCGGGGGGTTCTGAAGCTCTTCCCGGCACCCTGCCGGAGAGGGGAATCATCACCGGAGGGCTCTACATCGCCATGCCCGCCTCCGGAGTGATGCGTGAGTAGTTCATCCTTGGACTATGGGTCCATAGCAGTAGCTAGATGGTTGTCTTCTCCACTTGTGCCATCATGTTTAGATCTTGTGAGCTGCCTATCATGATCAAGATCATCTTATTGTAATGCTACATGTTGTGTTTGCTGGGATCTGACTTATATTGATACCTATGTGGAGCTGAATATTATATTATCATGTCTATGTCATTTGTGATCTTGCATGCTCTCCGTTACTTGTTGAAGCCTTGGCCAAGTGAATACTTGTGACTCCAAGAGGGGGTATTTATGCATGATAGTTGGGTTCAACCTCTATTTAACCTGGGATAGTGACAGCAAGTTCTAAGGTTGTAGATGTGTTGTTGCCACTAGGGGTAAAACAGCAATGCTTTATTCAAGGATGAATGTATTGTTTACATTACGCACATTACTTAATGCAATTGTCTGTTGCTTGCAACTTAATACTGGAAGGGGTACGGATGTTAACCGGAAAGTGGACTATTTAGGCATAGATGCATGCTGGATAGCGGTCTATGTACTTTGTCGTAATGCCCAAATGAATCTCATAGTAGACACCACACTCACACATGCATGTTATATGCACTTATCAATTGTCAATTGCCCAGCTGTAATTTGTTTACCCAGCATGTTAGTTATCTTATTGGAGAGACACCACTAGTGAACTGTGGACCCCGGTCCATTCTTTTACATCTGAAATACAATCTACTGCAATCATTGTTCTCTACTGTTTTATGCAAACAAACATCATCTTCCATTCGATACGTTTAACCCTTTGTTTTCAGCAAGCCGGTGAGATTGACAACCTCACTGTTAAGTTGGGGCAAAGTAATTTGATTGTGTTGTGCAGGTTCCACGTTGGCACCGGAATCCCTGGTGTTGCGCCGCACTACACTCCTTCACCAACACCTTCGAAGCAACCTCGTTTTCCTACTGGTTCGATTAAACCTTGGTTTCATACTGAGGGAAAACTTGCTGCTGCACTCATCATACCTTCCTCTTGGGGTTCCCAACTGACGTGTGACGTACAAGCATTGTTTCTGGCACTGTTGCCGGGGAGATATTCCCTCGTCAACTTAGCGCTAGCAACACGTTTTCTGGCGCCGTTGCCGGGGAAAACCGAATTGCTTCTGCAAGGGGAGTCTCTCACACCCAATCTCTTTACTTTGTTATTTGTCTTGCTTAGTTTATTTTTATTTAGTCTTGTTTGCTCTCTTTATCAAAAACACAAAAAAATTAGTTACTTGTTTAATTCGGTTTGATTTTGTTTTTCAAAATGAGTACTCCTGAGAACACTAAGTTGTGTGACTTCACTAGCACAAACAACAATGATTTCATATGCACTCCTATTGCTCCACCTGCTTCTAAGCAGAATTTTATGAAATTAAACCTGCTCTATTAAATCTTGTTATGAAAGAGCAATTTTCTGGTGTTAGTACTGATGATGCTGCTGCCCATCTTAATAACTTTGTTGAACTTTGTGAAATGCAAAAGTATAAGGATATGGATGGGGATATTATAAAACTGAAACTTTTTCCTTTCTCCTTGAGAGGAAGAGCTAAAGAATGGTTGCTTTCTTTGCCTAGAAATAGTATTGATTCTTGGACAAAATGCAAAGATGCTTTCATAGGGAAATATTATCCTCCTGCTAAGATTATATCCTTGAGAAGTAGCATTATGAATTTTAAACAACTTGATAATGAACATGTTGCTCAAGCTTGGGAAAGAATGAAATCTTTGGTGAAGAATTGTCCCACTCATGGACTGACTACTTGGATGATCATCCAAACCTTTTATGCAGGATTAAATTTTTCCTCAAGGAACTTATTGGATTCAGCCTCTGGAGGAACCTTTATGTCCATCACTTTAGGTGCAGCAACAAAGCTACTTGATGATATGATGATCAACTATTCCGAATGGCACACCGAAAGAGCTCCTCAAGGTAAGAAGGTAAATTCTGTTGAAGAAACCTCCTCTTTGAGTGATAAGATTGATGCTATTATGTCTATGCTTGTGAATGGTAGATCTCATGTTGATCCTAATAATGTTCCTTTAGCTTCATTGGTTGCTCAAGAAGAGCATGTTGATGTAAACTTCATTAAAAACAACAACTTCAACAACAATGCTTATAGGAATAATTTTGGTAGCAACAACTATAAGCCTTATCCTTCAAATGGTTATGGCAATTCTTATGGTAATTCCTACAGCAACAATAGAAGTGTGTCCTCTGATCTTGAAGCTATGCTTAAAGAATTTATTAGCACACAAAAAGCTTTCAATAAAACTGTTGAGGAAAAGTTTGAAAAAATTGATGTTCTTGCTTCTAAAGTTGATAGTCTTGCTCATGATGTTGAAATTCTAAAACTGAAAGTTATGCCTAATGAAGTTAAAGATACTAAGTCATTTGCTACAGCAAATGCCATCCAAGTTCGAATTGATAATAATATTAGGATGTTGGCTGAATTGCATGCTAGGTGGGAAAAAGAGGAAGAACTTGAAAAAGAGAATAGTATAGTTAGAGTTTGTACTATCACCACCACTAGTAATGCTAATGTTTTACATGCTAGTAAGCCTCCTACTATTGATGGTAATGTTATTGGTGTTGGTAATGTCTCTACTACTTCTGCAAAGCGTTTGAAATTGCCTAAAACTGCTGAAACTTTTTCTGATAAAAGTGCTGAAATTTTTCAAACTATTGGAGACAATGGTTCCACCACCATTGACAATAATGATTTTGATTTTGATGATTGTAACATCTCTGAAGTTATTATGTTCTTGCAAAAATTAGCTAGAAGTCCCAATGCTAGCACTATTAATTTGGCTTTTACAAAGCATATTACAAATGCTCTTTTGCAAGCTAGGGAGGAGAAGTTGAAACTTAAAGCTTCTATTCCTAGGAAATTAGAAGATGGTTGGGAACCCATCATTAAGGTAAAGGTGAATGATTTTGATTGCAATGCCTTGTGTGATCTTGGTGCAAGTATTTCGGTTTTGCCCAAGAAGCTTTATGATATTCTTGATTTGCCACCTTTGGAACATTGTTATTTGGATGTTTTTCTCGCTGATAATGCTATGAAGAAACCTTTGGGGCGAGTTAATGATGTTTTTATTACAGTAAACAATAACCTTGTCCCGTTGATTTTATTGTTATGGATATTGAATGCAATGCATCTTGTCCTATTGTTTTGGGAAGACCTTTTCTTCGAACTGTTGGTGCCATCATTGATATGAAAGAAGGTAATATAAGGTACCAATTTCCTCTCAAGAAAGGTATGGAACACTTCCCTAGGAAGAGAATGAAGTTACCTTTTGACTCTATTGTTAGAGCAAGTTATGATGTTGATGCTTCTTCTCTTGATAACACTTGATTTTCACTTTCTGCGCCTAGCTGAAAGGCGTTAAAGAAAAGCGCTTATGGGAGACAACCCATCGTTTTTATTTGCTGTTATTTTTGTTTTCTTTGAGTCAAGGAGTTTTGTTACTTCTGTAGCAACTCCTTTGTATCTTTATTTTATCGCAATGTTGTGCCAAGTAAAGTTCTATATTGAAAGTTGATGCAAGATTTGGATTTCTGCGCAGTGACAGATTTTTAGCTGTCACGGATTTGAGCTTATCTCCCTGTAGAAAATTCAAAAAATTCTGAAAAAATCACGCATATTCCTGAGATATGTACGCAACTTTCATTATTTTAGGCCAGATCCATCTGAGCAACTTAAGTGCCTCGAAAAAATTCGTCATTCCAGACTGTTCTGTTTTTGACAGATTCTGCCTTTTGTTTTGCATTCGCTCTTTTACTGTGTTTGTGTGGATTTCTTTGCTCCACAAAGCATTGGTGGCTGTAGCTAATGTCCAGAAGCTTTGGGATTGATTGTATCATTACAGAATATGAGAATTTTTGATTATGCACTAACCCTCTAATGAGAACTGTCTTGAGTTTGGTGTGAAGGAAGTTTTCAAGGATCAAGCGAGAAGGGTGATATTATGTGATCAAGAAGAGTGAAAAGCCTAAGCTTGGGGATGCCCCCGTGGTTCATCCCAACCATATTCAGAGAGACTCAAGCGTCTAAGCTTGGGGATGCCCAAGGCATCCCCTTCTTCATCAACAAACTTATCAGGTCATCTCTAGTGAAACTATATTTTAATTCTTTCACATCTTATGCGCTTTACTTGGAGCGTCTGTGTGTTTTTATTTTTGTTTTTGTTTGAATAAATTCGGATCCTAGCAATCCTTGTGTGGGAGAGAGACACGCTCCGCTTTTTCATGTGAATACTCATGTTCTTCACTTATATTTGTTGAGTATTCTTAACTAGCTACTGCAGTGCTTTTAGCTCCTGTTTTTCATGCATCTCTTCGAGCTGTTAGCACTTGTTTATAAATACTCTCTTGCTGCATTATATTATCATTTGGAGAGTTTATGTTTAAATAAATTGATTGGTGTTTGTTTGGAAGAAAGAAAATGCTACATGTAGTAGTTGGTATTGGAAAAGACATATGCATTCTTGTAGATCATTGTCTTGTTTCGATTTGATGCTTTGCAATTGTTTTGAGCTCTCAAGTAGATCATGTTTAAGCTCTTGCATCATGTAGTTAAAGCCTAGTAGTGGAGAACTACCGTAGAGCTTGTTGAGACTTGGGATGCATATTTGTTCTCTCTAAGGTCTAGATATTTTCTGGTAAAATGTTTGAGCAACAAGGAAGACAGTGTAGAGTCTTATAATACTTGCAATATGTTTTTATGTGATTCTTGCTGTACCGGTTTATACTTGTGTTTGCTTCAAACAACCTTGCTAGCCTAAACTCTGTACTGAGAGGGAATGCTTCTCGTGCATCCAAAACTTGAGCCAAAACCCATGCCATTTGTGTCCACCATACCTACCTACTATGTGGTATTTCCTGCCATTCCAAGTAAATATTTCATGTGCTACCTTTAAACTATTCAAAACTTTATTACTCCTTATTTGTGTCAATGTTTTATAGCTCATGAGGAAGTATGTGGTGTTTTATCTTTCAATCTTGTCATTTACTTCTGACAGACTTTCACCAATGGACTAGTGGCATATACATCCGCTTATCCAATAATTTGCAAAAAGAGCTGGCAACGGGGTGCCCAGCCCCAATTAATTACAACTTTCATTAATAATTCTCTTCACATGTTTTGCCCTGATTTATCAGTAAGCAACTTAATTTGCAAATAGACACTCCTCCATGGTATGTGAATGTTGGAAGGCACCCGAGGATTCGGTTAGCCATGGCTTGTGTAAGCAAAAGGTTGGGAGGAGTGTCATCTATAAAGAAACTAAAATACATGTGTAAACAAAAGAGAAGAGGGATGATCTACCTTGCTGGTAGAGATAACGTCCTTCATGGGAGCCGCTCTTGAAAGTCTGGTTGACAAGGGGGTTAGAGTGCCCACTACCATTCGTTGACAACAACAAACACCTCTCAAATACTTATTTTGTGCTCTCTATATGCTTTCGAAAACTTAAAAAGCTCTAGCACATGATTTAATCCCTGCTTCCCTCTGCGAAGGGCCTATCTTTTACTTTATGTTGAGTCAGTTTACCTACTCCTTTCTATCTTAGAAGCAAACACTTGTGTCAACTTTGTGTGCATTGATTCTTACATGTTTACTTATTGCACTTGTTATATTGCTTTATGTTGACAACTATCCATGAGATATACATGTTACAAGTTGAAAGCAAATGCTGAAACTTAATCATCCTTTGTGTTGCTTCAATGCCTTTTACTTTGAATCTATTGCTTTATGAGTTACCTCTTATGCAAAACTTTTTGATGCTTGTCTTGAAAGTACTATTCATGAAAAGTTTTTGCTTATATGATTCATTGTTTACTCTTTATCTATTTGTTAGCAAACTATAGATCATTGCTTTGAGTCACTTCATTCATGACATGAGCCTTGCAATATATTGATCAAGATTGTGTGAAAGCATGTCTCCTCAGAAATTATTTGTTGTTATCGTTTTACCTACTCGAGGACGAGTAGAACTAAGCTTGGGGATGCTTGATACGTCTCCAACGTATCCATAATTTCTGCTGTTCCATGCTTATATTATACCATTTGCTACATGTTTTATATACACTTCATATCACTTTTATGCATTTTCTGGGACTAACCTATTAACAAGATGCCACAGTGCCAGTTCCCTGTTTTCTGCTGTTTTTGGTTTCAGAAAGTTACTTCTGGAAATATTCTCGGAATTGCACGAAACAAAAGGCCAAGTCCCTATTTTTCCAACACGTACACGGAGTCCGAAGGAGAGACGAAGAGCCACGAGGTGGCCAAACCACAGGCTGGCGCGGCAGGGGCCCACCGCGCCGCCTGTGGTTTGGGCCCCTCGGGGGTCCGCCGACATCGCCCCTTCGCCTATTTATTCCCCGAGACGAAAACCCTAAAACACCGAGCCTTTCATCCAGAACATATTCGCTGCCGCCGCCGTCGTCAACCCTAACTCGGGGGGTTCTGAAGCTCTTCCCGGCACCCTGCCGGAGAGGGGAATCATCACCGGAGGGCTCTACATCGCCATGCCCGCCTCCGGAGTGATGCGTGAGTAGTTCATCCTTGGACTATGGGTCCATAGCAGTAGCTAGATGGTTGTCTTCTCCACTTGTGCCATCATGTTTAGATCTTGTGAGCTGCCTATCATGATCAAGATCATCTTATTGTAATGCTACATGTTGTGTTTGCTGGGATCTGACTTATATTGATACCTATGTGGAGCTGAATATTATATTATCATGTCTATGTCATTTGTGATCTTGCATGCTCTCCGTTACTTGTTGAAGCCTTGGCCAAGTGAATACTTGTAACTCCAAGAGGGGGTATTTATGCATGATAGTTGGGTTCAACCTCTATTTAACCTGGGATAGTGACAGCAAGTTCTAAGGTTGTAGATGTGTTGTTGCCACTAGGGGTAAAACAGCAATGCTTTATTCAAGGATGAATGTATTGTTTACATTACGCACATTACTTAATGCAATTGTCTGTTGCTTGCAACTTAATACTGGAAGGGGTACGGATGTTAACCGGAAAGTGGACTATTTAGGCATAGATGCATGCTGGATAGCGGTCTATGTACTTTGTCGTAATGCCCAAATGAATCTCATAGTAGACACCACAACTCACACATGCATGTTATATGCACTTATCAATTGTCAATTGCCCAGCTGTAATTTGTTTACCCAGCATGTTAGTTATCTTATTGGAGAGACACCACTAGTGAACTGTGGACCCCGGTCCATTCTTTTACATCTGAAATACAATCTACTGCAATCATTGTTCTCTACTGTTTTATGCAAACAAACATCATCTTCCATTCGATACGTTTAACCCTTTGTTTTCAGCAAGCCGGTGAGATTGACAACCTCACTGTTAAGTTGGGGCAAAGTAATTTGATTGTGTTGTGCAGGTTCCACGTTGGCACCGGAATCCCTGGTGTTGCGCCGCACTACACTCCTTCACCAACACCTTCGAAGCAACCTCGTTTTCCTACTGGTTCGATAAACCTTGGTTTCATACTGAGGGAAAACTTGCTGCTGCACTCATCATACCTTCCTCTTGGGGTTCCCAACTGACGTGTGACGTACACGCATCAAGCATAGTTTTGTCGCTGTTGCCGGGGAGATATTCCCTCGTCAACTTAGGGCTAGCAGGGAAGACATAGAATATTTCACCAATAAATATTCAAGTAGTTGTACATCAGATCCATCCCTAGTTTGCACTGGTTTTGTCCACACCGTTACATATCTTAGCTGATTAAATTGCAAAAGTGAAATGTTTCACTGCAATACATAGCACACATAATGATGATTAAATTGAGCAATTACATAGCAAAGGCAGTACATAGCACACATAATGATGATAAACTTGAGCAATTACACAAATTCAGCCTAACCCTGTTTATTTCTACACTAAATGCTAATTGAAAACTACACTGAATTCTCATTGAAACGTTGCCAAATATGCTCTACCAAATCGTTCTTGAGTTTCTGGTGTGTCACTTGTTCATGAATTTCTTTGTTCTTTTCAAGGACAACACTAAATCCATGAAGTGGGCCTTGTGCAAGTCCTCTTATTGGTTCTGTATTCTTCCCCTCCTTGTAATTGTAATCTAATCTGTCCTCCCTCTCATCTTCAATTATCATATTGTGCAGAATAACGCATGCATACATAATGTCACCTATATCTTCTCGTTACCATGAACGTGCTGGTTGACGTATAATAGCCCAACGCTTCTGCAAAACTCCGAAAGCACGCTCCATATCTTTCCTTGCTCCTTCTTGTTGCTGTGCAAATAATTTATCCTTGTCACTTTGAGGTAGTGGAACTGTTTTGACGAAAGTTGCCCACTCAGGATAAATACCATCAGCAAGGTAATATCCTAGATTGTAATCTGACCCATTAATAGTGAACTTCACCTCCGGAGCTCTTCCTTGTAGCACTTGTGTGAACAATGATGATTGGTTCAACACATTTATATCATTGTTAGAACCAGGAACTCCAAAAAAATCATGCCATATCCATAGGTCTTGAGAAGCAACTGCTTCGAGCATGATAGTGGGCACTCCATGATCACCACGTGTAAATTGGGCCCTCCAACCAATTGGACAACTCTGCCAGCCCCAATGCATGCAGTCAAGACTTCCTAACATCCCAGGGAATCCACGAGCTTCCCCTTGTGCAAGCAAAATTTTGACATCTTCATCGGTAGGTCTTCTAAGATAGGTATCACCAAATATTGCCTTCACACCTTCAACAAACATAGCCATGCAATCCAGTGCCGTCCTTTCAGGAACTCCAAAAGCTTCATCCATGAGGTCAGCTGGTATACCATATGCCAACATTCTTATGGCAGCTGTGCATTTCTGCAGTGGTGAAAGTCCCACCTTGCCAAATGCATCTCTCCTTAGACAAAAATAAGAAGACCATTTGCCAAGTTCTTCAACAATATGTTGGAATAGAGGCCTTCTCATCCGAAACCTTCGTCGGAATTGTGCATTCGTGTACAAGGATTCATTGGAAAAATATTTAGCAAACAGCCGATCATGATCACCTTGGTGGTCTCTGTCGAGGTGCCTCCTTGAGTGGCGCATTTGCTGCTCTGGAGCAGCAAATAATCTTGCTTCTAGCTGTGCTTCAACCTGAGCTTCGAGATTGGCCATATATGGATCATTTATTTCTTCCTCTATGAGCTCTTCAAGGTAGTCATCGTTGATAGGATCATCTGAATGGTCAGACATCTTCTGTTGAAGTGGGATGGTATGTTTAGAGGGAGTGTTGTGTAGAAATGAAGTGGGGTGGATGGAGTGTTGTGCAGAAATGAAGTGGTCTGTTTAGAAGGAATGGTGTATATTTATAGATGAAGTATTCCAACAGCTAGTTTTCCAACGGCTAGTTGTCCAACAGCTAGTTTTCCAACGGCTAGTTTCAATAGCTACCTCTTGTGCATTATTTTTACTTTCCAGCAGCTACTTTTTGTGCATTTTTTACTTTCCAACAGCTATTTATATTCATTGCACTTTCCAGCAGCTACTTTTTGTGCGTTTTTTACTTTCCAGCAGCTATTTATATTCATTGCACTTTCCAGCAGCTATTTATATTCATTAAAATGAAACTTGCTTTAATTATGAAGAGATTACAAAGACTAACATAACCGACTTGAAATTAAATTTGACTTAAAAAATAAAATTCGAGATTACAATGAGATTAACTTTCTGGAAACAGTTCCTTACCCAAAATGTCCAGAACATGCTCATGCCGGAGTAGTTTTGCATCCGTGTACGTTGAAGTGTCCATAGCCAACAGGTCCAAATACGTTTGCATCTTAGTCATTTTTGTCCTCTCTTTAGATGCTTCTGCTGTTTGAATCAAAGCTGCTGATCTCTTTGCAATAGCATCATGAAACAGTACCATATCTTCAGATGGCTTGTCGTCTGAAGAAGATTGTGCCTTTCCTTTCCCTTTTCGCTTCTCCTTTGCCTTCTTCTGCCCTTCTGGTCGCTTCTCTTTGTCTGCATCCTCTGTTTCTTGGTTGGAAGATGATGTGTATGCTCCAGATTCGGAGATCTTTGCTCTCTTGTTCTTCTCATTACCATATATGTTCTTCCACTTGGGCTGGTCACGTAGTATTTCCCACAAATACTGCAATGTGAAAGGTTTTTCCTTGTTTTCTGATTTGAACATCTCATGAGCTCTATCCATAAGCATTTTATCACACTGCCCACTTGCATAAGTGCTCTTTATTCGACCATGAACACCATTAAAGTGTTGAATGATCTTGTTAATAGTGCTCCAATGACTAATCATTTGCTTCACTTTCCTTTTTGTTCCATTTACAGGTCTGTTGCTGTTGAACTCATCAACTACTTGTTTCCAGTAGTATGCTGACTTCTTCCCATTGCCTCTCTCACAATCAACATAATGTTTCAGCCATGAACTCGCAAGCCGCCTGTTCTCCTCTTCTGTCTAGTTCATGCGCGCCACTTTCCTCCCATCTTCTTCGCTGCTATCAGATTCTTCAACGGGAATTGTCTGTGTTCCTTCTCTTCCGGATCGTGGAGTTGCTGATTCTGATCCATTTGAAGATGTGTTGCCCATACCTCCAAACAAAGCAACAGGTCGAAGAAGCGGCGATGGTCGAGTTGCAGCAAATGCATAAGCTTCATGAGGTGAGTGCCCCAAACTTACTTGCTACTGTAAGCCTTGATAACTTGCTGGAGATTGAGAATATTGCTGGTAGTTGTTTGGAGATGCAAAGGGATTGAAGTTATGCATGAAATTGGGTGGTGGAATGCTTTGCATATATGGGGAGTGGGGATGGGGATTTGCATGATGTTGTGAGGGTGGGTAGCCTACAGGATATTGCAAACTTGCATCTAGCTGATGTTGATTTGGAGCATCTGGAACTGGATGGTTTTTGTGTGGATCCATCTAAGATTTTCGAAGTAGTTGCCTCTGTTTGAGAAGAGAACTGATGAGATTGTGTGTATATGTAGGGAGAAGGCAGTGCGGAAGCTGATCGGAAGCATCGGTGTGCAACGGCTACTTTTGTCCAACGGCTTTGTGTCCAAATATTGTATTTTATTCCTGTGTGTACTGCAGCTGTAAAAGTATTGTTATTATATTCCCTGTGGATCACCCACAATCCTGTGGGTTGCCTTTAAGTTTTCTAGCTTGTGGATGGGTTCCACAATGTATCTTTCCATCCTTAAGGTGTACTTTTTCTCTTACGGTGTGCTCTTGTGGTACATTGCGGATGCCCTAACTATCCATAGTTCAGCTCACTCATTATTCAGAACCATGAAGAACAAGTATCCAATCTTTTCGGAACCATGAAGAACAAGTATATATGTGATTTTCCTTTTATTTTATGTTGTTGTGGTGCCATGTTGTTGATATTCTTCCTTGCCTATTTGTTGCTGGTGGCTATACTACTTGCAGGTTAGGTAGCAGCTGGCATACAGTTCTTCCAGTCGTAAAAAAGGACCACAAGCTTATATCTGTTTGCATATAAAAAATTTGTCAAGATATATCTGTTTTGTTCTCTTTCTTTAAACCCTGCTCATGTATTCTCACGGTTATATTCAGTCCTTGGACAATGACAAGAACGATTATGAGAAATCAATTGTCTATACGGCTATGTTCCCTGGCCCGGAGCTCATATCGAATCATCTGGCCAAGTAATTCCTCTTTATTAATTGTATCTCGTTAAGATGTTGTTTTATGGTTAATACTCTTATTGGTTTACTTGCATGTAATTATTGCTCACTGCATCATTCTATATATACATATGTGATATTTGGAACCCAAAGAAGGTAGTAACCGATGCACTACAGGAGCAGGCGCAGTCCTGAAACCTGTTGTCGTCTCTGACCACGGTCACCCTGAAGTTTGCCAACATGCTTAGTCTCAGCAGCTATCTGTTCATCAAAATTTCACGAGTTGAGCATGGAACATCTGATAAAACAAGTTAGTCCCGCTCAACTTCATCGCGGTAGAGTAGTTTGTTTAGCTTTTACTACAATCAAGTACTTGCTCTGCTAAAGTGAGGGGGGTATACTGTATCGGTAATTCGGTACAGACTACGTTTCAACTTTTCGACAGAAAAATAAAATAAAAATACATCTGAGATTCATCGACAGGTTGTAGTTCTGATGGCACCACACATATGAGATGCAGGAAACAGACTATCTGTTGCTTCAGAATTCAGGAATACTTGTTCTCAGAAATCATCCATGCTAACTGACAGGCTAAGCATGCATCTTATCATAAATGCTTATTCACAACAGAGGAGCTTGCTTCCAACGTGCTCAACTAATGCTAGCATTTAGACTACTTGCAAAATTTGACATAACGGAGCAGCAACAATTCCGTAGACTAAACAAACGCGCAACATAAAAAGTTTGTGAATCACATTTGCCAACATTTATATACCTACAAAAAATACTTCTCGCCTTGTTACAGTTTAACATGGATTCTCAGCTCGAAGATATTATCTGAAACTGTACTATGATTGCACTCAGACACTATCCCCTCAAAATCGATAGGTGAATTCGAAACAAAAACAAGCAGCTGTTTCTTTCTCAGAATAGGCAGTGGCTCATTCTTTCCCTCCAGTAATACCTAGAACAGTCCTCATGACAGGTCTATGGAATTGTTCAACTAATGATAGCTCGTTCTTGTACACCCTGATTACCTCCCTCTTCCCCACTCCATGCTCGCGGTGGTGCAGCAGCCAAAGCCCCACGGCCAGCCTCTGACTGTGCGCCCTCGGGCTCTCGGCGCGCGGCTCCTCGTCCACATCGTGCAGACGTGCGCCGTCGCCCGTGACCGCACTGGGGATGTACCCGAGATGCTCCCTCATCCTCTTCTCCACGTCGCTGCAGCACGCAGTGGATGTCGGTGGCGCGCGGGTGGGCACCGTCGCTGCAGCACGCAGTGGATGTCGGTGGCGCACGGGTGGGAACCGTCGCTGCCGTTGAAGAAGTGTGCCTCCTTGCCGACTTCTCCACGTCGCTGCAGGGTGGGCACCGTCGCTGCCGTAGAAGATGCCTTCCTCCTTGCCGACCCAGCTGCACCCACGCTACTTTCTCAGGCCCTGGCGCTGCATGGCGTCGCGCACCAGCTGGCACTTGCGCAACTCGCCAGCCTCGGCGAAGATGTTCCACAACATCATGTAGTTAGCCGGGTTGTCGCCATCCATGACCAGGAGGGTCTCGCCCACCTCCCGGCCCACAGCGACGTCCTTGTGCACCCCGAAGGTGCTCAGTAGAGTATTCCACACGTCCACGGTCGGTGCCAATGGCATGGTTGTCATCACGTCTCTGGTCTCGGCAAGCTCTCTGGCGCGGCCGAGGAGATTAAGCATGCACATGCGGTGTTCCGCTCTCCGCCTCAGCCGCCGGTCGTGGCGGATCACTGTTTAGTACCAGCGGCACTCCTCGACGAGCCCCGAGTGGCTGCACGCCGACAGTAGAGCCAGGTAGGCCACTTCGTCCAGCTCGACGAGGTTCCTCACCAGCGTCTCCCGGAACCACCGCTCTGCCTCATCGGTCAGCCCACACTTGAGGTACATGTCAACCAGGGAGTTGGCCACCAACACGTACTGCACGGCCGGGTCCTTAACCATGTAACAGTGAAGCTGCCTCCCTTGCCCGACGAGGGCGAAATCCGCAAACAAGCCGACCATGCTGGACAGAACCGGACGTCAGAGTGCCAAAACCACCGGAAGGGATAAACTACTTGCTTCAAATGCCCCTCCTGGACGTGTCCGACTATCACAGTCGTCCACTGGATGGCATTCTTCTACCACAACCGATCGAACACCTTGCATCGCCGCAGGCAAGCACCGGCATTCGATCGTACACGTCAAGCAGCGGACTGGTGAAGATGGCATCGGACGCTCTGGAGACCCCATGCATTGCCATGGCCTCGTGCACCCTCAAGAGCCGCGCCTAGGCCACTGCAGGCTTTCAACAAGCTGGCAAAGCTGAACTCGCCGGGCTGCTGATCATCCTCGTCTCGCCGACTTTGCATCCCCCGGAAGACACACAGCGCCTCAGGCCATGCCCGGCGTGGGGGTAGCCAGAGATCATGGCATTCCAGGCCACGAGGTTCCTGCGGGACGCAGCGCCGTCAAACACACGCCGATCGTGCAGCTCTTGGAGTACAGCAGCACCAGCGAGTTGGCGATGCTGCCGTGCTCCTCGAACCCCTCAACGAAACCTATTCCTATGTTTCTTGGCGCCAAAGGGACTACCACCATATTCCTCCATGTATGCAAATGCCCGTGCCCACGCACGCATTCAAGGTCGCCGACAGCCTGAGGCACTGCTTGGCGCGCCCCTGCTGCAGGAAGGCCACCATGAGGACCGTCCACGGCACCATGTTACGCACGGTCATTCCGTCGAACACCTTGCGGGCCCTGTCGAGCTCCCCCCACATGGCGTACATGTCGGCCAGCATGGTGTCGGAGCCGAGGCCGAGCCTGAGTAGCGAGCCGTGGAGCTGCACGCTCGCCCAGGGGAGGACAGCGAGCATCTTCCGCCGCTCCATCGGATCCGCGTGGAGAGTTGGGAGGGAAATGCTACCAGCCAAAGGTTTCGGCTGGGGCAATGCGAGATACGCATGGACGCGTGCATCAGTCGATTAGCAGATTCTCTTGGTATTTGTTTCTGTAACTTTTGAAGCAGTGGAATCCATATGGAAATTTTAACTTGGTGGCATAGATTTATTCTTTTTATAAGTAGAAAGCTGATTGATATATTTTTTGTTTACTGCAAACGGAGCTTGGCTCTGATGGTTGGGTTCCCTGTGGTGGAACCAGCCCACCCAGGTTCAAGTCCTAGACTTGGCATGGGCGTTTGCATTTACCTGGATTTATTCCAGGATTATCCGGCGCTATTCTTTCAGTGGTAGGTGACGTGCCCGTCAACAGCGAGGCGCCTGTGGTGACTTCGTCAACCTCAAGATCTGCCGGCTCAGTCCTTCAGAGGTGCTCATAGGGGTAGGGTGTGCGTGCGTGCGTTCATAGGGGTGAGTGTATGTGCGTATTTGTGAGCGTCTGTGTTGTACTGTGTTCTCAAAAAAAAAAAAATTTTTTGTTTACTAGTCCGAAGCCTATACTTATTCGACAGGCTAAGAAGTGATGGTCGCACATGTGGTACTTTTATCAGTGAATAACTTGAATATTGGAAGAAATCATAGAGCAAGAGAAAAATCACGTGACAGAAAGTTAAGGATACATAAAGCTAAGTAATTATTTTTTCCCTATACTTATACCTTGTCATCTGGTTTCGTTCAAGTAATGGAACCGGGGATGCTGCGCCCACCCCATAAATCTAAACAAACAACGAATGTGATGCCATAATTTTTTACCAAATGGGCCACATATTAACAAAATAGTTATTGTTCATATACTTGTCTTGCTGAATCAGTGTACATTCCATCATATTTCAAAATGGTGAGTATACATCTAAAAAAAAAATGGTGAGTATACTATGGATGCAAGAATGATTGAGTCCACTTCACATGCAATTAAAGTTCTTCCAAGCGAGGCGCTCATTCCAAGAGTTTTGTTTAGGGATCTAATTCGAGAAGGTTAACAAACCAAACAACCCAACGGCTCGGCCAACCAGTATCGTTTCCATCGCCATGTACTTCAAGGTTCAAGTTCGAGTGCTTCAACCCACAAAAAAAAAGTTCAGGTACCTCAGATCGACGAAGCCTGTCATCTATACTATTATTAAAAGAGCAAACTTGTGTTGATACATTGAATCTGAGCCATTCAATATTTGGCCAACGGTCCAGATCGCTCCAATGTTTGACAACTCAACACAAATCCACTTTTGCCCGTTTTACCCTCCCACCAAATCGCATAATACTGCTAATGCCATCGTACCGGTTCGTTTTATTTCATTTCGTGATAATTACAATGATTTGCCACCGCTAAAAGAAACACTTCAACAATTTATCCGGCCGCCCGCCTGAGTCGCCTACGCTGCACCACTGTCCGCCATCACGTCCCCTACAACTGGCCAACCACCCACGTCAGACGACCACAGCTTCGTCGGGAGCCTGTACGACCGGCCGGCGTAGCAGGGCCACGGACGGCTGCCTCAGGCTCTACCCGGAGGTGTTCTTGCCGCTCGCCACCACCCGCTCGCCGGGCTTCCTCGGCCTCCACCTCGGGAACGAGGGGTTCTGGAGCCGCTCCGGGTTCGGCTGCGGCGTGGTCATTGTGATCCTCGACACCGGGATCCTGCCCAGCCACCCGTCCTTCGGCGACGACGGCCTCGGGCCGCCGCCCAGCAGCTGGAAGGGCACCTGCGAGTTCAAGGCGGTCGCGGGCGGCGGATGCAACAACAAGATCATCGGGCCGCGCGCGTTCGGCAGCGCCGCGGTCAACTCGTCGGCGCCGCCGGTCAACGACGCCGGCCACGGCACGCACACGGCTAGCACCGCCGCGGGGAACTTCGTGGAGAACGCCAACGTCCGGGGCAACGCGGATGGCACGGCCTCCGGGATGGCGCCGCACGCGCACCTGGCGATATACAAGGTGTGCTCTCGCAGCCGCTGCTCCATCATGGACATCATCGCCGGGCTGGACGCCGCCGTCAAGGACGGCGTCGACGTGTTGTCCTTCTCCATCGGCGCGTCCTCCGGTACGCAGTTCAACTACGACCCCATCGCAATCGCGGCGTTCAAGGCCATGGAGCGCGGCATCGTCGTCAGCTGCGCGGCGGGCAACGCCGGTCCGGAGCCCGGGTCCGTCGGCAACGGGGCGCCGTGGATGCTCACCGTCGCGGCCGGCACGATGGACCACGCTATACGCACCACCGTCAGGCTTGGGGACGGCCAGGAGTTCGACGGCGAGTCACTGTTCCAGCCCGGGAACAACTCCGCTGCGAAGCCACTCGCGCTCGTGTACCCTGGCGCCGACGGCTCCGAAACTAGCCACGATTGCAGCGTGCTGCGCGGCGCTGAGGTGACTGACAAGGTGGTGCTCTGCGAGAGCAGAGGCCTAAACGGCCGCATCGAGGCTGGGCAGACCGTGTCGGCATACGGTGGCGTGGGCATGATCGTGATGAACAGAGCAGCCGAAGGGTGCACCACATTCGCCGACCCGCACGTCCTCCCAGCGTCACACGTGAGCTATGACGCGGGGGCCAAGATCGCGGCCTACGTGAACTCCACGGCCAACCCGACGGCGAGCATCGAGTTCAAGGGTACAGTCATTGGCGCGTTGCCGGCGCCGACCGTCGCGTTCTTCTCCAACGCATTTTTTCTTCATCTCCAACGCAGTCATCAATTGCAGCGCAATCCTTGGTACCATGCATTGCTCTGATAGTATGATGTCTGTATTACTGTTCTCGGGTGAGCCAGGCTCTTGCTGCCTCCCAATTCAGATTTCTAAGGTATTTCAGTTCTATCATTTCAACCAGTATACAACTCTGATCATGGTGACCACCACCACTTGGCCGCGCGACCGAGTACCTCCAGATGATTTGCAATGTATGAGTCTATCATCCCGTCTTTTTTATTTGTTATGTTTGCTGCATCGTTCATGATGTGCTTATGCTTGCTATAATATAATGTATAGCTTCTCCCAACTCCGTCTGTAGCTCAGAGCGCACTGATTTGCAATGTATGAGCTTTGGACAACTGATGATTTTTTTCTGCTGCACAGATTTTCCAGGCTCTTACTAAAGTTAAGTATGACTACCCTTTTCTTTTTCAGTTTAGCTTAAATCTGTAGACTCACGTGGGCCGATGGATCTTTTTTTTTTTTTGAAAGGAGTTCGTGTACAGAAGCCCAAGCTTGTATTCTTGATATGTTATTTTTTTTCATATAACAAACAGTTATGCGGTTGCATCATCGTTTAACTATCATTTATTTCCTACTCTAGATAAGTTTCATTTGTGCCGAAAATGCACCCAAGGAGCACGCCTTCATCGCCGCGCATGTTGTCTTTGGTGTGAGGTTTGTGGGCTCCATGATACTTACATTAATATCGTTCTCTTTGCAATATAAATATAGGACCGATACAAAAACTGTAAAAAATAATCCATGTAGACCCATGTATGGTTTCTAAATTGTCTCTTTAATTGTGAAGACGTGCGTTGCACGTACACATAATACTGCTAATGCCACACAGCTTTTCGTTTCGTGTTATTTACATGGATTGCCATCGGGTAAAAGAAACCGTAGGCGACGTCCCGCTCACGACGCAAAAACTCCCGACGTGATCATGTGCTAGCCCACCCCCGCACCCGGCGGCCGGCATACTTGCATATCCGTGCGCTACGATGCGCCCACGTCCATACTCACGCCGGAGTTGCCTCCTGCGCCGAAGCTGAGCGAAACAAAGCCAATGAGCGACCGACAGCATGGCACCGCGCACCGCCGCTGTACACTCCCCCGGGCGTCGCCGGTCCAGCCGCGATTCCCCGACCTGCCGGCACCCCGCCCACGGCTGTAGGAAGTCTATGAGGAGGACGTCGATGGGGCGGAGCGTGTCCAGGAGAGCACGGAAGCAGGCGCGACGAGGTCACGAACGTGCTTGAGGACCAGGCATGAGCCCGGCCAGGAGACGCTTTGTGGTGTGCAACGCGAGTGAGCGGCCAGCGAACACTCGGAGGTGGAGCTCCACAAGCACGAGGGGCTCGAGGTAGACCGGCGTGGAGACGAGGTGGACGATGTCCTCCGCCCACGATCCCCATCGCTACGCCCTTAAGTCGCCAACTCCAGGATGTTGTCGATTGCCACGGGGTGCCAGGCCGGTGAGGTTTCACGTGCATAGTCTGCGGCACCGAGTAGCCGAGCGCGCTAGCGGCGTGTCACTGCGTGCGGCCACATGAGGAAGCACTACAGCGGCCAGCCGATCGTGCCCAGGAAGCTGATGCACCTCTGCTGCTCTTCAAGCAGGTTTCGTTTTATATTTGTCCTTGCTACGTTTCAGACACATGAGAATTAAGAAGGTCAACAGAATTTGAGCGGTGGACCTGGTGACACAAAAGCTGCAAGCTGCTCTCGCTGGCTGAGGCTAGGATATTAACAAGTGACTTTCTGCATGATGGTATGATACTTTTGAATACCATGGTAGAAATTCCAATAATAAACAACTCAAACCTCTACCAAATATTATGAATCATCCTCATTTACACATGAATGTTATGAACATAAAAATATGTTTTTTTCTCCATAATGTACAAAATAGTAGTAGGAAAATTGACAACCAACCCTTCTAGATAAAACATTGTGCAAAAAATTGATTGTTTTCTGGCTTGAGAATTTAATCTGTACTTCAATGTTTATTAAAATCAGACTAATTTTTGGGTATGTATTAGTCGACACGTGCATTGTACGTGCAATATTTTCTACTTGTAAATTGCTCTCTTTAAATGTAAACACGTGCGTTGCACGTACATGTCAACTAGTGTAAAAAGAAAGATTGATGAAGCCTGTGTAGGATTTAGTGAACATCTACTGGGCCGGGCTGAGCGCGCGGTGGACTACATGATAGTTATCGTGTAACTGGTGCGAGGCGTAAATATCGACACCGGGTCCTATTCGGCCCCGATTCGTATCCGGGTCCAATAAAGAGTGAAGCTTTAGCGACACCGACGGCAAATCCTATATACCGCCCAGCAGCGGCGCTAGACGGTCGCGCCGCCTGAAGCGCGCCGCTGTCGGACCGGCCCATGTCCCGTTTTTTCCTTTTTTCTTCTCAGTTTCTTCTTTGTTTTTTTTCGTTTTCTGTTTCTGTTTTTCTTTTTCTTCTGTTATTCTTTTAGTTTCTTATTTTCTTTTTTTTCAAAAATTCAAATTCAAATTTGTTATTTTCGAAAATTGTCCAAATTCGAATTTTTGTTCCGATTCAAATTTTGTTCGAATTCGAATTTTGTTCCGATTCAAAAATTTGTTCAGATTTTAAAATTGTTCAGATTTGATTTTTGTTTAGATTTGAATTTTGTTTGGACTTGAAAATTGTTCAGATTTTAAAATTGTTCGGATTTGATTTTTGTTCCGATTCAAAATTTGTTCCAAATTCGAATTTTTGTTCCAATTTGATTTTTGTTCGGAATTGAATTTTGTTCGGATTTGAAAATTGTTCAAATTTTAAAATTGTTCGGATTTGATTTTTGTTCAGATTCAAAAATTGTTCCAAAATCGAAATTTATTTTCTGATTCGAATTTTCTTCAAATTCGAATTTTGTTCCGATTCAAAAATTTGTTCAGATTTTAAAATTGTTTGGATTTGATTTTTGTTCAGATTTGAATTTTGTTCGGATTTGAAAATTGTTCGGATTTTATTTTTGTTCCGATTCAAAAATTCACCAAATTCGAATTTTGTTCAAATTCGAATTTTGTTCCGATTCGAAAATTTGTTCAGATTTTAAAATTGTTCGGATTTGATTTTTCTTTAGATTTGAATTTTGTTTGAACTTCAAAATTGTTCAGATATTAAAATTGTTCAGATTTGATTTTTGTTCCGATTCAAAATTTGTTCCAAATTTGAAAAAAAATTCCGATTCGAATTTGTTCAAATTCGAATTTTTTTTCCGATTCAAAATTTGTTCAGATTTTAAATTTTGTTCAAACTCACTGCAAAGTTTCAGGAATAGAAACAGTAAAACGAAAAGAACGAAACAGAGGAAACATCAGCTAAACGTATTCTGCGCCTTGGGCCGGCCCACGTACGGAAACACGTAGGCGGCGCCGGGCTGAGCCGCCGCTAACGAGCGGTGTAAAGCAGCTCCCCACACCGACATAAGCTCCTATTTCTCTCGTCAAACCCTTGCCACCGATCGATGTATACGAATCCCGATCGCACAACAAGAAGGAGCCGCCGGGCATGGTCGCAAGCATAGACACCTCGCCCGGGACGACGCGGCCGTGGTCAAGGCTCCCCGACGATCTCCTCAGCATCGTCCTCGCCAGGTTGGACTCCTCGCGCGACGTTGCCCGATTCGCCATGGTGTGCACGTCGTGGCGCGCCGCCCTGTTGACACGGCCCCCACGCCACGTACATCCTATGCTGCTCCTCGATCCGCATGGCGGGGGAGAGACGAAGCGTGCGTACTGTCCAGGCGACGGCGCGATCCTACCGCTCGTCTCGCTCCTCGGCGAGACACGCGGCAAGTGCTTCGTTGGCTCTCACCCCGGTGTCTGGGTGGCATACGGGGCGCCGGTCCATGTCATGAACATCTTCTCCGGTGCTGAGGTTGCGCTGCCGCCGGAAGATCAGGGGAGGGGCGTCGCTAAGCGCAAGGTAGTATTCTCCGAGTCGCCCACCTCAAGCGGTTGTATCCTGGCTGCCATCACCGACAAGCATGAAGTTGTGATCTGCTGGCTTGGCATCCCGGAGAATGGATGGACGACACGGAGATATATCTACAACCCAGTCACGGATATTGCCTTCTGCAAAGGCCATCTCTATTGCATTGTGGAAAATATCAAGGCAATCGCCAAATTTGAGGTCGGCTTGGACAAATACGGGGTGCCCCTGATGGGAGCAGTCCAATGGCCTTCCATACTTGACAACAACTACGTTTGGAGCGGGGGGGGGGGGGGGGGGGGGGGATATTCCAGATACATTGTCGAGTTGCGGGGCATAGTTGTGATGGCGGTGAGGGGGCCTTGGTGCCCGCGTGGTCAATTGCGAAAGAATCGTGGGTCTTATTTCTTGCTGTTCGAGCTAGTTGATGTTATAACGGACCGAGGGACAACACAAGACTTATATTCGTGGGAAAATGTAACGAGCTTGGGTGACCACGCCTTATTCTTGGGGCCTTCATGTTCCAAGGCCATGCACGTCCCGACGAGCGGGCATGCTGGTCTGTGGAGAAATCACATCTACTACTCGCACCATCGATGTTACGCATGCAAGAAACGTGTGCTAGAGGAGGCCGAAGTGTTCTTTGCGAGTTCGAATGAACGTTGTGTGTACTACAAGATGGATGAGATCACTGACTACTATGTCGACCACTTCACGTCGGTAGGGTACTATGTGGTGGGTGGCGCTCATCCACCCATGTGGTTTTTTCCTCCCCATATGTAGTCGGTTAGTATTGAGAACCGTATATCAAAGTTAAGCATTTGTGAGTTTAACCACTTTTGTTTCTAACGAATCAATCTTCCATTCCTTTCCGCTCCTAGTTTGAGTTTGTTAGAAGTCTAGACAAGGCATTTACCTCGATGAATTTTGCCAATCAAAACAGGTATTTTCTTTTTTGGGGTTTTAAACTCAAAACATGTACTCCCTTGTTTTAAAACCAAAACATGTACTCCCCACTATATAGTACTAGGTGAATGCCCGTGTGTTGCTACGGGTCATCAAGTTCCTTTCTCCAAGCAGTCACGCCAATCCAATAACGACAACTTATCTCTCGTCCTTGTGCGCTGGGGTTTTCTCCAACTCTAGCAAATCTCTGTAGAGGCAACATCGATGAACATTTCATTATTTGTTGTATCACATTATCATCTTCCATCTGAAGCCGTGAACTTTGTATAGAAACATTACTTTACTTTGTATGACTGTAGCAAGACAATATCATTTGAATTGTTGTGAGCTCAAGTATAATATCCTCAAACAACAAATTAAATACAAACTAAATAAGATGCATGTCCAGAGAAATGACACTTGCAAGCTTGCTAAGTTGCATGAGCTTGACATTATTCCTTTGGAGCTTCTTCATACAGAAATGAAGCTCTTTAATATTGGAGATTGTAGTTGGTTAAGAGCTGATTTTTTGGAGCTTCTTCATATAGAAATAAAGCTCTTTAACTGCAACAAAAAATCTAAGGAAAGTTGGCCATACTCTTACTTTATTATCCAAAATCGTTATTTGGCAATGCGCCTGAATGGGAGCAAAGAGAATTGCAATTGACGAGAAGTGTCACAATAATTAACTGAAAACACGAACATATTGATGGACAGTTTGGGATGTTCTACACAAATGTAAGCTTTGCAAAGATTATGCAGCACTGACCCAAGCATGGGTACGGAAATAATTTCCGGATAACACTTGTTCACCATAGAATAGTAGCGCGTCTTGCAAGCTGAACAATTAGCTTCAGAATCGACCACAAAACAAACACGGACGTAGTAGCTCAAGTACAAGATGGTGCAAGGGTATAGGGTTTGTTGCCACTGGCGCCCATGTGGATAATGTGACTTGCTTTTGTTGGGATGCTTATTACCGCAGTCCCTCTTGTCAACTCTGGCGTTTGTGCTGAAATCAGAGTTAATTGCGCTGGAGGTCACACATCTCGTCACGTACGTGCACATTGGTCACACATCTGGATAACGGGATTTTTTGGTCACACATCTCACAATTGCGTGCACATTGGTCACAAACGGGAAGTGTCATCCCGTTTTGGACTGGAAATTTTCAGAAAACCCCCTGGAGTAATATTAGGAGGACCATTTTGTAAAATTAAAAAAATCAGGAGGACCATTTTGTAAAATTAGAAGGACCATTTTGTAAAATTGGGAGGACCATTTTGTAAAATTAATATTACTCCAGGGGGTTTTCTAAAAATGTACCGTCCAAAACGGGATGACACTTCCCGTTTGTGACCAATGTGCACGCAATTGCGAGATGTGTGACCAAAAAATCCCGTTATCCAGATGTGTGACCAATGTGCACGTACGTGACGAGATGTGTGACCTCCAGCGCAATTAACTCCTGAAATCAGCACTGACTTCATCTGCTCTCCAACCAGCCCTGCTCCCCTCTCTCTCCATCGGTCCTTCCCTTCTCCCCATCTTCCCTGCGGCGGACACTACTTACTCCCCTGCTACTCTTTCGTTCGTGAATGTTCCGCACGTCTGAATGAATTTTCCGCGTCATCCTTTCGTCTATAACACAGGTTACACACCTGTTTGAGAAAGTAAGTAATGTATTTGAGACCTTGATTCTGGATCCTGTCCTTGCTATGGAAAGAAAGTCTTCACTATATATCAATTTGAATACTGAATAGCAAATCTGACAACATAAGGAGAGAAAGTACAATGTTTTCCACTAACATTGCATTTGAAAGATCAAATTCAGTATGTATTATGGGAAACTAAATTAGAGAGACCGGCAGTCATCACACCTGCTAGAGCTAGGGGAGCACGGAAGATCACAATGTCCAGGATTTGGTTTCCAAAACAAGTATGACACCTACAGGCTACATATCACATTATATCAAAACAAATAGCATGATCTTGCTCGAGGTCAGGAATGTAATTAGTAGATGATGTAGACCCGTTAGCAAATATAAAGATTCGGAGCATGTACTACTCTCTGTATTGGCAATATTCCATTCCAGTGTGCAGAACTTACACTAATGCACATGTGTAAAGCAAATTAACTGACATATTGGCACACAATTCCGCCAACTGATTGCCTGAATGCCAAGGAGGACCATACATAGAGTAAGCAAAGCAGGCTGACGAAGAAGGGAAAGGAGTAGTGCAGAATGTGAGCAACTTGTCTTTTGATACCATCTTGTTTTTTAACTATTGAAAGTTTGATGCACAAAGGTTAGATGTTATCATCGATTTTACTGCAAATGATATCAAATAGTGTGTCACCATATCGATACGTTTCATAGGAGTTGACAATGACCACAGTTAGTCTGGCCCACATTGCTAGGTTTGTACACCATGTCCCTAAAGACAGTAAATTTCTTTGTAGGCCATAAGTTAGATTACAGCAGGTCACTAAACATTTTCAAAGAATATACTGAACTAAATATGTCATACTCGAGAAGTCTCTAAGCATTTTCCCATACTACACTGAGCTATATACATACTTCATCCTCGAGAGCTTTGTAAGCAGTTGCAAAGAGTACACTTACTGCCGAACTTGTCATATGCTTCAGCTGATATGGTAAACCTCTTGACGAACGGAGTGTCTTCCAACGAACCACCGGAGTTCACCGACAAAGGATCAAGAAGATCAACAATGTGCGGCTGGTACCTTAGAGTACACCATAAATCAGATTAAGAGCAGTATATAGACACAGCAGTATGCAGCAAGAGGAGAAGCGTGTGAGGGGCGAACACACCTGTCATAGGGCGAGTATGCGAAGAGGAGCGTTGCATCGCAATCCAGGGCGGCAACCCTGGCGCCGGTCTCGTCACAGAGGTTGGGATCATGGAGTGTCTGCCTGTGACTTGAAGGTCACCGGCATCATCACCTCCAACAACCCCAGTAAGCCTTGCCACACTTTGTGATGTTTAAGAATTTGGTAGCATGATCGGTGGTGCTTTGGAGCGATGAGTGATGCATTCAGAGTGCAAAATGCATTGGTACAGTTGACTAAGCACAAGAAATAAGAAACCATGCTCCAATCCAGCTGCATCTAGTGAGAAAAAAATTCAAAACACAACGATACATGGTCTGATTGCTCCTAGACAGCCAAATATTCAAACCATGTGACCACAACAATAATTCCAGAAGTAGATCAAATGGAGTAGACAATTGTACGATTAGAAAGTTTACCTTCTCCGCCTGCAATAAGGGACAGAGCATGCCCATGACAATACTACTATCCTTTGATTCCCTCAACAAACGTTCCCTGAGAAAGATAATGCAGCTTAAGAGGAGTTGTCAGTTCACTCTACAAACTGATGCATCACTTCATACTAAGTCATTGGGAACCATTGTCAGGCCACCCCAATTAGTAGCACGCATGACATAACTTCATAGTGAACTATTAATGTTGCCCATATAAACTGAAAGTGTTCCCAAAAACTGGCAGTCCATGATTTTGACTACCAACGCGAATTTGCGCACCCACGCACTCAATTAACAGTTCTTGCCAATATTTTGGCCAACACAAGGACAAAGAATCTCTTGCCAATTATGTTATTGGCAGGGCATGCTATTTATATGGTATCAATCAAATATACCCTATGAATCAACATATGACAGTATACGCTTAGAAGAAACTCTACAATATAAATACCGAGAATTATCCACGGGAATAATTGGCCAGAAATATCAACCATGACACATATGAGGGAAAGAAAATCTTATTAAACATTCAGAATTGAGATAGTAACATGAGTATCCCCTCATCCGTAAGATTTGCCCTACCTGTGGCAGGTCCTAGTGGACGCCGGCAGCTGCAGCCTAGCAGGGCTTCAGATCCGGCCAGTGGGGCGCCCTCGCGAAGAGCTCGACCGTGGCCGGCTCTGGAGATGCGGCGGACAGCGGTGCGACTGCCACGACGCCAGCTGCTGCCGTGAGAGCCTCCCACTCGCGCCACGATACGGGGAAGAACACCCAGCACCAACCCCTGCTGCGGCGGCCACGGCCATGAGCACGCAGCACGCGAACGGGACCCCGAGCCTCCACGACGGGCGCAACGGTCTCCTCCGTGACGGTGGGCGCCCGTCCCCTCCGCCTCGATGGAGCGTGCCCAGCCGTCGTCGTTGACCACGGGAGAGATCACGAGCATGGCGGCCGCATCTGCGGCCCTGCCCTACCTCACCGCTGCGGTCGTCCCCTCCTGTCGCCGCCTCCCGTGTCGTTGGTGCTGCAACCTGCGATGCCGCGGGCTCCAGAGCGAGGACGTCGTGCGGGCCGGCGCGGGAAGCACTGTGGCGGCGCGGACGCCGCCATGTCGCGCGAGATCCAAGATCTTTGGTGGACTACCGAGGCGGCGGCGAAACCCTATGCTAGACTGAGAGGAACGGGAGGAGCGGATGAGAGACTGCGGGTGGAAATTTCCCTGAGTTGGGGGCCACCTGTCGGCGCATGCGCTCGAGGGGATGGCAGAAAATAGTGGCAGAAAATGGGAGGGACTACCGACGTACGTCCAACTCCCATTTAATAGTAAAGATTACTTGCTGCTACTCATTTAGAAAGGCATTAATTGGTTACAAAATAATTACTACCTCCGTTCCTTAAAATAAGACGTATAAATTTAGTCAAAATTCAACGAAAAGTAAGTTTGACTAATCGTATAGAAAAAATATAAACATTTGGAATACCAAATCAATAACGATGGACCCCCCCATAGAATATATTTTTATAATATGTTTATTAAATCTTTTAAATATTCTTATTTTTTCCATAAATTTGTCAAAGTTGCACTACGGTGACTTTTGACTAAAAAAATATTTACGATCAGATGTGTACCAAAAAGGCTTTAATCACTACTATTTATTGGGTGCAATAGTTACAGTACTTTGTTCGCAAACTAGTAATCGTAACACACGTTTGACAGGCAGCCCCGAAGTTTGCCAACATGCTAGTCTCAGCGGCTACCTGTGCATCAAAATTTCACGAGTTAAGCATGGAAAGTCTGATAAAACAAGTTAGTCCAGTTCAACTTCATCGCGGGTACAATCAGGTACTTGCTCTGCTAAAGTGAGGGGGGTATACTGTATCGGTACAGACTATATTTCAACAGGTTGTAGTTCGGATGGCACCACACATATAAGATGCTGGAAAAGACCATCTACTTCAGCGTTCAGGAATACTTGTCCTCAGAAAGCATCCATGATAACTGACAAGCTAAGCGTGCATCTTATCATAAATGCTTATTCACAAGAGAGGAGCTTGCTGCCAAAGTGCTGAAGTATTGCTAGCGTTTAGACTACTTGCAAGAATTTGACATAACTGAGCAGCAACAAAAAAAAAAAAATTAGACAAACAGGGAGGCTCTCCCCGGCTCCATTACAGAAATGAAACCACAGCAGTTCACATCAGTTCCAGGATTTGGACTGTCTCACCTCATGCAGAAAGTAAAAGCAGAAATCGAATTTTTTTCAGTTTGGCACGCAGGCCCCAATGCAAGCTAGAGTAGCTTGCAAGAATTTGACATAACTGAGCAGCAACAATTCCATAGACTAAACAAACGTGCAACATAAAAAGCATGTGGATCACATTTGCCAACAATGATATACCTACAGAAAAACTTCTCACCTTGTTACAGTTTACATACGATTCAGCTCGAAGAGATTACCTGAAGCTGTACTGTGATTATACTCAAAAACTATCCCCTCCAGATCGATAAGGTGCATTCGAAATAAAAAAGCAACTGCTTCTTTCTCAGAACAGGCAGTGGCTCGTTCTTGCCCTCCAGTATACATAGAACAGTCCTCATGATAAGTCTATCTTCCCAAATTGGGTTCACACAGCTCAACCCTAGAAGAGGCAGACTCATCATCTGACCTGTGCCATACTCCCCATTCAGGCTCGTATCAATAACATCCAAGAGCTTGGCTTTAGAGTGCAAATTCCAAGCCCAATCAACAACATCCAGCATGTTTAGACTGCTAGGTGTTTTTCAGTCTATTGGCCGCCTTGGTGTGTAGATCTCCAGCAGCACAATCCCATGACTATAGGCGTCGCTCTTTTCTGTGGCTCTTCCGATCTGGACGTACTCTTGGGCAAGGTAGCAAACAGACCCTGCTGCCAGGGTCTACCATTTTCATAGAAAACGTCAAGTTGATTATCTTGGGCCTCAGGAAATTCAGCATACCTGAAACAAAAATAGCCGTGTTCCTCTGAGACTTGTACTGCAGGTACGAGTAATAAGACAGTAATCGGAGGAGATTTCATCCCAACATATCAACTTCAGTTACCAAGTCACCAGTAGTCTTTACAAGAGAAGGCGCCGTCCTGGAATCTGTGGAACCTGTTGGCGTCTCTGACGACCAGCGCCCTCTCCACCACGCTCCACAAACCCTTGTCGCCACACACGCGCAGGTTCTTGTACACCGTGAACAAACCATAATACTGTGGCCTCTGACTGTGCGGCCCTCGGGCTCTTGGCCTGCGACTCCTCGTCCACATCATGCAGCCGTGCGCCATCGCCCTTGACGGCACCGGGGATGTACCTGAGCTGCTCCCTCATCCTCTTCTCCACGTCGCTGCAGCACACAGTGGATGTGGAGCGCGGGTGGGCACCGTTGCTGCCGTAGAAGAAGTGTGCCTCCTTGCCGACCCAGCTGCAACCGCCCTCGTTCCTCAGGCCCTGACGCCGCATGGCGTCATGCACCCGCTGGAACTCGCGCAACTCGCCAGCCTCGGTGAAGATGTTCGACAGCATCATGTAGTTAGGCGGGCTGTCGCCGTCCATGGCCAGGAGGGTCTTGCCCGCCTCCTGGCCCACAGCGACGTCCTTGTGCTTGTGTACCCTGCAGGCGCTCAGTACAGTCTGCCACACGCTGACGGTTTGCGCCAATGACATGGTTGTGATCAGGTCTCTGGCCTCCGCAAGCTCTCCGGTGCAGCCGAGCAGATCAAAGATGCACATGTAGTGCTCCGTTCTCGGCCTCAACCGCCGGTCGAGCCGGATTGGTGAGAAGTACCGGCAGCACTCCTCACAAGCCTCGAATGGCTGCATGCCGACAGAAGAGCCAGGTAGGCCACCTCATCGGGATTGACACCCTCCATCCACATCTCCTGGAACATGTCGACGGCTTCGCGGCCGTAGCCATGCTTCACGATGGCGTTGATGATCGTTGTCCATGACACGACGATCCTCGCGGAACTGCCGCTCAGCCTTGTCGGTCAACCCGCACTTGAAGGCACATGTCAACCAGGGAGCTGGCCACCGACACGTCCAGCTCGGTCGGGTCTTTGATGGTGTAGCAGTGCAACTGCCTCCCTTGCTCAATTAGAGCAAAATCCATAAACATGACGGCTCGGACATCAGCATGCCAAAACCACGGGAAGAGCTAAACTGCTCGCTTCACAAGCCCCTTCTGCGCGTGGCCGACTATCACAGTTGTCCACTGGATGGCATTATTCCACTACAACCGATCGAACACCTTGCATCGCTGCTGGCAGGCACCGGCATTTGATACACGTCAAGCAGCACACCGGCGAGGATGGTATTGGACGATGTGGAGACCCAGTCTCATTGCCATGGCCGCGTGCAGGCTCACGAGCCGCGCCTAGGCCGCCGAAGGCTTTCAACAAACTGGCAAAAGTGAGCTCGTCACGCTGCTAATCATCCTCATCTCGCGGCCTTTGCATCTCCCGCAAGACACCCAGTCCATGCCTGGCGTGGATGTAGCCACAGATCATGGCATTTGAGGCCACCAGGTTCGTGCAGGACGCAGCACCAACAAACACACGCCAAGCATCGCCGATCCTCCAGACCTTGGACTTGGAGTACACCAGCACCAGGGCTCATGACTCATCCTCCGTGCATGCAAACGCGGTGCCTTCAAGGTCACCGACGGCGCCAAACGTCTTGAGAGTCTGTAAGAATGATTATGAGACTAGAATGCAGCACACGTTGGTATTCATCCTCGAGGGGTGTTTAAGTAGAGAGAGTTACACACGGTGAGGGAGAGGAGAATACATCCACGATCTCAACTACAGATCCTACAAGCTAGGAGAGTGAGTGCTGTGCGTGGTGCGTGGCGAGCTAGTCTAACGGTTTGCATGGATAACAACATGACCAAGCAACCGTAACAGCTAGATAAGATAAGACGCAAAGATTAAGTCTAACAGCCCCCCAGTCACATCGGGAGGGAGACGAACGTTGAGACTGGTCCTGAATTCAGAGTGTGCAGCTGTCGGCAAGCCCTTCGTGAAGATGTCCGCGTACTGTGATGAAGTGGGAACATGGAGAACTCGAATTTCGCCCAATGACACCTTGTCCCGAACGAAGTGGATGTCAATCTCGATATGTTTGGTCCTCTTGTGCTGCACAGGATTAGCAGACATATACACAGCAGAGATGTTATCACAATAAACGACAGTTGATCTCGAGACTACCTGATGAAGTTCCTGTAGAAGCTGACGCAGCCATGTACTCTCGGCAACGGCGTGGGCAACAGACCGGTACTCCGCCTCGGCACTTGACCTAGACACAGTTAGCTGTCGCTTGGACGACCAAGATATCAAATTATCCCCGAGGAAAACGCAAAACCCTGAGGTTGAGCGTCGGGTGTCAGGACACCCGGCCCAGTCGGCATCGGAGTATGCAGTCAGCGTGTCGGCAGGCGTCGGATAGATATGAAGCCAAAATCAACTGTGCCTTTGAGATATCGGATGATGCGCTTGACGAGATTGAGATGGGCGGTGCGTGGAGCGTGCATGAACAGACAGGCTTGCTGGACGGCGTAGGAAATATCAGGACGGGTGATCGTGAGATACTGGAGAGCTCCGGTTAGGCTGCGATAGGAGGTAGGATTATCGAGCGGATCGCCGGCAGAAACAGAGACTTTGGAGCCAGATTCCACCGGTGTTCGAACAGGTTGACAATCAGCCATGCCAGCCCGTTGAATCAAATCAAGAGCATACTGTCGCTGGGAAAGAAACATGCTCGACGGACTACGCGTGACAGCGATGCCAAGGAAGTGAGAGAGAGAGCCGAGATCGGACATGGCGAACTCGCGACTAAGGGTGGAGATGATGGAACGAAGGAGGGTCGGAGAAGAGGCTGTCAGAACAATATCATCTACGTAGAGAAGAAGATAAGCGGTTTCTGACGATGTCTTGCGAATAAACAAGGAGGAGTCGCACCGGGAAGCAGAGAAGCCGATCGAGGTGACGAAAGTGTGGAAGCGCTGGAACCAGGCCCTGGGAGCTTGTTTCAGACCGTAGAGGGATTTGCGGAGCAGGCAGACGTGGGAGGGAGCAACGGGATCCTCAAAACCGAGAGGCTGCTGACAGTACACGGTTTCAGCGAGGGTGCCGTGCAAGAAAGCGTTCTTAACGTCCAGTTGATGAACGGGCCAGGAGTGAGACATGGCGAGGGAGAGAACTACGCGAATTGTGCTCGGCTTAACCACGGGACTGAAAGTTTCGTCGTAATCTACACCTTCCTCCTGACAGAAACCGCGAACAACCCAACGGGCTTTATACCGAGCGAGAGTACCATCCGAGTTGTGTTTGTGTCGGAAAACCCACTTGCCGCTAACAACATTGGCGTGTGCAGGTCGAGGGACAAGCGACCAGGTGTCGTTTTGGACTAGGGCCTGATACTCTTCTCCCATGGCACTAGCCCAATTGGGATCAGAGAGAGCGGCACGGTACGTGCGAGGGAGAGGCGAGATGGTGGTGAGTCGGCAAGGAAATTGAGACGTCGGTTGGGCAGGTGGAAACCAGTCTTGGCTCTAGTGCGCATAGGATGTGGGTTTTGGGGTGGCTGAATGGGTACAGCATGCCGTGGCAGTGGGGTGCAGGAGGTGTCGTAGGCGGTGCGCTAGGGGCGAGGTAGAGCTGGAGCTAGGGCTGGAGCTATGGTCGGTGCTAGAGGTACTAACAACAGAGGAGCCAACGCCAGAAGATCTGGTGGTAGAGACACAAGGGCTGACACCAGGCGTGCGAAGATCAGCAGGCGGAGGAGACGATCGAGACGCCGGAGGAGGAGCCGAGGAAGTGGACACCGGTGGAGGGTACAGAAGGGGGCCAAGGTTGGGGTTATCGTAGAGGGCAGAAGGAGGTGTCCGAGGGTTGGGCAGCGAGGAGAAGGGGAAGACGTTTTCATCAAACGTCACATGACGAGAGATGTAGACGCGCTGAGTCGATGGATCGAGGCACCGGTACCCCTTGTGATTTGTTGGATAACCAACGAAAACACAAGGAAGGGAACGAGGAGAAAGTTTGTGCGGGGCCGTGGCGGCGGTATTGGGAAAACAAAGGCATCCAAAAACCCTAAGATGATCGTACGTGGGCGGTGTGCGGAGCAGGAACTCGTGCGGTGTGGGCGCGACGGATTTCTCTGCCGGGGCAGCAGCGCGGTGGTAGGGCTTTCGTGGGTCGGAGGTTTAGGATGTGGGTGGCCACGGCGAGTGCCTCGGCCCAATATTGAGCTGGCATCGACGCCTGGAGAAGGAGAGTACGTACTACATCGTTGGTGGTGCGTATGGCACGCTCAGCTTTGCCATTTTGTGGAGAAGTGTAGGGGCAAGAAAAGCGCATGATGGTGCCGTGAGGAAGAAGATATGAGCGATTTTCAGCGTTGTCAAATTCAGTACCATTGTCACATTGGATCGTGCCGATCGTGGTGTGAAAGTGAGTACGGACAAAGGCATGAAAGAGGCGAAATTTTTCAGGCACGTCAGATTTAAAACGAAGAGGGAAGGTCCACATATATTGAGAGAAATCATCAATAATAACTAGGTAATATTTGTTGCCAGATACACTTGAGACGGGAGAGGTCCATAAATCGCAGTGCACTAATTGAAAGGGGGCTAAAGAATGGCTAGTAGAATGAGAAAAAGGAAGTCTTCGGTGTTTGCCTAGTTGACAGATGGTGCACAGGCGCCCATTTGAATTATTACAACGAGGAAAAGAGTGAGAAAACTTTGTAGATTCGCCGGGGTGCCCGAGACGTCTGTGCCACAGATCGGTGAGCCGGGAGACGGTGGCAGCGAGCGCGACAGGTGACGCCGGAGAGAAGATGGGATAGAGATCCCCGCTACTGTTGCATCGGAGCAGCTCCGCCTTGGTGGTGTAGTCCTTCACAGATAAGCCATAGGGATCAAATTCCATTGAACAATTGTTATCGGTAGTAAAGCGACGAACAGACAAGAGATTTTTAATGAGAGCAGGAGCTACGAGAACGTCATTGAGAAGAAGAGAGCGATGGGATGCAGGGAGAGACGAGAGCCGACACGAAGAACAGGCATTGAGGTACCGTTACCAACTAGAACAGGGGGATAATGAGATATCGAGGACGAGTGCGAGAGCATACCGTGATCTGAGGTCATGTGGGAGGTGGCGCCGGAGTCCGCGACCCATCCGTTGCTGGAGTTCTGGAGCGTCAGTTCTGCAGGGCCCCCATCAGGGCCGCTTGATCGACGCCGCTCTCGTGGACACCTTGCTGCGACTGCTGCTGGTGCTGTGGCGGCGGAGGAAGGGCATGATGCTGCTGGTACGGGAGCTGCTGCATGTGCTGGTACGGAGCTGCTGCTGCATGTGCTGGTACGGGAGCTGCTGCTGCATGTGCGGGAAGGAGGAGTACGGGGTCGGCGTCGAGGTGTACTGGACCGGCGCGAACGCCGTGTGAGCTTGCTGCGGCGAGCCGAGAAGGCCGGGAACGCCAGGGCCGCCCGGATGACGAGGCGGCGGCGGGGCCGCACAGGATACGCGTGCACGTAGCCGGTCCATGGCGCGCAGGAGGAGGCGCCGGAGTGCTGTTGCCGTAGCCGCCGTGGTTGGTGGTGCGCTTGCGCTTGGGCTTGCCCTGATTGGGGAAAGGAGAGCCAGCGCCGGCGACAGGAGTCGAGGGAGGCTTGTACACGGCGAGCGCGGTGTCGGAGGAGGAGCCGACGCCGCCGTCCTCAAGTTCGTCCATGAGCAGCATGGACACCGCGGTGTCGAAGTCGCACGGCGGGCTGCTGCGGCGGATGAGCTTGGCCGTCATCTTGTGGCGGTCGCTCAGGCCCTTGAGAAGAGCAACGACGAGCTCGTCGTCGGACAAGGACTTGCCGGCGTCGCGGAGCCCATCGGCGCACCGCTTGATCTTGGCGACGTAGACGGAGGCGGAGCTCTGCAACTGCTTCTGATCATACAGGTCAGCGAGCATGTATACCTGACGAGCACGCTTGTTGTTGAGGAAGAGAGTGTCGATCGCCGTCCAAACGGAGAACGTGGAGGAGTCGGAGTTCATGAGCAGGCCCTGCAGCTCGAGACTCATGGTCCCGAGGAGCCAGCCTTTGACGGAGATGTTGATGATGCGCCATTCGAGATCGTCGTCGTGGTCGTTGAAGTCGGCGACGAGGTGGGCGCCCACGTCCCATTGCGCGACCAGTTGGTTGATCGCACGGCGCCAGAGAGAAAGCTGCGTGCCCTTGATGTCGAGGGCGATCTTGACGGTGTTGTGGACGTCAACGCTGGCCACGAGCTGAGCCCAGCCATGCCCGAAGATGGGATGCGGGCGGCGGACACGAGGCGCAAGGATGTCGAGAGGGAGAGGGGTTGAGGCGACCGGCAGAGAGGGAGTGGCCGGTGAGAGAAGAGTGGTGGCCGCGGCGGCGGGAGCGCTCATTGCGGAAGCGTAGGAAGAGGATCAAAAAACTGATACCATGTAAGAATGATTATGAGACTAGAATGCAGCACACGTTGGTATTCATCCTCGAGGGGTGTTTAAGTAGAGAGAGTTACACACGGTGAGGGAGAGGAGAATACATCCACGATCTCAACTACAGATCCTACAAGCTAGGAGAGTGAGTGCTGTGTGTGGTGCGTGGCGAGCTAGTCTAACGGTTTGCATGGATAACAACATGACCAAGCAACCGTAACAGCTAGATAAGATAAGACGCAAAGATTAAGTCTAACAGAGTCGCTGAGAGTGCGAACTTGTATGGCACGGGTGCCTCCAAGAGCCTCCGCATGACCCGAAGAGCCTGAGGCACTCCCTGGGGTACCCTTTAATCCTTTATGCAGGAAGCCCACCATGAGGGCCGTCCACGACACCACGATCCTAACGGACATTCCGTCGAACAGCTCGCGGGCCATTTTGAGCTCCCCGCACTTGGCGCACATGTCGGCCATAATGGTGTCGGAGACGAAGCCAAGCTTTATGAGGGAGCTGTGGATTGCGCGGCGCCGTGGATGGCCGCGGGGAGAGCGCTCGGCCGGAGGAGGTCGGCAAGCATCTTCCGTTCCTCCCTCGGATCCGCGGGGGGAGTTGCAAGGTAAATGAAACCCGCGAGCGGTTTCGGCTGGGGCAATGCAGTCGATTAGCAGTTTGGACAGTTTGTCTTGGTGTTTTTTTCCAGTAAATTTTGAAGTACTGGAAATGTGAATTTTGAGGTTGAGTTTAAATTTTGGCTCAAAGTTGATTATGTGTTTCACATGGAAATTCTGAACTTGGTGCCATGGTTTTGTTTAGTTCGGAGCCTACTTGAAAGTGTTAGTTGCACATTAGAAGGAGTGCTCTCTTTTTTTTTCCAAAAAATAGAAAATAGTTTTTTTAATCTAGAAATGCTGAAAAATTATACGACACATATATACATAGAGTCATATAATACTGTTAAAAAACGATGCAATTTGATTTTCACATAAAAGACAAGTTTCTGGGTAAAATAATAGTTGATTTATTCATTTATAAATCAATGATTTTTTAATCTCGCTTAAAATAGGACGCTTTTTAAACAAAACTTTACACAAGTATATGGAACACGTATACATATTCATAACTGTTTTCGGAAAAATTAAAAATCGTAGTTCGAAATTTACGATTTTTAATTTCGAACTACGATTTTTAATTTTTCCGGACTCCATATCACTGGACCTTGGGTGCCACAAATCTTCATTCAAGGCCTACTTATTTGACAAATGAATACGTGATGGTGCTTTCGCACATGTGGTATTTTGATCTGAGAAAATAACTGCAAATATAGAAGAACAAAATAGAGCAAAAAAATCACGTGAGATTTTTTTTAGGGGTGAGAATAGTTAGCTAGTACAACTATTCGAGGCCCGTGTAAGATTTAGAGAACATCGAGTGGGCTGGCCTGAGCGGGCGGTCTACTATTCGAAGCCTGTTCGGCCCCGATTCGTATTCGGGTCCAATAAGTGATCGAAGCTTTGGCGGCGGAAGATATATGAACGTACGTGGTGCCGATTGAGGTGCTTGCGGGAGAATTGTACATCGATGAACAGATCAGGCAACTCCATGGAGGAGGCGGAGGAGGATGAGGCAACCATGCATCTGCTCAAGGAGCTGACCATGGCGGGCTTCGAACTGTACAACTATCCGACGACGACACCTCAACCTGCCGCCGACGACGAAATCCCTGCCTGGGTACTCGTCCTCGTCGGAGAAGGAGCAGCCACCGTCGACAGCTCTCCATCCACGGAGGATGAGGAGGAGGAGCCGGCGGTCTCGCGGACGGAGGAGGCAGAGGGCGTGGTGGACATCGAGGAGGAGATGGCCGCCGAGGAGAGGACTTCGCTGAGTACACAAGGGACTGGGAATCCACCTGGGGATCGCGCTGTGGATACTTCTGCGACATGAGTGAGTTAACATTGATCCCATTATAATCACCTCACTCAACTATTATTTTTCTTATATATCATCTAGTAATTCGTGTTAGAAAGATTCCTAACACTTGCTTCTCTTTGGACTTTGGTGCAGCCACGGTGAGCTCCATGCACTACACGCACCTGACGCCGAGAGCCGCCGACCGGATTCGGACCGTCGGCAAAACCCTGCAGATCTTCTCCATCAGCTCTCAGAGATCAAAGGCGGCCTCGAGTGGCCCTTGTCCGTCTACGGCGTGGTCGCTGTCCGTGACGCCGTCGATCACAACCGCAACATTCTCTTCTGTCGCGATAGGAGTGGCAGCCATAAAATCACGCAAGACGTACGTATAGCATCTTTTCTTTGCTCCTCATTTTTCTTTTCTGAATGTTGATGCTGGACCTTCTCTTTCTAGCCCATTACAAGTTAGTTAATGAGGCGTTTGATGATGCTTTGCAGGATCCTTTTCTGCCCTTGACGGCCCGTCTCGCGCAATCGTACTTCTTACGGAACCTGTGTTCTTTGAGATCCAACTAAAAGTGGAAGGAAGAGCAATGTCTGAAGATCGAGAATTGATCAGTGCTACGCGCCATTACAACGTAGTTGGGCGTGGCCCTGTTGATACCATTTGCTTCGAGAACTGCTTCTGTAAAACAGAGATATGCTTCGAGCGAATTTTGGAGACGGTCCAGGCCACTATCTTTGGTGTGCGTGTTGTCAAAGGGGGTCCGGATCTTTCGAACATGGATGTCGAGTTACTTGCTTATCACCATCATGTTCCGATAAACTCATTCACTACCGGAAAATAATTCTTTGCCGTGAGGTTGGCTCTTTGCCGTGTGTCTACTTTTGCGGAACACGGCAAAGACTAGGAAAACACATGGCAAAGAAAACAGTACGGCAAAAATAGGCTTTGCCGTGTACCATTAGAAAAACGCACGGCAAAGTTTCAAAGCACGGTAAAGACTAAGCAAAACGCACGGCAAAGAACTATGCACGGCCAACATATTTGCTTTGCCGTGTGTATATATGACAAACACACGGCAAAGAATCATTTGCCGTGTGCATTGGCAAAGTACACGGCAAAGATCTTTGCCGTGTGTTTGCACACGGCAAAGAGTTCTTTTTTAACTTTATTTTATCTACTTAACAATGGTATGACTATTCCCGTGGCAAAGTGTGTGATAAATTGTCCATATTTTGTGATAATGTGCCCATATTTGACACATAGGTGTGTCTTGGTATGGCAAACAATGTTGTAGAACTGAGTTTGTTCAAATTATTTTTATAAATATCATTTTTTATTTTTTAAGTGCTAAAATGACTTTTTTTGTGAAGCAAGTATAAAAAATATGGTGCAAAATGGCACCCATCTAAATTTCACACAAAGTAGACCATATTCTATGGACAATCCAGAAATATTAGAATTTTCTCGCTTTCTACCTAATTTCGCCTATTTAAATGACTTTATGCCGATTTTCCGAAAGTAATTCAAATTTGAACTACAAGTGTGTGATAGTTTGCTCTGAATTTTTTTCAAAAATCATTTTAAGATATACAATTATTGGTTATATCATAGAACTGTCGATAGTTTTGAAAAATTCGACCCCTTTCATTGAATAGACACGGCGACCATTTTGACCGTTTTTTCAAAAAAATCAAATAAAGTGATAAATTGGTCAAAAAATGAAATCCTTCGGCACGGAGCCTTTTAGGTGTAGTAGTTGATATAAAAAATAATAAACTCGATTTTTGACGAAATTTCCAAAAAATGATTTCACAAAAAGGTCTATCGTCTACAAACATGTTTAAGTTTCGAGACAAATAACCAAGATATGACCATTCCTGTGGCATAGTTTGTGATAATGTGCCCATATTTGACACATAGGTGTGTCTTGGTATGGCAAACAATGTTGTAGAACTGAGTTTATTCAAATTACTTTTATAAATATTATTTTTTATTTTTTAAGTGCTAAAATGACTTTTTTTGTGAAGCAAGAACAAAAAATATGGTGCAAAATGGCACCCATCTAAATTTCACACAGAGTATACCATATTCTATGGACAATCCAGAAATATTAGGAATTTTCTCGCTCTCTACCTAATTTCGCCTATTTAAATGACTTTATGCCGATTTTCGATAGTAATTCAAATTTGAACTACAAGTGTGTGATAGTTTGCTCTGAATTTTTTTCAAAAATCATTTTAAGATATACAATAAGTGGTTATTTCATAGAACTGTCGATAGTTTTGAAAAATTCGACCCCTTTCATTGAATAGACACGGCGACCATTTTGACCGTTTTTTCAAAAAAATCAAATAAAGTGATAAATTGGTCAAAAAATGAAATCCTTCGGCATGGAGCCCTTTTAGGTGTAGTAGTTGATATAAAAAATAATAAACTCGATTTTTGACGAAATTTCCAAAAAATGTTTTCACAAAAAGGTCTATCGTCTACAAACATGTTTAAGTTTCGAGACAAATAACCAAGATATGACCATTCCCGTGGCATAGTTTGTGATAATGTGCCCATATTTGATACATAGGTGTGTCTTGGTATGGCAAACAATGTTGTAGAACTGAGTTTGTTCAAATTATTTTTATAAATATTTTTTTATTTTTTAAGTGCTAAAATGACTTTTTTTGTGAAGCAAGCACAAAAAATATGGTGCAAAATGACACCCATCTAAATTTCACACAAAGTAGACCATATTCTATGGACAATCCAGAAATATTAGGAATTTTCTCGGTTTCTACCTAATTTCGCCTATTTAAATGACTTTATGCGATTTTCCGAAAGTAATTCAAATTTGAACTACAAGTGTGTGATAGTTTGCTCTGAATTTTTTTAAAAATCATTTTAAGATATAAAATTAGTGGTTATGTCATAGAACCGTCGATAGTTTTGAAAATTCGACCCCTTTCATTGAATAGACACGGCGGCCATTTTGACCGTTTTTTTCAAAAAAATCAAATAAAGTGATAAATTGCTCAGAAAATGAAATCTTTGACATGGAGCCCTTTTATGTGTAGTAGTTGATATGAAAAATTACATGTGGCCCTAGCTCTTGCTAGGTTGAAATTGAAAGCCAGTCTTTATCCTTTGCCTTAATTAATTTATACAGAAATTAAAAAAGTCAGATCTTTGCCGTGTTTGGTAAAAACGCACGGCAAAGGTGTGTTTGCCGTGCCTTCCACCAAAATGCACGGCAAACGAACCACCGCGCGCGTCGCGCCGTCTCTCTCCTCCTTATCCTCTCAGCGCACGCACACATACCTCCCCTCTCTCTCTTCCTTATCCTCCCGATTCAACCACCTCCACGCCCGCCCCATCCTCCTCCACGCCCGCGGCCAGGAGCGCCGTCCCTCGTCCCCGCCGCCATCCTCGCCCAACGCATCTCGCCGCAGCTCCGGCTCCTCCGCCTCGCGCCGGCACGAGAAGCAAGTCAACGCCCCCTCTCGCGCAGATCGGAGGTGGACCGATCGATGGGGTCGCCGCGCGGTGATGCGGCCGCTTGCGGCGGGGAGCCTGTCGGGATGCTGCCGCCGAGTCCGACTACGAGTTCTCCATCACCGACCTCGTCGAGAAGACCACCGGCGCCGTGCCCCTGCCGCCGACGCCGACGCAGCCAAGCAGCAAGAGGAAGGCGCCTTTGTCGTCGGGGTGGACCTGGACATCTCGCTGCCGCTCCCCATCCACCTCCGTGACGCTGGCAACGCGAGCAACTCCTCAAGGTCGCCACCCCCTCCAACACAGGTACGGTTCTTCTCCTTTTTCGGTGGTAGTTGTGTAGTGATGTCAAGACTGATTGGATCTCTGGTGGTGGACGTTTTGCTCCCTGAATTCGGTGTAGTGCTACTGCTAGTATGGTGTACGTGAATCAAGACTGAATTCTGTGTAGTGCTACTGCTAGTATGGTGCTGCTCTTGTTCAGAACGTAGATGTGTAGTGCTACTGCTAGTATGGTGCTGCTCTTGTTTAGAACGGATGTATAGTGCTACTGCTATTTTTGTACTCATTTGCTGCTGGTAATATGAAGAATTTTGTAGCTGAATTTTATACTGAATATTGCTGCTTATTTTGTGATCAAAGTTCTGAATCTAATGTTGATAGTTCCATCGATGTGGGCTGTTCTTTTTTCCCTTGTTACATTAGGTGATTGTATTGGTGTAATCTGTTGGCGTTGTAAAGATTTGTGTGGTTTTGTGTTTCAGATCAGGGAGACCCATTTTGCACATTTTGCAGTTTGAATAATTTGTGGACGGAGCAACGAATGTGCTGACATGATGTGTTATCTGTGCTAGCATTGGCCACTATCGTGGGCTACATTTTAGTCAGTCAATAATCATCTCGACACTAGTTTCTCTTGTTAAAAAATATATCTTCTTTAAACTTCGTACCAGATAATGTGAATCATGCACTTTAGCATTAGATATGGACCTTACAGTCAACCTTGTGCATATAGTAGCTGCTGTACGCCCAGATCTTGCTGTAGTTTGGGTGCTACTAGTGCTAGAGATTTTACTAAGTATTATAGCTTGGATTGGTGCAAAGATCTTGCAAGCTCTGATGCAATTTATAATTGTATTGTGATGATCTTGCTTGACATTGGTTATTAATCTACTAGTGTAAATTTTCCAAGTGTCCAGCCTGTTATTAATCTACTATTACTGCAGTTTTTGGTACATCAGTATGCTAGCTTGCTTGACACAGGTTCAATCGTAGTACATCTCAATTACAGAATCGTAAGTTATTTATGGTGTTCAATTTGTAAATCCAGCAACAGCAAAGCCATGCCATAAGGAAGCGATAGGACAATGAACAAAGAAGCTCTTGCCATGGCGTTCTGCTTTTTCGGCTTCCTTTCTGGCTGGATAGGTTGTGCCGTCACCATAACTGCAGCTTGCTCATGTGGTACTAGTCTCCTGCTTCCCCCTCGTGCTCTTGATTTCTTTATTTACCAAGTGTCACACTAAACTAGCAGTGAATAAAGGTTTCAATCCATCACCATGACCTGAATTAGCTGGCTTCAGTAAACTACTTGACACATTTGTACATTCTCCAGAACTCTGTCCCTTTTATGCATATGCTTGTTGAGAAAAATGGAGAACAAATGATGTAGATGAAAGCTATCTTTATGAGATGTTTTGGGTACTTATGTTCTTAGCTATGGCCAGCTGTGTAAAGTTTCTTGTTGCTGTGTAGGGCTGAGGCGACGACGATGATGACAACGACATCGACAAAGGGCGGCAACGACGACGACGATGAGGACGACATGGACACAAGTCAGCAACGACGACGACATCGACACGCTGCTGCACACGACGGCATTGACACGAGGCTTTGGCAGCGATGCCTTTGACACGCGGCTGCGGCGACGACATCAACACGGGCTGTTGTGGCGACATTGACACGCTGCTGCACACGACGGCATGACACGAGGCTTTGGCAGCGACGCCTTCGACACGTGGTTGTTATGGATCTTGTGCACGATGCCCACTCATGTGTATTATCGTATTGTCGAACTTTTATTATGACCTCTATGGAACTTGTTAAACTATTTGTTGTTATGGATCTTGTGCATGATGCCCACTCATGTGTATTATCGTATTGTCGAATTATTTGTTATGAAAACATATTTGGATTATATTTTGTCATATATTTGTGAGTCCAGTAAAATTTCTGTGATAGTATATATTGTTTGTTTGTTTGTTTAAATGCAGGGATTAAGCAAAAATAGGAAGAAAAATGAAAAAAATTATAGCAGAAAGCTCCTCGGTCAACCTTGGGTATGCCTTTGCCGTGTGTTTTCTCCAGGTACATGGTGAAGGAGTAAGGCTTTGCCGTGTATTTTGTGACTGGACACACGGCAAAGGAGCAAGACTTTGCCGGGTGTTTTATGTCTGGACACACGGCAAAGATATGATTTGCTGTGTGGTGGAAAAAGCACACGGCAAATGCTTTGCCGTGTATTTTCTGAAAAACACACGGCAAAGATTCTTTGCCGACGCGTATTATGCCGTGTGGGCTTTGCCGTGTAGGTAAGCACGGCAAAGCCTTTGCCATGTTCCGCAAGCCCTTTGCCGTGTATTTTGGCCGCACGGCAAAGATCTCGATTCCGGTAGTGATTGATGGTAAAGTCACTTATGTTACCAATGCCCAGTCTCCTGAAGTCGTGTTGCTCGATTCTCATCGTAGAGGATTGCTTAAGGGTTCGGATGGTTACATTGATCTCGCAAGGCAAGTTGTTTCGGTGGTGCTTCAAGGAAGTATGAAGGTTGTCATGCAGGCCTACTCGTCATCTGGTGATATCGCCTCACAAGGTCATGTCTCCTTCACGCCCGAATCTTGCAGCATAAGTCGACAGAGATTTTATGTTGGTAACACTCAGGTGGAGATCAATGTCGCTTGGTCCCTACTAGTTTCCGAGAAGCGTGATATTGCGCTCCAGGGATGGGTGTATGAAGCTTCAGAGGCAATGAATTTTAGGATCAGGGCTTGAAAAGAGCGACTGAACGTTTGATGAACATTCGGGTTTGTCGGAGTGTCCTCGGAATGTTTGTAGTAAACCTTACTACGTAAGATGTTCAACTATATCAGTGTATGGACTACAACTTTTGTTATAGATGATCCGTGTACGGACTGTGATAAATTTAAAGACAAATTCTGTGAAGCATTCATGAATGATTAGTTATCCATACTATATTTCACTCTTCTTTCAGAGTTGGTTGTAAAGAGAAACGTTGAGATGAATTAAGCAGGCACGCTAAAAACAATACTGCCGTTTGTAAGTTTTTTGCAAACCAGCAGAACCATGCAAAATGCATGGTAAAAATGCCGATACGGCAAGATTTGTGCTAACTACCGTCAGCACCGATGGTGATAGGGAACGGGTGGGCCGACTTGGTCATTCTTTTATATTCTTGTACTACAGACTGGTTGAAGCATCCAGTGTTTTTTGTAAAAAAAAATTTTGCGGGGAAGTGTTTTTTGTAATTATAATGTACATCCAAAGGTGGTATTCAATTTCATAAATTTCCTAGTTGCTTTTTTATACATCAAGTTGAGTACCGTAAACTAACCAACCAGTCCTAAGCTTCAAATTTACATCGTCAGTGTCTGAAGCCAGTCAGGTACACAAGAAACAAGTAACAAATCCTATGTGTCGGATATGATACTGCTCAGTTTCGCTATGGCATTGTGGCCTGAAGAATTCTTGCAAGGACAGACGCTTCACTCAGAAAAGGCGTCAAAATGTTAAGCTATATAACATCCAGATTTCCAGCATTTTAGGTGGAGCAAGAGGCAGCATGACAAGTGACAAAACCTGGAATATCCTGCAACATTTTGAACACTTGTATCAGTTCAACAATGCAGTTTCGACCTAGTTAGCGAGGAAAAACTAAAGCTGGGTTTGTAGTTAGTTGGCTCTAGAGTCTAGACTAAGTGAATGCAATCCAGTCAGGAGAGGCATCCCTATAGCGCGTGAGAAGTACAAATTAATAGGGAAACATATGGTTGTACTAGTAATTAAGAACTTAACCATCCCATTCCCATCTAATCTAAACCTATTGTGCATATCATCCCCTCGATCTCTGATCTTTAGTTCGGAGAAAACATATGGTGTATCTCGTCCAGGTCCATACATGGGCTTTAGCCCTTCATTACCTCATCATCCAGGCCCGTTAGGCACACCGACATAAGCTCCTATTTCTCTCGTGCTCGTCGAACCCTTGCCACCGATCGTGATCTCTACGAATCCCGATCGCACAACAAGATGGAGCCGACGCACATCGCCGCCAGCAAGGGACCTCGCCGGGGACGGGACGGCCATGGTCAAGTCTCCCCGACGATCTTCTCGGCATGGTCCTCGCCAGGCTGGACTCCTCCCTCGACCACGTCCGATTCGCCATAGTGTGAACGTCGTGGCGCGCCGTCCTGGTTACACGGCCCCCACGCCGCGTCCACCCATGGCTGCTCCTCGATCCGCATGGCGTGGGCGAGACGAAGCGTGCCTATTGTCCTGGAGACGGCACGATCTTGCCGCTCGTCTCACTCCTCGGCATCGGCGAGATGCGCGACAAGTGCTTCGTTGGCTCTCACCCCGGTGGCTGGGTCGCACACGAGGCGCCCCTCCGTGTCAACAACATCTTCTCTGGTGCTGAGGCGGCGCTACCGCCGGCAGATAAGGGGAGGGGCGTCGCTACCCGCAAGGTAATATTCTCCGAGTCACCGAACTCGAGCGGTTGTATCCTGGCTGCTATTACCGACAAGCATGGAGTCGTGATCTGGTGGCTTGGCAGCCCAGAGAGTGGATGGATGACACGGAGATTTATCGGCAAGCCAGTTGTGGATATCGCCTTCTGCAAAGGCCATCTCTATTGCATTGTGCAAAATAGCAAGGGAATCGCCAAATTTGAGATCGGCTTGGACAAATACGGTGCCCCCGTGATCAACATTGTCCAATGGATTTCCATAAAGGATAAATGTGCTTACTTCGTTGGGAGCGTCGGCGATCCAGATGCACATTCAAGATACATTGTCGAGATGGGAGAAAAACTTGTGATGGTAGTGATGGGGCCTCGGGCCCCGCATGGTCGACTGCGAAGGAACCGTGGGTCCTATTTCTTGTTGTTCGAGCTAGTTGATGTTCAGATGGACACCGAGACCACGCAACACTTGTATTCGTGGAAAAAGGTAACAAGCTTGGGCGATCACGCCTTATTATTGGGGCCGTCATGCTCCAAGGCAATGCACATCCCGACGGGCGGGCCTGGTGGTCTGCAGAGAAACCACATCTACTACTCACACCACCGATGTTACGCACACAAGAATCATGTGCTAGAGGAGGCCCAAGAGTTCTTCGTGAGTTCGAATGATCGCCGTGTGTACTACAAAATAGATGAAATCACCAGCTACTACGTCGACTACTGCACGTCGGTAGGATACTATGTAGTGGGTGGCGCTCATCCACCCATGTGGGTTTTTCCTCCCCATATATAGGCTATTTTTTTAAATAATACATTTTTTAAATTAAATTCGGAAAATAATACGCGTTTTCAAAGATTTTTAAAAATAATACACACCCTAATTGACGCCCCGTAGACGATTAGGTGCTCGTCCGTCGGCTGCATGCGTGACGGGACATGCTTGTACCTGATCGTCGGCACTGGACCTGCCGTCCGCGGCGTAAACGATAGGTACCACATCGATCGGTGGTAACGAGCTAGCTAGCTAGCCGCAGGCGTGCGTATCGATCGATTGGGCCGAACCTGCTAGCGAGCTAGCTAGCTGCGCATCGTGCGTGTGTGCGCTGGCCGGAGGCCGTGCATGCATCCTTGTGTGCGTGCTCGCCGGCAGCCGTGCATGCGTGCGTCCGTGCGCTCACCGGCTCGCCGGCCAGCCGTGCATCCATGCGTCCGTTCATGCGTCCGTGCGTGTGCTCGCCGGCTCGCCGGCCGGCCGTGCGTGCATGCGTCCGTCCCGGACGTCGCCGGCTCACCAGCAGCTGTGCATGCATGGACGTCGCCGGCTCACCAGTAGCCTGCATGCGTCCGTCCGGGTGCTAGTCGGCTCACCGGCGGCCGTGCATGCGTCCGTCCGGGCGTGCGCTCACGGCTTGCCGGGCGGCCGTGCGTGCACTCGCCGGCTTGCCGTCGAGCCGTGTGTGCGCTCGCCGGATCGCTAGCTGGCTGGCTTGATGGATGGCAGAGCGAGCTGCCATCGCCGGGCGGGCGTGCTCGCCGGGCAGGTGTGGTGCTCGCCGGGCTGCCGTGTTGCCGAACATGCGGGCGCTTGCCGGCTCGCCGGGCGGCCGTGCTCGCCGGGCTGGTGTGGTGCGTGCGTCCCTGTGTGCATGCGTCCGCTTGCACGCGCTTGCCGGAAGGGATCGATCGATCTGGGATCGATAGCTAGCTGCTATAGCTGGCTGGTCAGCTCGGAAGAGATCGATCGATAGCAGCTTATCGTCTATGCCGTGGACGACAAGCCTGTCGGCCTCGTGCACGCGCTGGGCCACAGCCTGGTCGTCTGCGGCGTAGACGATAAGGCCTGCTCGTCCAGGGCGCAGCCGGGTTAGGATTGAGAACCATATCAAAGTTAAACAATTGTGAGTTTAACCACTTTTGCCTCTAAGGAATCAATCTTCCACTCCTTTCTGCTCCTTGTTTGAGTTTGTTAGAAGTCAAGACAAGACAGTTACCTCGATGAATTTTTCCAATCAAAACATGAACTTGTTACAGCAACTAGGGGTAGTATTCTAAGTGGCTCCTAAGATAATCAGCAAGTCGCTTATTTGGAAAATGGTATGAGATAGATCTTCACCGACCAGACAGAATAAAAAATAAATTAACAATATCGCCTGAAAATCAGCTAGCTACCATTAACAACTACCAAAACCGAAAACAGATTTATTTGTTGATGCTTTTACCACCACAGAATCGATCTCTAGTACTCACTTTGTTCATAAAAAGATGTCTCAACTTTGTACAAAAGTGGATGTATCTATACATGAAACATGTCTATATACATTCATTTTTTAGCAAATTTGAGACATCCTTTTATGAACGGAGGGAGTATGTCTCTTCTCTCTAATCAAATCATATAGTACCAAACTGTAAAGAAAAAACCCGGCGAAAAACAGCAAAGCAACCTAGCAGCCCAACCGGAAATCAGAGGACAAGTCCGGTTTAAACAACGCTCTACATGCCCTGCACATTGAAATACCCGTAGCTAGCTAGTATGCAGCCGCCACGTCGTCCACACGACCACAGTTGTCTTCCATCGTCAATGAACCAAGACTATTGCCCCTATTCCTGAGAGGCGGAGGATTTCCCCTGTGCCGCTTGGTAGGGGGTTAGACAATGAGGAGGGAGGGAGGCACGGCGGTGGTTAATGTGGGCGACGACCCAGAGCTAATTTGTACGGTAAAAGACCTCAAAACTAACCACTCCTTCCGTATCAAAATATAAATCACTCTACCTACTTACCAAACATATGTATCTAGACATGTTTTAGTGCAAGATTCACATTAATCTTGCACTAAAACATGTCTAGATACATATGTTTGGTAAGTAGGTAGAGTGACTTATATTTCCATACGGAGGGAGTAGCTATCAAGCAGCACATTATGAAGTAAAAGATCAGGAAAAGGAAACGACCAAATCATCAAGAGAGAAAGAGAGAGACCAAAGTAAGAAGAAAGCGAGTCCACTACTTAAGCTAGGCTAGGTCGATCGATAAAGAGAGTTTAGGAGCGTGGAGTGCATGCTTATCCCGCAGTTCCCGCAGTAAAATACTTTCCTCACAAATACATGCTACTACTGATGGCTGCTCTTCCCAGTTCTTGGTGTCCGCCGATTCAGCACTCACTCGTCGCCGTCTTGGCTTGGAATTGCATCATGCATCGAGTACGTGTACAAATATATATGTTGAATTGTTTATATAATATTTATTTTTATCATGGTTTTGTTTGTCCGGATCAGAATTTTGTTTTGCTTGTAGAGCTGCTGGGATGTTGTACGTGTGCGTGTTCCTCTCTTGTCATCTTCTCTTCAAAGTTTCCTGTCTGGTGAGAGCAATATATTCATCTTTTGTTTGGATAAAAAAGGACGAGAGCAGTCTCCACGAGAGGGATGCATGCATGCAATTTGCATGCAGATACTCCTTTCTTTCTTTTCAAAATTCTTCTTTTTTTTTAATCCGAATGACTGTTGCATTTGATTTTTCTCTCATTGCACGGCTAAGTTCTCTCGATTTTTCTTAACCGAGATGCGGAGTATATCCTTAATTAATGGTGATAAATTTTAACGTGTCGGTTCACAATTAATATATTCTGTTCTTACAAGCACAGACGATAGATCGAGTAAATGGACATCTAGCTAGATGCCATTTCCGAAATAAGCACACAAAGATGCTTGTTGAGTTGAGTGAGCTGTTTTTCTCTTTTCATTTTGCGTCTGCTACGTGGTGCAATTCCATTTCCAAATTAAAGTGATTAACTAGTGATTTGTAGCTCATAGCCTGGGATGATACGGTTCCATCTTGATAAGGAGATCGGTTAACACACAAAGCAGGTAGTGGCATATAGATCTGCCTGCACTGTTAGCTGGGGGTAGAGGCCAAGCCCACTAGCAGAGGACAAGTTTGGCAAACATGAACAGCTAGCTCCCGAAGCAGAAACTCTAGAAAGTCTGAGCAGAGCTTCCTTTCATACTCATGAAGAATATGTATCTGTATATATATGAATATAAATGTATATATTCAGCCACGTCCAATTCTTCAACAGCTATTGAATTCGTCATCCTCGAAAAATGAAAAAGGAAGATCGGCAGTTCGTCAACAGTTGTTGAAGAATTGGTCATGGATGATCTCACCATGTTGCTGTACTCCCTCCGATCCAGAATTATTGTCGTTAGCTGTGTACAGATTTGTAATGTTGTAGCATTGTTTCACCGACACTTAACTCGGACCGGAGGTAGTACTATTATCCAACGGCCTAATTCGCCAAGCTAGGTAATTAGCTGTCGTCGTCACATAGAGTAGACTGTTTTGCTATGATGGTACACTCAGCAAGCACGATGGATCGATTAATCTATGGGGTGTGCTCATGGTGGCCACGCGCGCACAGAATACGGGATTGACAAAAGGAGATCAGGTGTCAAATGGCATGGCAGCATGTACGCACTAGCCGGAGCGGCATGAAAGCTGGAAAAAGGTTGAAGAAGAGCGGCATGCCCACACGCAACGCTCACACACAGATAGACAAGACAGAACCCCCTGAGATCCACTATAAAACAAGGCAGCGAAGCGTGTGTCCTCCACACTACTCCTCTCTGCGTGCCACTACACACCACCACCCCAAACCATCTCTATCGCTCCAACGATCTCACTCACAGCTTCCATGGCCGTGAACGACACCAAGCTGGCCGATGCCGAGAACCCGGCGCCCATGATGAAGTGCGGCTCCGACGACTCGGACGTGGACTTCGCCGGGCGGGCCAACTGGCTGCGGGCGGCGGTCCTGGGCGCCAACGACGGCCTGGTCTCCACGGCCTCGCTCATGCTGGGCGTGAGCGCCGTGAAGCACGACGTGCGCGCCATGGTCGTGTCCGGGTTCGCCGGCCTGCTGGCGGGGGCGTGCAGCATGGCCATCGGGGAGTACGTCTCCGTCTGCTCCCAGCGGGACGTGGAGCTCTCACAGCTGGATCAAGATGGCAAGCGCGGCGGCGACGAGGAGCTTGCCCTGCCCAGCCCCGTCCAGGCCGCGGCCGCATCGGCGCTGGCGTTCTCCGTGGGCGCCCTGCTGCCGCTGCTTGCGGCCGGGTTCATCGTCGGGTACAAGCTCAGGGTGGCCGTGGTGGTGGCCGTGGCGACGCTGGCGCTTGCCGCGTTCGGGTACGTCGGGGTGTGCTGGGCCGGGCGCCCGTGGCCAGGTCGTGCGCGAGGGTGGTGGTTGGCGGGATTGCTGCCATGGGCGTCACCTTCGGCCTCATGCGTCTCTTCCGGGCCACCGTCATGTGACGATCGAGATCGAGAATGCTCGGGGAATAGGCAGAAAATCGTCGACGATCAGGCGCGTTTTATTGAATCAAAAAAGCCTGACGATCGCCATGTACTATGGTTTAATTTTACTCTGTTGAGGGTTGTATGATGGACGAGGGTGCGCACCTGCGTGTTAACACAGGAGCTCAACCGGCTCAAGAATTTAATTACTCCCTCCGATCCATATTAGTGGGCACAACTTTGTCTAGATACACATATATCTAGTCTAAATACTTAACTAGATACATATGAATTTAGACAAAGCTATGCCCACTAATATGGATCGGAGGGAGTACATGATACTAGTTGTTACCACTAACGTTTATATCACACCGATATATACTAAAACAACCTAACAACTCAAAGGACTATCAGCTTAGCAACGTTACATATGACACTGTACATGATAATTCATCACACCCTCTCAATCACAACTTATCTAGGTTGACATGCATTGATTCGAAAATCTTGATGTTGCCTTACTGAAAGAGGTTTAGTAAACTCATCTGCCACTTGATCGCCCTTAGGCTTATATCTGATGTTCAAGAGCTTATTAGCAACTCTTTCATGAACAAAGTGCCAATCCACTTCTATATGCTTAGTCATGGCATGAAATAGTAAGAGATAATCCAATCGACCAGTCGGGGAACTACTCATAGAATCCACAAGGGGTAAGCTGAGCAAGGACGTGAAACACAATAATAATTTTATGAGACATTTATTATTTATTTGACAAATAAACCATGTGTTACACGCTACAAAAAAATATACCATTGAGTTTGCATTCGTATTCAAAAAAAAGTTTTCAGTGATCTAATTGTATGAACCATTTATTATGTATTGTTGATAAAGTTAGCAATCAAAATTATATCACGTAAAACAGAACGCCGTGTAAATATGGAAAGAGGCATCTACTAAAACAATGTGAACCAATAAAGATTAGAAAAAAATAAAACAACCAAATCGTCAAGAAGGAGAGAGAGAAAGAGAGAAAGAATGCGAGCCCACCGCGTAAAGCAAGGCCAAATTGATTGATTGGGATAGCATAAAGAGAGATTAGGAGCATGGAGTGCACGCTTATCCCTCACTCTCTATTTTTCTCCCAAATGCTACAGACGGCTACTACCCAATTCTTGGTGCCCGCTCTTCAGCACTCACTCCAACTGACAAATAATTTGTTCTCGTGAATCGAGTACGTGGGTCTAATGTGTTGACCTCTTTATTTATTTACTTATTTATGCCATGCTTTTGTTTTGGTGTGATCAGGAATTTGTTTTTCTTCTAGAGCCTGGATGATGTGTGTGTGTTCTCTCTTGTCATCTTCCCTTCAAAGTTTCCTGTCCGCTCAAAGCAATATATTCCTACTCTCTTTCCTTCTTTTGTTTGGACAGAAAATGACGATAACAGTCTCGACACGAGAGGGATGCATGCATGCAATTTGCATGCACCTGCCTTCACTCTTTTTTGTAAATCGAATTACAAATGCACTTGATTTCTCTCTCATTGTACATAAGACAAAATGGAATTGAACTGAAGATGCACACACAGGTATATTCTCTCGGTTTTCGGAACTGAACCTGCTCTAGCTATTCGTTGACAAGCAAACACCTCGACGGAGTAAATGGCTAGCAATAGCAAGATGCCATTTCCCAATCAAGCACACAAATATTCCTTGTCGTCTACAATTACACGCCAGCTATATAGGTCTGGATACTTTTAACTAAGTTGGCGTTTCGCGATTTATTTTGATCTTGACAAGCAAAAACGACGGAGTACTTAATGGCTAGCTGGCCTAGCTAAATGCCATTTCCGAATTAAGCACACAAGGATGCTTATTGAGCTGCTTCTGTTTTCATTTTTTTTGTCTGCTACGTGGTGCAATTCCATTTCCAAAAGTATTTAACTAGTGATTTGTAGCACAGAGCCTGAGATGACACGGTTCCATCCTGGTAAGGAGATCAGTACGTCACAGCAGTTACGTTAGCTTGTGCACAAGAACAAACACACTTGCTATATATATAGCCTGCCACATGGACTACAGTAATGGCGCGCTACGCCGACGTTTTTTTGTCGGGGCCGTCGGTGTAGACCCTGAATAGGCCAGCCCACAGAAAGCCGTCGGCGTAGATTACTTTTGAGCTATGCCACGACATTGCACTCGGCATAGATCTCTTTTGATCTATTCCGACGGCATTGCCCTCGGCATAACTCTCTTTTAATAAAAACTGTTTGACCTATTCACCGTTTTGAGCATAACTTTTGCATTCGAACTCAGATTTTGATTTTCTTTGGGATCTTTTCCCACTGTTTCAAGCTTCAAAAAAAGATTTAGATTTTCTTTAGCTCGTTTCGAAGAGGAGAAGGAGATCTACATCATCATACACATTGTTCAAGCTATATTATTCAAAAAAAAATCCGTGAACAAAGACGAAACCAACAATAAAGGGTGAGACCGTCGATGAAAGGTATAAACATTTTGCGTCTTCTCCACACTTACATTGATTTGTGAGCCATATTGTTTGGATACGTCGACGTAGGTACGTCCGTCCAAGTCGAGGAGATCGTAGGGGAGTGCGCTTTCTACTCCTCCCCCCTCTAGTTCACACACCCCCTACCTTTCCGCTCGAATTAAATCCGCCAGTGGATGCACCTGATTAAATGGCTTCTAACTCAAAGTGTATATTGCTTTGAAAACGATTAAGACTTGTCAAGAAATTATTGATTCGGACTGTTAGCTGGATTGGGCGCATGACCGTGACCCATCCCTCGCCAGTTCGGCTGAGCGGAGAGCCTTCGCTGGAAGTTGTCGAGAAGGAGACGAGAAACGTGCACAATGGGCCGTATTCCTGGGTATGGGGGGGGGGGGGGGGGGGGGCGGCTGGTGCTTTCATTTTGTCCAATCTCTAGCCAATTAGTAGCGGATAATAAAAAAATCGTGTTGGGCTGGGGGGGCGGTGGCCCCCTCGGCCTCAACATAGCTCTGCCATTGCCGACAAGCATGAAGTTGTGATGTGCTGGCTTGGCAGTCCAGAGAGTGGATGGACGACACGGAGATTTATCGGCAGGACCTTCGATGAAGTACGTAGGAAGGCCACCTGACTCTGCAGGCGACCTGATCAGCGCGTCCCTTAACAACGATCCAGCAGTATGCAAATGCCACGACTCCGATTATAGCAACGACCGACGCGATGAAACTCGCAGATCCTACCCGGATAACTGACGATGGCACCTGGAACTTGACGGACGATGGCCGTGAGATGAGGCGACGACTGGTAGCAGCGTTCGCGGATGGTTTGTTGGCCGCCGCAGCTGCTGTGGAGGTAGGACGACGACCCGTGTTCGCGGTTACCAGAACCATAGCCATGGAGTCACTCGGCGCGCGAGGGTACGACGACGATCAGTGGGCTGTTGGTGTGGCGATAATGGATGAATATATTTTGCGAGAGGTGCCCCCATATTTATACTAGAACGCCAAGGCTAGCTGTGACGTACGAGACGTCTCCTGCTATTCCACGCGACTATTATTTGGATACGCTTAGCTTTCCTGTGTGGTCTCGATTTGTTGGGCAATCTGGAAACTATGTAACAAAGCGTGCTTTGAACACATCTTGATCAAATCACCGGTGGAACTAATCGGTTAATTATGCTTGTGTTTTTATGAACTATATATATTGGGCAGGTTTGCATAACATGCAGTATCAGGCATGGTTTTAAATTTCGGTTTCGGAAAAAATTTGGCCACCACTGAAATCGCTGATTTTCGTTTCGGCCAAATGACCGAAATTTTCTCTTCAAAATTGTTTAAATATTCAAAATAATTTTTGAATTCCTGTGTAATACTGAAAGTGCTGAAATATTTTGACCGAAAGACAATTATTTCGGGTGTACCGAAATCACTGAAATTCGATGAAATCTCACTGAATTTGAAAACCATGGTATCAGGTGCACATCAAGCAGGGTGTTGTCAATTATTTGGATACGCGCTGCGGTGACGTGACAAGACAATGCTAGTATCACATGCAAGCATTAGTTCAGTTTCCATATTAAAGTGAACAATGTCACCGCGTCATTTACGTCCGCCCCACGACAGCATTGTTAAGATACGCAATCCGTGACCCAAGCGACCACGTAGGTATATGTCCGGTCTAAGTCAGAAGATATCGAATGTGCTCTGTACTCCCCCCACATTAAATCCCATTGGATGCATACTCAGAGTGTTTGTTGCATGCTTTGAAAAAGATTAAGACTTCACGAAATCTTACCACTTAATCAATCGTTCATTTGCTGGATTGGGCGCATGCTTACATACCCGGCCTGACAGCGACCCGTCGGCGATTTTCTCCTGGCGATGTTGCACACATATCATTGACTCAACGATCGTTTTCGGTATCCTGTACCCGGCCTCATCACCACGCCATATGTTCATCCTCCATCGTGCATGATAATAGTTTTTTTTAAGAACTCGACTAAAAACGCAAAATAAATAAAAATGGAGGGAGTAATTTGTTCTCATGAATCGAGTACGTGGGCCTAATATGTTCACCTGTTTATTTGTTTATTTATTATGCCAAGCTTTTCTTTGGTGTGATCAGGGATTTGTTTTTCTTGTAGAACCCGGATGACGTGTGTGTCCTCTCTTGTCATCTTCCCTTCAAAAAGTTTCCTGTCCGCTCAAAGCAATATATTCCTACTTTTTTCCTCTTCTTTTGTTTGGACAGAAAAAGGACGGGAACAGTCTCGACACGAGAGGGATGCATGCATGCACCTGCCTTTCCTCTCTTTTTAAATTTAATTACTAATGCACTTGATTTCTGTCTCATTTCATACAAGACAAAATGGAACTGAACTGAAGAAAATGCACACTCAGCTATATTCTCTCGGTTTTCTGAACTGAAGATGCACCTGATCTAGCTATTCGCGATTTATTTGTTGACTCTTGACAAGCAAACACGTCGACAGAGTAAATGGCTAGCAATAGCTAGATGCCATTTCCCAATTAAGCACACAAATATTACTCGTCGGCCTCAATTCCACGCCAGCTACATAGGTCTGGATACTCTAAAATAGTAGTGATACTTTTAACTAAGTTGGCGTCTCGCAATTTATTTTGTTCTTGACAAGCAAATACACAACGGAGTACTTAATGGCTAGCTGGCCTAGCTAAATGACATTTCCGAATTAAGCACACAAGGATGCTTATTGAGCTACTTCTCTTTTCATTTTTTTTGTCTGCTAGAGTACTTTTCTTTTGTCTGCAACGTGGTGCAATTCCATTTCCAAAAGTATTTAACTAGTGATTTGTAGCACACAGAGGCTGAGATGACACGGTTCCATCCTGGTAAGGAGATCAGCACGTCACAGCAGTTACGTTAGCTTGTGCACAAGAACAAACACACTTGCTATATATAGCCTGCCACATGGACTACAGTAATGGCGCGCTACGCCGACCCTTTTTTGTCGGGGCCATCGGTGTAGACCCTGAATAGGCCAGCCCACAGAAAGCCATCGGCGTAGATATCTTTTGAGCTATGCCACGGCATTGCACTCGGCATAGCTCTCTTTTGATCTATTCCGACGGCATTGCCCTCGGCGTAACTCTCTTTTAATAAAAACTGTTTGACCTACTCACCGTTTTGAGCATAACTTTTGCATTCGAACTCAGATTTTGATTTTCTTTGGGATCTTTTTCCCACTGTTTCAAGCTTCAAAAAAAAGATTTTGATTTTCTTTAGCTCGTTTCGAAGAGGAGACAGAGATCTACATCATCATACACATTGTTCAAGCTATATTATTCAAAAAAAATCCATGAACAAAGACGAAACCAACAATAAAGGTGAGACCGTCGATGAAAGGTATAAACATTTTGTGTCTTCTCCACACTTACATTGATTTGTGAGCCACATTGTTTGGATACGTCGACGTAGGTACGTCCCGTCCAAGTCGAGGAGATCGTAGGGAGTGCGCTTTCTACTCCTCCCCCTCTAGTTCACACACCCCCTACCTTTCCGCTCGAATTAAATCCGCCAGTGGATGCACCTGATTAAATGGCTTCTAACTCAAAGTGTATATTGCTTTGAAAACGATTAAGACTTGTCAAGAAATTATTGATTCGGACTGTTAGCTGGATTGGGCGCATGACCGTGACCCATCCCTCGCCAGTTCGGCTGAGCGGAGAGCCTTCGCTGGAAGTTGTCGAGAAGGAGACGAGAGACGTGCACAATGGGCCGTATTCCTGGGTATGGGGGGGGGGGTGCTAGTGCTTTCATTTTGTCCAATCTGTAGCCAAATAGTAGCGGATAATTAAAAAATTGTGTTGGGCGGGGGGGGGGGGGGGGGGGGGGGAGCATGAAGTCGTGATCTGCTGGCTTGGCAGTCCAGAGAGTGGATGGACGACACGGAGATTTATCGGCAAGCCAGTCGTGGATATCGCCTTCTGCAAAGGCCATCTCTATTGCATTGTGCAAAATAGCAAGACTTGTTAAGAAATTATTGTCGCAACAGTGGAACATGGGGTTCCCCTAGTACTGCCAAAGTGGGTCCACCCCATGAGGGCCCAAGATGAAGATGGACAAGACCAAGACTCAAGTCAAGCTGGCGGGTTCACCGTCAAGACACACATGGCCTACATCGACTAACGGCTCCGGTCCTGGGGACCTTCCGGGTCCCCGAACCAAGCAAGAAGGCCAGGAAGGACCCGAGAGCCCGAGTTCCCAGCAGGAGGCCAGGCTCCCTCTCGGGTACTCCCCCACGTCCCTGTGGATAAGCACTCCACCTCACCGCGGAAGACTTGGGAAGCAAGGCGAAGGCAGCGCGGGCGGGAAGCACGTCCCGTGGTGGTGTCAGCTCCTGTCCACCCCCAAGGCGGACGCTCCCACCTAACCCAAAGGAGACGCTAGGCTGAGGAGAGGCCACGTCTCCCCCTAAACTAGATGAGGAGGGTCCTTCACCCCGAAGGTCCCTCACGCCCCTCACGTGACCCTGTGGCAACCCTTAGCCTATAAAAGGAGGACCAAGGCACGGAGGAGGGGGAGGTCGAACCAAGGACGAACACAAGCTAGAACCAGAGCAAGACTAGACTAGGGCTGCGAAGGTAGAGAGGAAGGTGATCTCCTCCGGGTCAGGATCTGTCCTTCTTCTACCTCCAGCCAAAACCCTTCCGGGTACCCTGTCCGGGAGGTTCCATTGTAAGCCACACTATGAAGAACTCATCAATCCAGACATGCAGGAGTAGGGCTTTTAGCCTTCGGACGGCCTGAACCTGGGTAGCTCCTTGTGTCCCTTTGGTTGCATGCTTTGATCGTGGAGAGGAGAGCTTGATCTATACTCCGCCCAAAAAGACGATTCTCAGCCTCCTTCGTGCCCCGTGCCGAACCTAAAAGGGGGTATCCTATACTCCCGGTGTCCGTGCAACGAGACACGACAATTATTGATTCGGACAGTTAGCTGGATTGGGCGCATGGCTAGAAACCGGGTACCCGGCCTGACCGTGATCCATCCGCGGTTGTCTCTTGGCTATGTTGCGAGGAATTTCGGCGCACGCACATATACTTTATCATTGACTGAATGGTCCTTTCAGGATCCTGTACCAACGTAATTAATCATCACCATCATGTTAAGTTGTTCTTGCTCGCGCCCTGGGGATTTCACCCCTTCTTTTGATGAAATGATAATATTCAGGTGGGAGCCTTTGTGCTCCCCCCGGTGACCACTCTAAAAAAAAATCATGTTCCCTTGAACTCATTGATGGTAAAGTCACTTATGTTACTAATGCCCAGTCTCCTGAAGTCGTGTTGCTCGATTCCCATCGTAGAGGAATGCTTAAGGGTTCAGAGGGTTACACTGATCTCTCAACGCAATTTGTTTCGGTGGAGCTTCAAGGAAGTATGAAAGTTGTCGTGCAGGCCTACTCGTCATCAGGTGATATCGCCACACAAGGTCATGTCTCCTTCACGCCCGAAACTTGCAGCGTAAGTCGATAGAGATTTTACATTTGTGACACTCAGGTGGAGATTAATGTCGCTTGGTCCCTTCTAGTTTCCTAGAAGCGTGATATCGCGCTCCAGGGATGGGTGTATGAAGCTTCGGAGGTAATGAATTTGAGGAGGAGGGCTTGAAACGAGCAACTGAACCTTTGATGTATATATTCGGGGTTTGTCGGAGTGTACTCCTCGGTATGTTTGTAGTACACTGTACTTCGTAAGCTGTCCAACTATATAGTGTATGGACTAACAACTTTTGTGAGATCTGTGTACCGACTGAAAATTTAAACATAGATTCTGTGAAGCATTCATGAATGATTAGCTATCCATACTGTCTTTCACTCATTTTTCATTGCTGGTTGGAAAGAGAACGTTGAGACGAATTAAGCAGGCACGCTAAAAACAATGCTGCTGTTTGTAAGTTTTTGCAAACCAAAACCATGCAAAATGCATGGTAAAAAGGGTGATACTGCAAGATTTATGCTAATTACCATCAGCGCCGTTGCTGCGAGGGAACAGGTGGGGCGACTTGGTCATTCTTGTATATTCTTGTAGTACAGACTGGTTCAAGCATCCACCGTTTTATTTTTAATCATAATGTACATCCAAATGTGGTATTAAATTTAATAAATTTCCTAGTTACTCATAGCTTTTCTATACATCAAGTCGAGCACAGTAAACTAACCAACCAGTCCTAAGCTTCACCATCCGGCCATTTTCATGAGGGCCATATATATATATGAAAAATTCAGGTGGGGTCTTTGACCCCCCCCCCCCCCCAGTGACCATAAAAAAAATCCTAAGCTTCAAACACTAGTAGAAAAACCATCTTTGGTCCAGGGCCGCTCCAGCCATTGGTCCCGGTTCAGTGAAAAACCGGGACCAGTGCCTGGCACTGGTCCCGGTTCGAGCTGCCAGGGCCCGTGGACCATTGGTCCCGGTTCGGTTGGGGCATTGGTCCCGGTTCTTGGCACGAACCGGGACCAAAGCTCCAGAGCCGGACACGTGGCTGCCGCGGAGCTTTGGTCCCGGTTCGTGCCAAGAACCGGGACCAATACCCCTCCCCTGCCTATAAATAACCCCCACCCCCCTCTCTTCTCTCCTCTGTTTTTTTTTCTGGTTGGATTGGTGGGAAGTGGGTGCTAGTTTTTTTTTCCTTTGCCACGCACAAGATGTGTTCGATGAAATGCCCGAGCCCACTTAAGTTCACACAAGATGATATCCTCGGCCGAGGTTAGCAACTTTATCCTTTTCATCTGTAATTGATACAGAAATATTGCACGTGTCGATGTACGGTGGTCATTTCACTATTCAAGATGTTATTGTAATGGTATTTGATAAACTTAATTATATATATGATGCAGATGGATGCACGGATGCGATGGATGTACGGCGAACGACGCAGTTCCGAGTTTATTGCAGGCCTGCATAAATTTCTCGATGTGGCTGAGGCAAACAAAGTGAATAATTTTATGCCTTGTCCATGTGAGAAGTGTCGGAACGTCAGGGAGTACTCTGACCCGAGAACCATTCAAGACCACGTGATTCGGAAAGGTTTCATGCCCAGCTATAATTGTTGGACCAAGCACGGAGAAAGAGGGGTTACGATGGAAGACAATGAAGAAGAGGAGGATGATGACAACTATCCTATGTTCCCTGAGGAATGCGGTGATACTGTAATGGAAGACGTTGAAGAAGAAAGAGGTGAACATCGGGCATCAGATGAGCCCGCTGATGGTCTTGGTGGGGTCATTTCTGATGCAAAGCGAGAATGCGATACAGAAAAGGAGAAGCTAAAGTTGGAGGCCATGCTTGAGGATCACAAAAAGTTGCTGTACCCAAACTGCGAAGATGGCAGCACAAAGCTCGGTACCACACTGGAACTGCTGAAATGGAAGGCAGAGACTGGTTGTTCTGACAAGGGATTTGAGAAGTTACTGAAAATAATGAAGCCGAAGCTTCCAAAGGATAACGAATTGCCCGAGACTACATACGAAGCAAAGAAGGCTATCTGCCCTCTAGGATTAGATGTGCAGAAGATACATGCATGCATTAATGACTGCATCCTGTACCGCGGTGAGTACGAGAACATGGATAAATGCCCGGTATGCAATGCACTGCGGTACAAGATAAGACAAGATGACCCTGGTGATGTTGAGGGCGATGACGAGCCCCCCCGGAAGAGGGTTCCTGCTAAGGTGATGTGGTATGCTCCTATAATACCACGGTTGAAACGTCTGTTCAGAAACAAAGAGCATGCCAGGTTGTTGCGATGGCACAAAGAAGAGCGTAAGAAAGACGGGAAGTTGAGACACCCCGCCGATGGGTCCCAGTGGAGAAAAATCGACAGAGAGTTCCCGACATTTTCAGATGACGCAAGGAACTTAAGATTTGGTCTAAGTACAGATGGCTTTAATCCTTTTGGGGAGCAGAGCTCCAGTCATAGCACTTGGCCCGTGACTCTATGTATCTACAACCTTCCTCCTTGGTTGTGCATGAAGCGGAAGTTCATTATGATGCCAGTGCTCATCCAAGGCCCGAAGCAACCCGGCAACGACATTGATGTGTACCTAAGGCCATTAGTTGATGAACTTTTGCAGTTGTGGTCCGAACCAGGTGTACGTGTGTGGGATGAGCACAAACAACAGGAATTTGACCTACGAGCGTTGCTGTTCGTAACCATCAATGATTGGCCTGCTCTTAGTAACATTTCAGGACAGTCAAACAAGGGATACAATGCATGCACGCACTGTTTAGATAAGACTGAAAGTATACATTTGGGAAACAAGAATGTGTACCTGGGGCATCGTCGATTTCTTCCGAACAGTCATGCCGTAAGAAAGCCCGGCAAGCATTTCAACGGTGAGGCAGATCGCCGGAAGAAGCCTAACCTCCCTGATGGTGATGTTATATATGACATGGTCAAGGATTTAGAAGTAATCTTTGGAAAGGGTCCTGGCAGTCTATCTGTTCCGAATGACGCTGACAACCACGTACCCATATGGAAGAAGTGCTCTATATTCTGGGAGCTACCCTATTGGAAAGTCCTAGAGGTCCGGTCTTCAATCGACGTGATGCACGTGACGAAGAATCTTTGCGTGAACCTGCTAGGCTTCCTGGGCGTGTATGGGAAGACAAAAGATACACCGGAAGCACGGGCAGACCAGCAACGTATGAAAGACCCATACAACAAGCAGACGGATAAAGGGCGTCAATACTTAAGCAGCTACGCTCTTACCAAAGCAGAGAAGGAAATCTTTTTTGAATGCCTGAGCAGTATCAAGGTCCCGGCTGGCTTCTCGTCAAATATAAAGGGAATAATAAATATGGCAAAGAAAAAATTCCAGAACCTGAAGTCTCATGATTGCCACGTGATTATGACGCAGTTGCTTCCGGTTGCATTGAGGGGGCTTCTACCGGAAAATGTTCGAGTACCCATTGTGAAGCTATGTGCATTCCTCAATGCAATATCTCAGAAGGTCATCGATCCAGTAACTCTACCAAGTTTACAGAAGGCTGTGGTCCAATGTCTTGTCAGCTTCGAGTTGGTGTTCCCCCCATCATTCTTCAATATTATGACGCATCTCCTGGTTCACCTAGTCGACGAGATTGCCATTCTCGGTCCTGTATTTCTACACAATATGTTCCCCTTCGAGAGGTTCATGGGAGTCTTGAAGAAATATGTTCATAACCGTGCTAGGCCAGAAGGAAGCATCTCAAGGGCTATGGAACAGAAGAGGTCATTGAGTTCTGTGTTGACTTTATTCCTGACCTTAAGCCGATTGGTGTTCCTGAATCGCGGCATGAGGGGAGACTGAGTGGAAAAGGCACGCTAGGAAAGAAAGCACTGATATGTAGGGACGGGCATTCTTTAACTCAAGCACACTACACAGTTCTACAAAGTTCCACCTTCGTGGCTCCGTATATCGAGGAACACAAGAATTATGTACGCTCCAAGAACCCGGGGAAGGATGACTCCTGGATTAAAGAAAAACACATGGAGACCTTCGGCAGTTGGTTGCGATTACAGCTCATGAATGACACCACTGTCGGAGATCAGCTCTACTTGTTGGCCGCGTCACCATCTTCGACTGTATTGAATTTCCAAGGGTACGAGATAAATGGGAATACATTTTACACGATCGCCCAAGATAAAAAGAGCACCAACCAGAGGTGGATTCAGATGAGGAGGATCCAGATGAGGCAGAAAAGATTGCCCGGAAAATCATGGAGCAAAAAGTCAAGGACTGGGCACTTAAGAAGATGGCCGAGCTATTCAAGAACTGGAAGAAAAGATTGAACAAACTGTTTGTCAAGAAAAATAAGACTCCAGACTTCGATAAAGGGTATGAGAAGATAAAGGACTACTGGGAAGAATTTGTGGCGTACAAGAAATCAGAGGAAGCTCTGGAAAAGTCTGCAAAAAATGCGGCAAATGCTGCTCTAAAGATGTACCACCATACTATGGGGCCTGGTGGCTACGCTGGTAGCATGCCTAAGTGGGAGAAACTTGAGGCGGACCTGCTGGCTAATGGGATCACTCCAGAGCCACTCAAGTGGATCGAACGGGCAAGAAATTGGTTTTACGGGCATGGGGGCACGTTGGACGCAGAAGGGAAGTGCATATATAACAGAAGACACAAAGATAATCCCCTACTACCCATCCAAGAAATTAGAAAAGCAGTAAAGGATGTTGAAGAGGGACGGTTCATTCCCGATAGAGAGGATGACGAGCTCACACGCGCCCTTGGGAATAAGGAACACGACGGACGGTTACGAGGCGTACCTGGCTCCAAGCCCAAGACAATTGCGATTCCCGAGCACAGGAAGAAATTTCCTGATAGAAGCCATCAGAGGAGAAAGGAAAGGGAGGCAATGGAAGCACGCGCTGCTGCAGACCGGCTGCTAATATAGAAGAAGAATTAAAGCTGCAGAAGGAACAAATTGCCGTGCTTAGCCAGCAAGGTACTAGCGGCCAATCTCAACGGCACATGGTAGAAGCTGCATGCGATGGTACCGGTGGCCCATCGAATCGGAAAAGCAGCGTGGCTTCCACGGAGCTCCAGGATGGTAATGATGATGCAGTGGCTCCACTTCGTCGCTACCCAGTGGATGATATCACGGAGAGCACACCTTGTGAGATGCATGTGAAAGTTTTTAACTTAACCGTGAAGGTGGCGGTCGGCTATGTCGTACCAATTGGACCTAATCCAACTTACCATTTCTCTCCGGTTCCAAATGGCTACGCTGTTGTCGCGGTGGATGAAGTGATGAAAGATTATGAGGAGCTGAAGCTGCAACACCCTGCAGGTGAAGATGGGGAGGTGCTTGAACTTGGAGAAGCCAAGAAAGCGACCATTCTATGGCCAAAGGAATTCATCGTGCTTCCGAACTGGCAGCCAAGGCCATCGACTCCTCACCAGTCTCCAGCGCAACAGTCCTCTTCACCGCCTCAGCATTCTCCAGCGCAACAGTCCTCTTCACCGCCTCACCAGTCTCCAGCGCAGCCGTCTCCGCCGCCGCGTCAGCCGTCTCCGCCGCCGCGTCAGCCGTTTCCGCCCACCGCTCGTACTATGAGGGGTAAGCGATCACCGAAACGTAAAAGGTCGCCCCTCCCAACAGTACCTCATAAGAATCTTCCCATTAGACCTTATGACAGGACTGTAGCGGAAAACGCCGCGGAGGTGGCTGCCTACAATAAGGCTTTTTTTGCACCAAAAAAGCCCGAGCAGAAGCCGGTATACGATGAAAAATCCAAAAAGTGGAGAAAGTCCTTCCTTGAGCAGCCATCCCAGATATCGATGAATCTGCCATCTGACTATGGTCGTGAACTTACTAAGCTAGCACGTGCCCAGTCTGAGCAGAACAAGGGAAGAAGTGCAAAAAGCGGGAAACAAATTGCCCAGCTCGGACAGCAGAAAAATCAATCGGTCCCCCCGCTCATAGTGTGTTCCGATGTCGACAAGGACTTCAGAGTCGCTATGGATAAGACCTGGAATTATTGGACCCCAGAGCCATAGCTGCTGCTAAAGAACTTGGTGTCACTGTATCTCAGGCCAAGGAACAGGCTACCGCCTTGGGTATGAGCCTTGGTCAACTTTTAGGCTATGAACATGCGCCAATGTTAGAGATGGCACGGAAATATGTCCAAGGGGAGCCTATGGTCAGTAATGAGGAGATGACGGGTCTATCAACACATATGCGAAATCTGCATACCTGGTACCTGGTGCACACATCAAAGAAGGACGCGAAAGAGTGGTTTCCGCTGGACGTTAGAGTGGAGCATTTCTTCAAACGTTACACTATACAGGTTCAACTGACTGAACTGTTCCAGTTATTCCAAAAGCGCGCCCTCGACAAATCTATCCTCTCTTGCTATTGTCTGTAAGTGATTTATTTTCGTAATTAAGTCTCTAGCTCAGCTCGTTCATTGCCTGTATTATATTATCCTGCCTATATATATATCCTTTTGTACGCTATTATGCAGAATGAAGATGCTGGAATGCAAAAGATCTAAAGTTTTTGAGGTTGGGTTCGTTGACCCATATATCGTGAATTCACATACGTTAGTCAATCACCCCAAAGACGTGGAGCATGACCTGACCACCTTTTTAACCATGCAACATTTCTGTACGGAAATACTATTTCCTTACAACTTCAGGTGAGTGTTTCTGTCTTGTACATATTTTTATTTGGCTTTCTCGATGTTAAGTGTAATTGATGAGCTATGCATGTCTGCTTTATGTAAACGTCCGCAGGTTCCACTGGATTCTGCTAAGCATTCAACCTGACAAGTCCACAGTTGAAGTCCACGACTCATTAAGTTGGGACCAAGCGTTGTGGTCCGACATGAAAGAAATGCTCAACAAGTAATTTCAATCATTATCGCATTATATCGCCCTCTTTCGTTCGTTCCCTGATGTCAAGTAATTAATAACTCCTTTGTTCATTTTCTTTGCCAAAGCAGGTGTTGGACAATTTTCAAACAGAAGGTAGAAGGTCCATTCAAAGATGAGCTAACTTATAAAACGGTGGAAAGTCCGCAGCAGCCACCGGGGAGTAATTTATGTGGATTCTACGTTTGCGAGTTCATTCGCGAGTTGACCACTGAGCGGAGAACAACTGCTTTCAGCAAAATGCGGGAGAAGATCGACCCAGAACTGCGCGTAGGAGCAATTCAAGAGGAATTGGCGGGATTTCTGCTTAGGGAGGTCATCGATGAAAGGGGAGAACATTATGCTTCGGACGATGAACTACATATGCCTTGATGGCTTGATCTATCTCCATGTAATTAAATAGTTGTATTCTCGCAAGAGATCGAATATTAATTATATATGCATCAACATGTACTGTGTATATAGTAGAGCGTATAATATGCGTACGGAAACGATGGAGAGCACGTCGGCGATGCGAAGAAGGGGAGACGACGGAGGCACCGGCGAGAGGGAGAGGGGGCACCGGCGAGAGGGAGAGGAGGCACCGGCGAGAAGGAGAGGGGGCACCGGCGAGAGGGGGCACCGGCGAGAAGGAGAGGGGGCACCGGCGAGAGGGGGCACCGACGAGAGGGAGAGGGGGCACCGGCGAGAGGGAGAGGAGGCACCGGCGAGAAGGAGAGGGGGCACCGGCGAGAGGGGCACCGGCGAGAAGGAGAGGGGGCACCGGCGAGAGGGGGCACCGGCGAGAAGGAGAGGGGGCACCGGCGAGAAGGAGAGGGGCACCGGCGAGAGGGGGCACCGGCGAGAGGGAGAGGGGGCACCGGCGAGAGGGAGACCCTAAACCCTAAATACCAAAAAAAAAAGCACTCATTGGTCCCGGTTCGTAGAACCGGACCAATGAGTCTCTCCCCACGCCCAGCCAGAACTGGCCACGTGGCCACCCATTGGTCCCGGTTCGTGGCCCAACCGGGACTAGCATTAGTCCCGATTGGACAGTCCCGGTTGGGCAACCGGGACTGATGGCCCAACCGAACCGGGACCATAGGCCCATTTTCTACCAGTGAAATTTACATCGTCAGTGTCTGAAGGCAGTCAGGTGCCAGTTACAACAAACAAGTTGCGATTCCTATGCGTTGGATATGACACTGCTCAGCGCCAGTATCCTATTCAGTTTCGATATGGCATTTGTGGCCTGAGGAAATCTTGCAAGGACAGACGCTTCACTGAAAAAAGACGTCGAAATGTTAAGCTATATATATAACATCCAGATTTCCAACATTTTAGGTGGAGCAAGAGGCAGCATGACCAGTGATAAAAACTTGATTTGTGCACAGCAGTCTAGGGTGACGAGTTCCGACTTCCAAGAATGGAAGAGAGCTACTTCTGTTATGCACTGAAGCATCTGAAGAAAGAAATATGCGAGCCAAGGACCGTTGCAGAATCTAAATTTCTTGCAAAAATGACTGAACAAAGTAAAGGATGAAAGAGTAGTACCTGCAATGAAAGTCGCTCCGATACTCCACGAGTCTACCTGCACACAAGAGATTCTCAGATTTCTGCCATACACATAAATGCATGCCTTTTCATCATACTTCTGAAATAGCATGACTTCTGGGGACTGGGGTTTGTGGCCTTGTATAAACGAGTGCACAAAGGCTATGTCTGCGTACTCCCCGGGACGAAAATCCCTAATAAACAACAAAGTATGTACCTTAATCTTTGTTTGTCCAAAACCTCAATGCCTAATGAACATTAAACCCACTGCATCAAGTTCAGCTTCATAAGTAGATAACAGATGTTTAAAGAACGTCTAATGATCCTGCAGTTGACCGAAAGAATTGGGATCGCTGCCTTCGTATGTGACTAAAAATCGTTTACCATCAATCCAATAGTTGTGCATTTTATATACCTGGACACTTGCAGGAATTGGATATCTTGACTATCGCATCGCTGCGGGACAAGCGAGCAGGATATCCTGCAACACTGAACAGTTTGTATCAGTTCAACAATGATGGTTCGATCTAGTTAGCAAGGCAAAACTTAAGCTGGGTTTGTGGTTAGTTGGCCCTAGAGTCTAGACAGTAGTTGGGCAAAGATGATACTCGTACAGAATAAGTGAATGCAATCCAGTCACGAGAGTGTACAAAAGTAGCTAGTAAACAGTAAACAGGAGGCATCCCATATAGCCCTTGAGAAGTACAAATTAATAGAGAAACCTATTGTTGTACTTGTAAAATCTTAAGCATATGTATATCCATCCCATCTAATATAAACCTGTCGTGTATATCATTTCCTTAATTTGATATTTTTAGTTTAGAGAGCAAATCTAGTAGAGTCAAATCCAGATTTACCAAAGCTCAATCCGTGCATGAAGCCATGAACTAATTCCCATCCATCCTGAGGCTGAGATCACAACAGGCCGACGAGGCTTTGGCTACTTCTTTTGGGCTTTTCAGCCAGCTTCTGGGTACCAAATCGAAGAAGCCCAAAAGAAATCTCCTGCTTCTCCCCACCGTAAAACTCTCCAAAAGCCCATTTTAGTGCAGTGGGGAGAAACTGGTCGACACCAGTTTCCCGAGCTTCTCCGCTGGGCCGCCGAACCGTTCTGCGAAAGAGGACATGTCGTTGGAGGAAATTACCCCCAGAATGCCACCCCGTTGGGCAGCCTATCCACCCACCTCAGGGTGTAAGCGGGAGCGGCCTGCCCGCGGCGCCGCTTGCCAAGCCCACATAAATCGATAAGCGGGCATCCGCGGGCAAGGATGGAAATTATGCGGCATAAGTGGGCTTACCTGCCGGACCCACATCGAACCCACTTATTCCCAGATGAGACGGCGACGCTGCGGGAGGCCTTGGGGCCACTGCCGCAGGTTTTGATGCACGAGCTCGCTCGCCCTGTAGCTAGCTAGCGACCTGACCTCGGTTTGATTGGGCGCCGGATCCGGCGAGCGCGGGGGCGGAGGCCCCAGATCCGGGCTGTTCCGGTGGCGCTCTGCATCTAGAGCTAGATCTGTAGCTTCTTGCTCCTTGTGCTAATCTGTCTAGTGGTTTTGTGCCAGATTACGTACGGATGCTCTGCTCTGGCCATGGTGGCGGAGTAGCTCGGCCGAGACGACGGCTTCGACTCGGGCCAGTGCAACAACAGCAATGGGAGTCAGATACAGCGCGCCAACAGCGTCCCGTCCGGCGGCTGGTTGGTTGCATTAGTGTATCAGGATGGAGCTAAACCTGGGAGTGTTGAATACTTCTATGCGACACAACTTTTCCTTTTACAGCAATACCGTGAAATGTTTGCTTGTTTGGTGGAGGATGCAACGCCTACCCAGAGGATTGATTGGATTAGGATGACCTGGGAGCAGCATAACAAGAAGTAGTTATTTGCTATTTGTTTACAATTTGTATCTCTCGTGAACTATGTTATTTGCTTAGAACTTGTATTTCTTTAGTGAACTATGTTATTTGCTTACTAGAACTTGTTTCTATCCGTGAACTATTATTTTTGCGTACACCCTGGAGTTGTCATTAACTTGTGCTATTTGATTCATGCTTATAAATGTTTGCTCTTCTCATATTACAGATGAATTCTTCAAATGATGACTCTGACGATGAATTTGATACGTTGATTATGCTTGCGGCTTCTCTAGCCGAGAATGAGAAAGTTCCTTATGCTCCTAGAAGAGACTCACCTTTGATATCAGGGATACAGTGGGTTGAGGCGAGGCTCAAGGATCCAAAGAGATTCTACAAGTCTTATAGAATGAGAAGGTCAGTCTTTAGAATGCTACATGCCATTCTTGTTGCACGTTATGGCCTCATGTCCACTATTCAGATGTCGAGTGTAGAATCACTAGCTCTATTTTTGTGGCTGTTGGGGGGCCTGCGACCAATAGTCAAGCTGCTGATCGTTTTGAGCGCAGTGTTTCTACCGTGAGCAACAAGTTTCATCATGTGTTAGATTGTGTAGACCGTATGGCAGGTAATTATATTAGACCTAATGATCCTACTTTCACCCAAGTTCATGATAAACTTACAAAACCTAGATTCTGGCCCCATTTCAAAGATGCCATTGGAGCAATTGATGGAACACATATTCCTGTGATAGTTGCTGAGAAAGACAGACAGATATACACTAACAGGAAAGGTTATACAAGTCAAAATGTGATGGCCATATGTGATTTTGACATGAGGTTCACATTTGCTGTTGCTGGATGGGCTGGATCCGTTGATGATACACGTGTATGGACTGATGCTCGGCCCCATTTCCCCAATTATCCGCATCCTCCTACTGGTAATCTTCTCGCATATGTACCATGTACAAAAAAATATTTGCTAACAAATACTATAACACTAACATTTTTATATTTTATTACAGGCAGGAAAATACTATCTTGTTGACTCTGGATATCCAAACAGAGTTGGTTATCTCGCAACTTTCAAAGAGCAATGATACCATGTGCCGGAATTTCAGGGGGCACCTCCACAAAACATGATGGAGAGATTCAACCATCTCCATTCTTGTCTATGAAATGCTATTGAAAGAGCATTTGGTATTCTGAAGATGAAGTGGCGCATTCTCCAAAGTATACCACATTTCCACGAAGCTTTGACGCAAACGAAGATCATCACCGCGTGCATGTGTTTGCATAACTTCATCCGTGACAGTAATCCATATGATCAACATTTCGATCAGTTTGAGCGCTGCCCATATGTCCACGAGGAGAGCGCATCTGTTACCGGTGGACCCAATCCATCTTCATCTGATAGCTTCATGGCAGCACTACGACAGAGCATCGCTGAATCCATAGTAGCTTGAGTAGTTCTTGTTATTGTAATTTCAAAATCATTATGACATTTCTTTTATTTTGGCATGTAATGAATTATACTTATTACACCATGCTTTTTATTATCATGTGACGAGTAGTTCATATTATTTTTATTTTATTGCTAGCTCTTTTTTACTGCAAAACTAGCATATGTATCACTTAGAACGGTCATTTTAGTGTACATATCAAATTTAGGGGCAAAACAGACATCTCACAACTCATCACAGGACATAAGCTAAAACAGTACAAGCCCAAAAGAAGTCTCCTGAGGAGTTTCTGGAGTTTCTGCCCACCGCAGTTTCTGCCCACCGGAATCCATAAGCAGGAGACCAAAAGAAGTCACCCTTTGTCCCGTGCATGGGCTTTCCCCCTTCATGACCTCATCCTCACTACTCTCGAAAAAAAATTACCTCATCCTCACGGCCCGTTTGGCACACCGACATTGATTCCTTTTCCTCTCGTCAAAACCCTTGCCACCGATCGATGTATACAAATCACGTTCGCACAGAAAGATGGAGCCGACGAGCATGGCCGCCTGCATCATCCGAGGGACCTCGCCGGGGACGATGCGGCCGTGGTCAAGGCTCCCTGACGATCTCCTCAGCATCGTCCTTGCCAGGTTGGAGTACTCCTCGTTCGACCTCGCCCGATTCCTCGTTCGACCTCGCCCGATTCACCATGGTGTGCACGTCGTGACGTGCCGCCCTGTTGACACGGCCTCGACGCCGCGTCCACCCATGGCTGCTCCTCAATCCACATGGCGGGGGAGAGACGAAGCGTGCGTATTGTCCTGGCGACGGCACGATCTTGCCGCTCGTCTCGCTCCTCGGCGGACGCACGGCAAGTGCTTCGTTGGCTCTCACCCCGGTGGCTGGGTGGCATACGAGGCACTGCTCCGTGTCATGAACATCTTCTCTGGTGCTGAGGCGGCGATACCGCCAGCAGATCAGGGGAGGGGTGGCGCTACGGCTACGCACAAGGTAATATTCTCCGAGTCGCCCACCTCGAGTGGTTTTATCCTGGCTGCCATCACCAACAAGCATGAAGTTGGGATCTGCTGGCTTGGCAACCCAGAGAGTGGATGGACAACACGGAGATTTAACGGCAAGCCAGTCGTGGATATCACCTTCTGCAAAGGCCATCTCTATTGCATTGTGGAAAATAGTAAGGGAATCGCCAAATTTGATGTCGGCTTGGACAAATACGGGGTGCCCGTGATCGGAGCAGTCCACTGGTTTTCCTACAAGACAACTGGGGTTACTTCGTTGGGAGCGGGGGCAATCTAGATGCACATTCTAGATACATTGTTGAGCTACGGGGAAAGCTAGTGATGGCAGTGAGAGGGCCTCGGGGCCGGCAAGGTCGGCTGCGAAGGAATCATGGGTCCTATTTCTTGTTGTTCGAGCTAGTTGATGTTGAGATGGACCAAGGGACCACACAACACTTGTATTCGTGGAAAAAAGTAACAATCTTGGGCGACCATGCCTTATTCTTGGGGCCGTCTTTCTCCAAGGCAATGCATGTCCCAACGAGCGGGCATGGTGGTCTGCGGGGAAACCACATCTACTACTCGCACCATCGATGTTACACACACATGAAATGTGTGCTAGAGGAGGCTCAGGAGTTCTTCGTGAGTTCGAATGATCATCGTGTGTACTACAAGATAGATGAAACCACTGGCTACTACGTCGACTACTTCACGTCGGTAGGGTACTACGTGGTGGGTGGAGCTCATTCACCCATGTGGCTTTTTCCGCCCGATATATAGCCGGTTAGGATTGAGAACCATATATCAAAGTTAAACAATTGTGAGTTTAACCACTTTTGCCTCTACCGAATCAATCTTCCACTCCTTTCTGCTCCTAGTTTGAGTTTGTTAGAAGTATAGAGAAGGCATTTATCTCGATGAAATTTGCCAATTAAAACAGGAATTTGTCATAGCAAATAGGGGGAGTATTCTATATGGCACATATATAATCAGCATTTTTCTTATTTTGAAACTAGTATGAGATAGATAGATCTTCACCGTCCGGACAGAAGAAAAAACAAATGATATCAAATTTAAAATCAGCTAGCTACCAACTACCAAAGGCGTAAACAAATTTGTTTGTAGATTTCATTTTATCACCATGAAATCGATCACCCTTAGTATGTAATCAAATTGTAAAGCAAATGTAAAATACCCAGCGAATAACAACAATGACAAAAGCAACCTATAAGCTCCAACTGGAAATCAGACAACGAGTAGGGTTAAAAGGACGTTCCACACGCCCTGCATGTTGCAGTTAATACACGTAGCTAACTAGTGTATGCATGAATTCAGGTTAATGTCCATACATTCAGTTATACATAATCTGCTAGGTAGATAGAGTTATGGTCTCTGCCCTGACCAAAAAATCAAGTCCACTGGGCCAATCGGTTTTCCCTCGTAGAAGAATCTCGGGTCAGTAGGACCGGCACCGAGCTATTCACTTGGTTATAACGGAACCGCCTGTAATATTAGGTTATGCACTGGTGTTAGTCAGACACACAATACAGCTTGGTTGGTTGAAAATATTACAGCTGGATGAGTCTTCGTTACACCGCAACAGCTTCGGGTGACAGACGTGAAGCTCACCTACTCGTCGCGATGATATCTAGAGTCCCAAAGTGGACGACCTGGCCAAGGTTGAAGATGAACATACTATCACTGTCGTCGTGCGAATTGATGAGGACGAAGTGGCCCAGGATGAAATGAACGTTGCTGGCCGGAATTGGCCCCGCGAGGATAGGAGTTTTGTCCCGCGGCTCGCCCCGGTGGGTGCCAAATGTCGATGGTTGATACCGGCCGGGTATCCATATAGCTCAGATTCGACATTAAAATGATAAGAGAAAAATGATTGTACAGATCAAGGGGAATGTGAAGAGGTAAAAACCTACTGCTGCTTTGGTGTATTGTGTCAAGAGATTGTCTAACTGTTTTCTTGTCACTCATGTGACTCCTTCTCTTTTCCTCTTGTCTCTGACTTATCGAATCTGAAACCCTGTCTTATATAGTGGCATGGCCGGACTACAATAATAAAGATTATTAACTGCCCATAACGCGCTATTACGTGATGGGGGTAAATCTCTTAGTGAGACCGGCTGGTAACGCCACACTTAATGAGTGTAACATATGTCTTCACGGCTACTCCAACGTTGGCCTTCAATTCCTTGAGCCTGTTGCACTTCTGGCCTGACTCCTGCTCGAGTCGACATACATAGCCGGGCCACGGGTCTAGCCTGGTCCAGTCATTCTCCCCGGGCTGGTCGTGGGCCTTCTGAACTTCTTGAGCTTCAGCGCATAGCTTGGTCCTTGAAAATAGTCCGGTGGGCCTACTTGGAGTCCGCCTCCTTGTCAGGCCTCCTATGTTCACCAACACAGCTCTTGAGTTAGGAAGTCGCTCTGTCACATTGATGTGCACCGAGCGCCCACCAAACTTCGTGTGCAGTCCGGAGGCAGCTCCAAAGTCCTCCAAAAGCGTCTAGCAAAGGCAGAGGGAGTCTTCGGGTCTGGGGGGTGGTGGAGGTGGGCCCGTGAAGCCTGCGCCGAGATTAGAGTCTGAGGCGGTGGAAGAGAGGGCGCACCGGCGAGGCAGCGCTCGAGGTGCCACTCCAGAGCACTTCACGGTACGAGCACCCCGAGCCGGAGCTCGCTTCCATGTGGTTTTTGTCGTCGGAGTAGTTGGCCCAGCTCCGACGAGGGGGGATATCATCGGGAGGAGGGAGGTGGTCACCGTGGCTCGAGTGGCAGCCGGTAGGAGGAGATGGACGCGGCCGCCGGAGTAGCGAGCGGCGATAGGCTCTCCCCCAAGGAGGATTGTTGCTCGTAGGGCAATATAATGTTACTTCCAATCCTATGTGATGTAGAAGACCTCAAAAGTAACTAGCTAGTAGCACATTATGAAGTAAAAGATTGGGAAAAGGAAACGACCAAATCATCAAGAGAGAAAGAGAAACGAAAGTAAAAAAGAAAGCGAGCGCACTGCCTAAAGCTTGGCCAGGTCGTTCAATGGAGATAACATATAAAGAGAGTTTAGTTGAAAACGGTTTTTTACAAGGGCATAGGGCGCCCTTGGGAAATCTGGGCCGTCCGTTTCGGGCATCCGACGGCCCAGATTCGCCGTTGACCGCGATTTGTACGCGGTCAACGGCGAATCTGGGCCGTCGGATGCCCGAAACGGACGGCCCAGATTTCCCAAGGGCGCCCTATGCCCTTGTAAATATCATTTTCGGAGTTTAGGAGCGTGGAGTGCATGCTTATCCCGCGCTCTCCCTCCATAAAATGTGGATGATCTCCCTACTTTTCTAACGGTGATTCAGCACTCACTCTAGCTTCAAATAATTATTTCCCCCTCCTCGTCGGCTTGGCTCGAAATTGCATCATGCATCGAGTAGGTGTACATAATACATATGTTGACTTTTTTATTATCTAGTATTTATTTTTATCATGATTTTTGTTTGTCGCGAATTGCGATAAGAATTTTGTTTTGCTTGTAGAGCTGGGATGCTCCTCTCTTGTCATCTTCTCTTCAAAGTTTCCTGTCTGTTGAAAGCAATATATACATCTTTTGTTTGGATAAAAAAGGACGAGAACAGTCCCCACGAGAGGGATGCATGCATGCAATTTGCATGCACTAGCCTTTTTTTCCTTTTTTTAAATCCTAATTGCTGTTGCACTTGATTTTTCTCTCATTGTTTATTATGGTGATATATTTAACGTGTCTATTCGGGATATATTTGGTTCTTGACAAGCAAAGAGACAACGACAAACCAAGTAAATGGATATCTAGCTATATGTCATTCCGAAAATAAGCACAAAAAGATGCTTGTTGAGTTGAGTGAGCTGTTTCTTTTTTCATTTTGTGTCTGCTACGTGGTGCAATGCCATTTCCAAAGTAATTTACTAGTGATTTGTAGCTCAGAGCCTGGGATGATACGGTTCCATCCTGATAAGGAGATCCGTTACGTCATGGCAGGTACGTTAGCTAGCTTTATAGAAGAACAAACAGAGTTGCTATATATAGCCGGCTATGTGAACATATCTAGCTCGCTAGCGACAAGATCCAGAAAATAAAGGCCATTCAGCCATGTCGATACGTTGCAACTAATTCAATTTTCTCCCATAAATATGTAGACAAAAAGGAGAAATGGTCGGTCATCTGCAGCTAAAGTCTTGTAGATTTTCTTTTGTTTTAGCTAGAGCATTGAGTTGGTTCATGTTTAATCGATGTGTTGTTTGAAAGGTTGTAGGCACCCCGAAGTGCATGCTATTTATGGCTTGCAATTCTTCTAGAGTTTTCATAAGCATCATCACCGTTTCATTGAAACTTATATACTCCATCTGTTTCAAGTTAGATGACTTCCATTCGTATACATGCGGATATATCTAGACATATTACAAGTCTAGATAAAAGCAAATGTAGACAAATGGAAGTCATCTAATTTGGAACGGAGGGGTACATGCTACAGTGGTGGCATATAGATCTGCATGCACTGCTAGCTGGGTAGGCTGGGGTATTCGGCCCACTAGCTTTTTTTTTTTTTGACCAAAGGAACCATTCCCCATTTCATTAATGAAACGCTAGAAGTTCTTACAGGAAAGTAAAGGGCTACCGAAAGTAAAGTTTGCAAACTTCGAGCAGTTCGGCTACTGCAGCAGAGAAAGTACGGGACTGCTAAGAACACCTACAGCTACGCTATAGGTGGACAAGTTTGGCAAAACGTATTTTTGGCAAACATGAACAGCACTACGGGAAACCCACGAAACGCCGACGGCCACGTTATAAGCCGACGGCCAAATGTCGAGGCCGTCGGCGTATAATGCGAGCGAGTATACGCCGACGGCGGCCATCGGCGTACCAAGAACCGTAACAGAAACTCTGGAAAGTGATCTGAGCAGAGCTTCCCTTGCATTCATATTCATGAAGGATATGTATCTGTCTTCTGCATGAATAGTCCAAAGATCGATGTGCTATAATCAGCAAGGAAATGGGCAGACAAACCGACGTAGGCTTGCTGTTTCCCTCGTCAACTGTTGTTGAAGAATTGGACATGGATGATCTCACCATGCATGTTGTTTTACGGTTATCCAACACTCTAATTCGCCAATGCAATTAGCTGTGGTCGTCGTAGGTGGACTGTTTTGCTATGATGTACACTCAGCAAGCATGATGGATCGATTAATCTATGGGGTGTGCTCATGGTGGCCACGCGCGCACACAATACCGGATTTGACAAAAAGAGATCATGTGTCAATGGCATGGCAGCATGTACGCACTAGCCAGAGCGGCATGAAAGCTGGAAACCCCAGCACTAGACCGGGAAAAAGGTTGAAGAAGAGCGGCATGCCCACACGCAACGCTCACACACAGATAGACAAGACAGAACCGAACCCCCTGAGATCCACTATAAAACACGGCACCGAAGCGTGTGTCCTCCACACTACTCCTCTCTGCGTGCCACTACACACCACCACCCCAAACCATCTCTATCGCTCCAACGATCTCACTCACAGTTTCCATGGCCGTGAACGACACCAAGCTGGCCGACGCCGAGAACCCGGCGCCCATGATGAAGTGCGGCTCCGACGACTCGGACGTGGACTTCGCGGGGCGGGCCAACTGGCTGCGGGCGGCGGTCCTGGGCGCGAACGACGGGCTGGTCTCCACGGCGTCGCTGATGCTGGGCGTGAGCGCCGTGAAGCACGACGTGCGCGCCATGGTGGTGTCCGGATTCGCGGGCCTGCTGGCGGGGGCGTGCAGCATGGCCATCGGGGAGTACGTCTCCGTCTGCTCCCAGCGGGACGTGGAGCTCGCGCAGCTGGATCAAGATGGCAAGCGCGGCGGCGACGAGGAGCTTGCCCTGCCCAGCCCCGTCCAGGCCGCGGCCGCATCGGCGCTGGCGTTCTCCGTGGGCGCTCTGCTGCCGCTGCTTGCGGCCGGGTTCATCGTCGGGTACAACCTCAGGGTGGCCGTGGTGGTGGCCGTGGCGACGCTGGCGCTTGCCGCGTTCGGGTACGTCGGGGCTGTGCTGGGTCGGGCGCCCGTGGTCAGGTCCTGCGCCAGGGTGGTGGTGGGCGGGCTCGCCGCCATGGGCGTCACCTTCGGCCTCATGCGGCTCTTCCGCGCCACCGGCATATGACAAGGTTTATTTTTTTGGGCATCCATGCTTTCCTCGTGATCCTGAATTCCTGATGGCGCCAACGTACGTCTTCTCCGGCTGATCATCCGTGTATGCATTGCATGCCTCCCTGAATCATATCTATCGGTGCATGCAATGCATGCATGAAGGCCGTGATTCCTTCAATTATCTAATTAAGATCTAGTCTTTGTATGCCACGCCGGCTCTCTGCCATGCTAATGTAACATTGGCTACAGTCCAGCTCGGCTCTCAGATATTGAGATACTATCTATATAGCCCTTTACTTTACTAATGTAACATTGGCATGTGGAAGTTTGGACAGGTTGTTGGTTGGGCAAGTTATATGCTAAATATTCAATGAATTTGAGTTTCTCTCGAGCAAGTCACGTCTCAAGTAATTTGTCGCTCCTGATGAGTTGGGAACAGACGACATCACCCAGGTATTCGGCGAGAAAAGCGGTCTTTCTTACAGCACCATTCACTGATCATCAAGTGAGAAAAGCGGTCTTTCAAATGGAGCACAACAATGCCCAGATCCGAATGACTTTCCCGCTTAGTTTACCAAAAATTCCGAGGTGTCATTAGACTTTCTAAATTTCTCATCAATCATTTATTTGTAAGAAGGCAAGTTACACTAGTACAAACTTGACTGTTAGAGACGGCTTTTGCCTATAAAAAATCAAGCCGCCTCTAAACTATGTCCCTGAGTCAGGCCAAAATTTTCCATCCAACCACAATAATCATGGAGTAGGTTTAATTTGAGTTTCTCCGTGATTATGAGAAACTCAAATTAAACCTACTCCGTGATTATTGTGGTCAAGTCAAATCTCAAGTTTATAAGTAGTAAGCTGTCAAACCATATGGCCTACCTATCAGTGTACGAGTGCATGCAGAGAGATAGAGAATCACAAGTCCACTCGTTGGGAGTGAGTCACTCCACACCATACTAGCAAATATGTTGTCAAAATCGAGCATATAATTCCCATTTTGCCACACGGCAGATAAGGGCTAGCTAGCTAGAGGATATTATTTCAAGCGTCATGTCGACCGATCTCCATTTTTCTGGATGTCCACTAATTAAGTTGCGTTAATTAACCTAGTGCCACACATCAGTGTCACCAAAGGCTAGCTGCTACAAGAGCGTCAACGTCTTCACATATAACAGAAACCGCATCCCCTTCATCGCTATTGGCTATATTCAAAGTATTACAACTGGTGATATGCCGGTGGTTTTCACACACGTGGACTGGCCACACCAAGTCAGAAAGAAAAATAAACAAAACAAGGAAATCCGGAACATCCAAAAATATTGGAAAATTCAAAAAACAAAAACAACAAATACCGGGAAAATATTAGACAAAAAAATCAGTAAAATAAAACAAGAAAGATTCGCCAAAGCTGGCAGATAAACTGAAAACATTTACAAAGAACGGAACACACAAGAAGTATTGTGTAGTACTAAACTAAGAAAATGCAATGAGTCGATAGAATCATTACATGTCTATTGCAACGACATATCCACCAACCTTCCTCCATGTGAGAAAAAAAGCTTAATTAGGTATTTCGTCAAAGATCACATTATGGCAATGTTCCATGACTTCCACCAGAAACTTGATATTTATTGATTGAACTTTGACATGATATCACTAATCCTAAAGGAGGCTGATGCTACCTACATGAGATAATTTAGCCAATTAGTCTCTTAAATTGTTCCTTCAAACATTTTACAAAAAATCTCACTGATAGGCTAGCTTCCATTATGCACAAATTGATCTCTTTTAATCAATCAAATTCATTAAGGACAAATATTATAGTTAGTGTAGTTACAACATTAAGTCATGTGTTTTGTGCATAAATCTGAAGGCAAAGGCATTGTCCTAAATCTAGATTACGAGATATGTGAGACCCTGTAGTTATAGACTCTGTAAGCATGAGTAGAAAAACGCTTAGTGTAGTCCTCGTATCAATGGCGATTTTTTCGCGCACCATTGATATTGTCAGTGGCGGCGCGTCGTATTTGGGCATGTGGTGGCTCTCGTAGAGCAGTAGTGTGGCGGACATACGCTCCGCTGCCGTGTTTTATAGTGGAGTTCAGGGGCTTTCTGTCTTGTATCTCCGTTTGTGGGCGTGCCGCTCTTCTTCAACCTCTTTCCAAGCGTTCATGCCGCTCTGGCTAGTGCGTCCATGCTGCCATGCCATTTGACACCTGATCATCTTGTTTTCTTCTCTGGTCTTATGCGCGCGCGTGGCCACCATGAGCACACCCCATAGATTAATCCATCAGTCGTGCTTGCTGAGTGTACATCATGGCAAAACTGTCCACTCTGCGTAAGACGACGACATCTAATTCATTACCTGGCTAGACGAATTAGGTTGCTCAGCCAGACCAATTCTTGACGAATTCGTTCCATAGTGGAACAGAAAGGCTGCGTGTGGTAAGACGCCCGTTCCGTGCTGAAATATAGCACGTCGATCTTTGGATTTTTCATGAAAAGGTATACATACAGATAAATATATCTTCGCTGGGAGCCAGAGAGAATACCACTACGTACCCAAGACAACTGGGTGAAAACTGAGGATGATGATGTGGCAATGTGATGTTGGTGTCGACTGGAAAAGAAAGAAAGCAAAAACTGCTATTTGTGAGGGGTGAACAAAGGCTATCTGGGTTCTTTGCTTCCCTCACTTTCCTCATTGAAACTTTGCTGCATGATGTGATAGCTTTTGGCAGTGGTGCTTGTAATCTGGTTCTCGGGATTAACTGTTTGCTTCATGTAGGTCTACCTGCCTTCGTTTCAGTAGCTAGTTAGTTTCTGAAACTTTTTGGTTTTTGGTAACCTGCATATGAATGCAACTATGCAAGGGAAGCTCAGCTCAAACGTTCTAGCTAGCTGTTCATGTTTGCCAAACTTGTCCTCTTGTAGTGGGCCGGCATATGTCACTACGTGTATATGTTTTAAGTGAAATGTTGATGATGCTGACGAGAATTCTACAATTGCAAGTCATATATAGCATACAACTTCAAGGAGCACATTGAGTAAACAAGAACCTATTAGATGCTTTAGCTAGAAAAAAGAAAAGCTATATATAGCAAGTGTGTTTGTTCTTCTGGAAAAACTAACGTAACTGTCATGATGTAACCGATCTCGTTATCAGGATGGAACCGTATCATCTCAGGTTTTGAGCTATAAATCACACTTTGTAGATGGAATTGGACCACGTAGGCGTAGGCGTAGCAGACAAAAAGATGAAGTAAAAGAGAAACAGCTCAATAAGCATCCTTATGTGCTTAATTAGGAAATGGCATTTAACTAGGCCAGCTAGCCATTAATTAAGTAATGAGAAACTTTGAAGGGAAGATGACAAGAGAGATCACACACAGTATCCGGGCTCAAGCAAAACAAATTCCTGTTCACACCAAACAAAAGGATGGCATAAATTAATTAATAAACATGTCACCATATTTGGCACACATACTCGATGCATGAGAGTGAATTATTTGCCGTTGGAGTGAGTGCTGAATTGGTGGGCACCAACAACTGGGGAGTAGCCGCCAATAGCATTTGGGAGAAAATATTGGAGGAGAGTGCGGGATAAGCACGCACTCCACGCTCCTAATCTCTCTTTATGTTAGACTAGCCACAATGGGGGTATCATAGGTAGTATCATGCATGCCATGTTGGCAAAAAAGATGACATGGCATTGTAATTAATGAAGAGAGAGGTGATAGTGGTATCATAGGTAGATACCGTAACATAACGGATTCAAATGCAATATGAGTCTACAACCTAATAAATGCATTATTATATGATACCACACATATGTTACTACCCATTGTGGAGGTAGTAACATAGACTAGTATCATGTGCATGATACTAGTATATGATACTCCCCATTGTGACTAGTCTTATCCCCATCTATCGGAATGGCCTAGCGTTACGCAATGGGCCCCTTTCGCTCTTTTATCACTCTTTCTTCTTTATGATTTGGTAGCTTTTTCCTTAATGTCAATCATATAGTATGGCATTACATCAGAGAGCCTAGCAATTAATGTTTACATCAGTGCTGTTTCCTGCCGATGTAAGGTGCTAATTGCTTTGGCAGGTGCCATGTTTTTTCGTTTTCATTTATTTTTTTGTTGGGCGCATACTTAATATCTCAACTAGTTCTCATTTTGTTGTTGTATAGGCTGGGTGTAATCGATATCTTCATGATATTAACATATTCACTTTATCAAAAAAAATCAAGCGTAATAGAACTGTCATCCAGAAGTAGCGTATTCTTTGCACACACTTGATCTGGGCCATTGGACTTGAAAAATTATGAATGTTCATACATGATAGGCAATTATGTGAAGATTTTTTTTATCAAGTGTCACATATCTTGTTTAACGAGTGTCTTCTCTTTATCGATTGGATTTTATCGGATACTCGCATTTATAGATTTTTCCTCATCAACATTGGCTCCGTCTTGCATTCAACTATAGTCGACATTAGGCTCATATTGTTCTATGTTGTTATGGTTGTAGCCGTGTAAAAAGGACGGAAAACCTGTGACATATTATTGACATATATTTCTTAGATCAAATTCTGAGACATATATATCATATATTACAAACACGTGGCCTCCCGCCCATGCATCAAGCTACTCTATTCGCCTCTAAAACAGAATAAAATTAAAAGATAATGCAGCGGCGTACATCCCTTCCAGGCAAGCCTGCGTCTCGGCCAGCGCCTGAACACACCACATCGGCAGCATCGCCAATTCGCTATCAACCAAACATTTACGGTGTCTGGAACATAGTTCAATCGAATTGATCGATCTCCTCCTACACCACTCGCACCAGACTTGCCTTCCTCACCGCAATGTTGATATTGAGAACTTCACCAAGAATTCCTAGACATTTGTTCATTTCTTTTCTCTGTATCTCCAGCGTTCTTGATCTGGATAGTCATATGCCGCTTGCACGGAAGAGCCGCATGAGGCCAAAGGTGACGCCCATGGCGGCGAGACCGCCCACCATCACCCTGGCGCAGGACCTCGCCACGGGCGCCCGGCCCAGCACGGCCCGACGTACCCGAACGCGGCCAGCGCCATGGTCGCCACGGCAACCACCACTGCCACCCTGAGCCTATACCCGACGATGAACCCGGCCGCCAGCAGCGGCAGCAGGGCGCCGACGGAGAACGCCAGCGCCGACGCGGCCGCGGCCTGGACAGGGCTGGGCAGGGCACGCTCCTCGTCGCCACCGCCCTTGCCGTCTTGATCCAGCTGCGCGAGCTCCACGTCCCGCTGGGAGCAGACGGAGACGTACTCCCCGATGGCCATGCTGCACGCCCCCGCCAGCAGGCCCGCGAACCCGGACACCACCATGGCGCGCACGTCGTGCTTCACCGCGCTCACGCCCAGCATCAGCGACGCCGTGGAGATCAGCCCGTCGTTGGCGCCCAGCACCGCCGCGCGCAGCCAGTTGGCCCGCCCCGCGAAGTCCACGTTGTTGGAGCCGGAGTCGCACTTCATCACCGCCGGGTTCTCGGCGTCGGCCAGCTTGGTGGCGCTGACGGCCATGGCAGCTGTGAGTGAGATCGCTAGATGTGGAGTGATGGAGATGGTGGTGTGTGGTGGCAGTAGTGTGGCGGACACACGCTCCGGTGCCGTGTTTTATAGTGGAGCTCAGGGTGGTTTTGGTCGAGCGTTGCGTGTCGGCAATGGCATGCCTCTCTTCTTCAACCTTTTTCCCAGCTTTCATGCCGCTCCGGCTAGTGCGTACATGCAGCCATGCCATCCGACACCTGATCTCCCTTTGCCAATCCTTGGTATTGTGTGCGCGCGTGGCCACCATGAGCACACGCCATAGATTAATTTTTTATTTTTTTTGACGGTAAATAGCAGGAGCTCTGTCTATGCATTATTAGAAGAAGAATTGATCCAGTTAATCAGGGAAATCGGACCCAAAAACCATACAAAACGCGGTTAAAGAACCGCACACTCTCGCTCATGGAACGTCATCTGTGCCTGAGACAAGGGAACCTAGACCCAAACTAACAGGCGACACCTCATACCCAACTAAGAGAACCTCTCCAAACACACACAACCTCTCACCGCTAGCGATGCACCGGTGTGCATCCTCTACACAGAAGAGATCAAGCATTACTCACCACTAACTCTCGAACCGCCTCCAACACCTGCGGTGTGCGCTGCTTCTTGTACAACTGCAAATAAACTTCCATCTTCTCCTCGATGGCTTCGTCGGTGGCTTTCTCTTTGCTCTTGAGTTTTGGGATTTCCCCAAAAGCCTCCGCCCGCCTAAACTCGGCGCGCTTGGCTACTGGAATGACACAATCTTTATTCTTCTTGTCCAACCGGATGCTTCGTCTCTCGGCCAAAGAGGGAACCTCCAACCGAAGCTGCTTGTCCTTGGGCATGTCAGCAATCTCACGGCAGAGCTCTATCATCAAAGAAGGCAGGGTCTTCTCCTGTGGCTCAATCGCGTCATACTGAGCCATCACCTTCGCGATCTTCTCCTCCGGGCTAGGGGTATCGGATCCCCAAACTCCTCCAATGCCAAAAACATCTCCACTCCAAGATCCTTCATCAGGGGGCCCCTGTATCACCGGGGAGACATGCTCCGAAGCGGCAATAGACGTGAGGGTGGAGTCCAGGGCAAGCGGCGACGCTAAAAGGCTCACACTCCTGGGAGAGTAGCAACCAAAGCGCTCGATCCCTCCGTCTGCGCAATCAGCATTGCCCCAGAGCTCAGAGAAGGTGTTGGCTCCGCCTGCAGCACAGCCGGCGGCAGGGACAACCTCTCTAGAGCAGCCTCAGCCCGTTCCAGCAAGTTCCCAGCACGCTCCATCAAACCCTGGACAGATTCCTGCAACGTGAGCTGAGCCGAAAGCAACTCCTCTAGCTGAGACGCGACCAAGCCTCGCAGCTCCTCCCGCAACAGCGTCGCCTGCTCCTGCTCAGCCCGCAACAGCGCCGCCTGCTCCTGGAGGTTTTGCATCGCATCGGATGGAGCTGTCGGGCTAGCAGGCGCAAGGCCGGCCAACTCCATTGGCTTGCTTGCAAGGTGACGGTCGCTGGAGTGAGGGGCAATGCGAGGAGCCGCAATCTCGGCCCAGGAGGAAGAGCCGTTCGGACGGCGAGCAGGCGGAGAGGCGCGAGGGTAATCGATCCATCAGTTGTGCTTGCTGAGTGTACATCATAGCAAAACAGTCTACTCTACGTACGACGACGACAGCTGATTAGTGATTACCTACCTAGGCGAATTAGGTCGTTGGATATTCGTGCAGCAACATAGTGAGATCACCCAGTCCAATCCAAAATTTCCTCAAAAACTGTTGACGAATTAGCTACGTATATAGTTTCGTACATAGTGGATCGATAATATTGGATTGATAGCTGTGTGTGACGACTTCGACGACAAGGATTGAAGCTACGTCTGGTGAGACGTTTGTCTGCCCATTCCACGCTAAATGTCATACAGATACTATGTCTTGAATGATTCGGAAAAAAACGATCATCATGAAACTTCTTATTGTGCGCTTCGCACTTATGTGACCAAACCGAGAGTGCAAAAAAAGGTCATATTTTTACTGGTTACTCAATTAAGAAGTGTTGCTCACCAACGATAAAATGGCTAAAACAAATTACAATAGGTGTAAGAAAAGTTGATTTCGTGACTCGAATGAGACCATTCAGCATTTGTTTCCCTCGTGTCCTTTTACTCGGCTAGTATGGCGCATAGTGTTTATTACGTATAACCTTTCACCACCAACTAATATTACAAATCTGTTTGGAAATTAGTTCAAATGGCATCGACAAGATTTTCACAAGTTTCTATGCGGGTTTCATATCAAGTCTACCCCAACTTGCTTGGGACAAAAGGCTTAGTTGTTGTTGTTGTTGTTGTTGTTGTTGGCATCAACAAGATTTGGACCAAAGGGTTGTTAGTCCCGATACCTTTCAGAATGAGTTATCCAACGGGGTTTTCAGTTCGTTGGCAACATCCGAGAAAAAGGCTATGTTATGCAGAGGCACTGGAGTTTTTACTCCCCTTTTCGAGAAAAAAACAACATTGGCTTCTTCTTGCATTCCGGCATTGCCTTCACCAAAGACCGGCTCATACTCTCTATGTTGTCAGGGTGGTAGCCGTGTATATATTCAAAAAAAGATGGAAAAAACCTGTGATATATTCTGGGACATACGGTATACTGTATTCACCATCAAGCTACCCTATTCGCCTCTAAAACAGAGTAAAGTTAAACGATAATACGTGCTGATATGTGAGAACATTTATATGGAAAAAGTAAAAAAACATTTATATGGAACATCAACCGCGTTTGTCTGCCCATATAAAAGTGACCTATTCAGATATTTATTTACTGGACACTGAACATTCCCAAATCCCAATTCCATTAAGTTACAACCTCTAGCTTCTAGGTTTAAAAATATTGAAAACTCCACAAACTTCATAAAGCCCAGCGCCTGATCACCACATCGGCATGTGCATCTGATCACGTATCTTCAGAAAACACAACCTCAATGTTGATCTTCAGGACGAACAGGTCAGCTCCATTAATTGTGCATCAGTCACAAGGAACGTTACCTCGCTGACGCTTCTCTCTCTATTTCCAGCGTTCTCGATCTCGATCGCGTCATATGCCGGTGGCGCGGAAGAGCCGCATGAAGCCGAAGGTAACGCCCATGGCGGCGAGACCACCCACCACCACCCTGGCGCACGACCTCGCCACGGGAGCACGACCCAGCACAGCCCCGACGTACCCGAACGCGGCGAGCGCCAGTATCGCCACGGCCACCACCACGGCGACCCTCATCCTGTACCCGACGATGAACCCGGCTGCCAGCAGCGGCAGCAGGGCGCCCACGGAGAACGCCAGCGCCGACGCGGCCGCGGCCTGGACGGGACTGGGCAGGGCACGCTCCTCGTCGCCGCCGCGCTTGCCGTCGCGGTCGAGCTGCGACAGCTCCACGTCCCGCTGGGAGCAGACGGAGACGTACTCCCCCATCGCCATGCTGAACGCCCCCGCCAGCAGGCCCGCGAACCCGGACACCACCATGGCTCGCACGTCGTGCTTCACCGCGCTCACACCCAGCATGAGCGACGCCGTGGAGACCAGGCCGTCGTTGGCGCCCAGCACCGCCGCCCGCAGCCAGTTGGCCCGCCCCGCGAAGTCCAAGTCGTCGGAGCCGGAGTCGCACTTCATCACCGCCGGGTTCTCCGCGTCGGCCAGCTTGGTGGCGTTCACGGCCATGGCAGCTGTGAGTGAGATCGCTAGACGTGGAGTGATGGAGATGGTGGTGCGTGGTGGCAGTAGTGTGGCGGACACACGCTCCGGTGCCGTGTTTTATAGTGGAGCTCAGGGTGGTTCTGGTCGAGCGTTGCGTGTGGGCATGCCTCTCTTCTTCAACCTTTTTCCCAGCTTTCATGCCGCTCCGGCTAGTGCGTACATGCAGCCATGCCATTCGACACCTGATCTCCCTTTGTCAATCCTTGGTATTGCGCGCGCGCGTGGCCACCATGAGCACACCCTATAGATTAATCGAACCATGCATCGTGCTTGCTGAGTGTACATCATAGCAAAACAGTCCACTCTACGTACGACGACGACAGCTGATTATTACCTACCTAGGCGAATTAGGTGGCTCACCCAGCCCAATTCCTGAAGAACTGGGAGAATTCATTTGGTAGTGGACAAAGGAACAGAAAGGCTGCGTGGGGTAAGACGTGTGTCCGCCCATTAGGTGCTGAATATATCACATCTTTGGATCTTTCATGCATAGGCATATACATTCAGATATATTTCTGTCATGCATATGAAATTATGAATGCATGGGGAGCTCGATCAGCTCAGACTTTCTTGCTAGCTGTTCATGTTTGCCAAATTTGTCATCTGCTAGTGGACCGGCAGCTGTCTACCAGCTAGCAGTGCATGCAGATCGATCTATATGTCACTACCTATATAATGTTCAGTGAAATGGTGATGATGCTGATGAAAAATTTTATGTACAAGAATTGCAAGTCATATACGGCATGCCTACAACCTTCAACCATATATACATCGAGTAAACACGGTCGAACCGATTCAATATATGGTGAGTGTGTGCCCGTTTATGTGAGCGTATGCGTTATATTGTGTTTCGCAAAAAAAAAAAGATTCAATATATGGTGTAGCTAGAGTCTAGAGACAAATCAAAAGCTACAAGACTTTAGCTGCAGATGACCGACCATTTCTTCTTTTTGTCTACATATTTATGGGAGAGAATTCAATTAGTTGCAACGGATCGACATGGCTGAATGACATTTATTTTTAGGATCTTGTCGCTAGCGATCTCGCTAGATATGTTCATGTGGCCGGCTATATATAGCAGGTGTGCTTGTTCTTCTCTAAAGCTAACGTACCTGCCATGACGTGATCGAGCTCCTTATCAAGATGGAACCGTTTCATCTCAGGCTCTCTGAGCTACAAGTCACTAGATAAACACTTTTGGAAATGGAATTGCACCACGTAGCAGACAAACAAAATTAAAAGATAAACAGCTCAACAAGCATCCTTGTGTTCCTAATTCGGAAATGACATCTAGCTAGGTTAGCCACTTAACTACTTTTCCTCGTCCTTGCTTGTCAAAGGAACCGAACAATTCGCGAATCGTCATGTTAAAGATATCACCATTAAGTATAAATATATGATCCGTATTTCGGCTCAGAGAAATCGAGAGAATTTAGATGTGTGCACGGAGAAGATAGTTTACTTCCATTTTCTCGTAATCTCTCGGTTCCATTTCATAAGGTGTATTAGTTTTTGCAATTATCAGACTTCATTATCTCCGACCAGCTTTGTCGGAAAAAACTATCAACATCTACGAAATCAACATTATTGGATTCACCATCAAATATAATATCATAATTTATTTACTTTATGTGATTTTTATTAAACCTTGATCAACGTACAATTTTTTTCCGAACAAAAATCACTGTTGGAAAAGAAGGAGTAATAAAGAAGTTCCCTCCGTTCCATAATTTTAGAATATTTAGGTTTTTCACATATTGTGTAGATTCGGACTAAAATAAGTGTACACATACATTACAACATGTCTAAATACATGTGTATACATATGAATGTGGAAAAGGTCTAAAACATCATATATATTGTGGAACGGAGGGAGTAAGAGGAAAAAAACTAGTATCGGTAATATTTTCATAAAGGGAGAAAGGCAAGTGCATGCAAATTGCATGCATGCATCCCTCTCGTCTAGTGTTCTCGTCCTTTCTCTATCCAAACAAAAGAAGCAAAAGGAGTACGTAGGAATATATTGCTTTGAGCAGACAAAATCTCTGGAGGGAAGATGACAAGAACACACAGAGTATCCCCGACTCCACAAGCAAGACAAATTCCTGATCACCACAAACAAAACCACGAGATAAACAAACAAATAAATAAACAGGTCAACAGACATATTTGGTAGTTGGTACTCAGACACAAGGTACTACAGTTCGGAGCCAAGGGAAGAATCGGGTTTGCTAGTTCTCAATCGCATGAGAATTAGCTTAGTTCTCAATCGCATGACGTCATCAGTTGCAAGTGGAGTTGCAACTGATTCGGACTACTTGATTTGCTTCGTGATTTGTGCACCAGCTTGCAACTGGGATTTGATGACGTCATGCGATTGAGAATTAAGTTAGTTCTCATTCGTCTGAGTTGCAAGTCACTTGCAACTGCTCCACACCGTTCGATTTGTTTCGTGATTCGTGCTAATTATGAGTTGCAACTTGATTTGCAACTTAGATTGATGACGTCATGCGAATGAAAACTAAGCTAGTTCTCATTCGATTGAGCATTAGAGAGACCCGGGAAGAATTATTAATTTGCATGTCCACCAAGTGAGTGCTGAATCGGCAGGCACCAAGAACCGGGGAGCAGCCGTCAGTGAGTAGCAGCATGCATTTGGGAGAAAAAAATATAAATATTCGGCATGAGTATGCACTCCACACGCTCCTAATCTCTCTTTATGTTATCCCCATCGATATGAGCTAGCTTTAGGCATGAGTGGGCTCGCTTTCTTCTTACTTTCGTCTCTCTTTCTCCCTTGATGATTTGGTCGCTCCCCCTTTTCCTAATCTGATCTCTTAGCCTGGCCACTCTGGTAATTAGTTTGTGTTTACTTACCTAATCAATTTTGTTTTGTTTCATGTCCTCGCCCCTTGGCTTCTCCGAGCAGTCGTCCGGCCGTGTCAACTTGGAGACAGGATGACCTCCTACTACTAGATCACTACTACCTCCGTTCCAATGAATAAGACATATATTATTTTTGAAAAGTCAAACTATCTTAAGTTTGACTAACTCTTTGGAAGAAATGATGAACACGTACAATGGAAAATAACTATCATAATATAGATCATGAAATATTTTTTCACATGATATCCATCTAATATTAAAGTTGTTAATATTTTTTTAAATGTTTGGTCAAAGTTTACTTATCTTGACTTTTTCAAAAAAATATAAGTCTTATTTCTTGGAACGGAGGGAGTACTAAATTATTATAAACCGGTTAATTAGGCGCATGCATGGATTAGGAATTACATATGTCGTCCAAAACGTGGTTTCTCTCCCACGTATGTATAAAGGTGAACCTATTTAGAAATACAGTTGGTCGTATGAAGTTCCTTTAGTCGAAAACAAAATTGGGCATATTCGTGCATAGCTAGATTTTTTTTAGATCAACACAAGTAACGCCTTGTCTTTGGGTGTTCACATGGCAAGGTTTTTGGTTATTTTAAATGCCCGGAAAGTAAGCTTTCGTGTTGATTCATATGGCCTAGGACAATAAGTACTCCAGGTTATAAATTTCTTCTTATTATATGAATTAATTCAGGTCTTTTTTCTCAAGGTATAGTGTCCCGAAGGATCTAGAATCTATCATTATCGCGGTGGGTTAGAATTAACAAAGACGACCTCAAGATAAACTAAATCACGACACATCTTCATATTTCATAAAAAATACCCCGTAACAGAAAATAGAAAAACAATCGAGTTCATCTTCATTGTCGGTGCTCTAAGAAATCGAAGCAACACCATCCATCGCCGCCGAGGAAAATAGCACTTAGGGCAAGGCAGGTGAAAAGCGTCGCATCGAGATCAATGATCGTCCTATATGGCATGTCGACCAAGAGGAACGAAAAAACTCAGGCGCACATGGAACCTTAGCTTGGAGCGGCCTCCCTTTTGACCAAGGATAACTTTGTCATGAATTCACCTTCGTCGATGAAGTTTGTGACTTGTTGCAACTTCACAATCTGTCCCCAGAAAATCAAGACGAACAATACCTATTTTCTTCCACTACCGCGACAACCAAAATGAGAAGGAACACCACGAGATGAGTCTGAAGGGTCGAGGGAAGAGACAGAAGGAAAGAGGGAAAGGGAGAGCATGCTTGAACGACTTCTACCTTTAAGTAAGTGAAATATTTTACCTTTTCCTAATATCAACACATGTCCTAAGTAGGACATGAGACTCTTAGTACGGGGTGGATCATCAAGTCCCACCCATTTTTGGGAAAGTCTCATCAAGTCCGCCTCAGTTAGAATATTGGGCTTCCTAGCTGCCATAATCGGCCTTTTTCACGAATGACCACGATCATTTGTGAGCAAATGTTTCTAGGATTTGGATTAACATATGCGAATTTAAACATCCACAATGTTCATACAAAAACTATAGATCCATGTGTGATTTAGTTGTATAATTTGGCCATTGGTTTTCTATTATTACGAATCGTTTGAATCCCCAAAGGAAGACCCTTTTCTTTTTTTATCTTGAAAAAGATTATTACTTAATCGTGCTTTTGACACATATCGTGCGTTCAACGGTTTGAAATCTTGACTTAAGGTTCACATAAGTAGAAAAACACCACAATACTATCTTTATTCAAAAACATCGGAGTTTTGGGAAGCAATATTGTTGTATGCTTGTGGACACGATAGACCGTGTAATTTATCAACTGTCGTCATAGTTCAAAGTGGTCGGAACGTGAAGTACACCCTTCTTTCATCGGTCGGCTTTTAAGCGACGAGTAGTTTAATCAACATGTTATCTCGTCAACACACACACACACAAAAAAGTATGCTATCTCGCAACATAACAAAAAAAATATGTTGAAACCGAGCACGAGTTTGTTTTTCCATTATTACAAAATCGTTCGAATTCTGAAAGGAAGACCATTTTCTTTCCTTGAAAAAGATTATTTACTTATACTTGCCATCTGGTTGAGTAGGTCCCACCTGGCTGGCAGGAGGCACGAGCAGCCGCAGACATCTGGGCCCGCCGCGCTGGGCCAGCCTTTTGGCGTTTTTTGGATAATGCACTTTGTGTTGATTCCTTACTAGTCCCAAACCGACAGGTGGGCCGACCCAGTATTCCTGCCCCACCGAGCAGGCAAAGGCGTGACCTTTTCCCGCGTGGCCTCACGATTTTAATAACAGGTTATAGTTGCGCTGCGCCGCCCGCTAATCACTCGACTTCACACCTACCCCACCGATGACGCGGACGCCCCCACACCGCGCGGACCCACGTGACATCCTTGGCAGCCGCAACGGCTCCGGTCTACCGGAGGGACGCGCCGCTCCTCGAACACACCACTTCGTCTACCCGCCCAGTCTCACTGACAGCAGGCCCACACGGAACCCGAACATAAAGCTTAGATTGTTGGTCCCACTTGCAGCGAGAGAAACCAAGGGGCGGGTCGGTCTACGGAGGAGTGGTAGGTGGAATCGTAATGTATCTATCCCCACGCCGTCCGCCGCGCCGGCTGAAATGACGTAAACCTCCCTGCTGCGCCTTTGGTTTTCCTCTCCCCTCCCCATCCCCAGGCGCGCCATGGCCGGCTCCGACGACGACCTGGCCCCGCCGCCGCCGATCCACCACCTGCCCCCCGACGCGCTCCACAACGTCCTCCTCCGCCTCCCGTTGCGGGACGCCGTGGTGTGCCGCCCGGTCTCGCGCCTCTTCCACGACACCCTCTCCTCCCCGTTCCTCGCGCTCCTGCCCGCGCTCCGCCTCCTCCTGCTCCGCCACCCGCGCCCCGACGGCGGCGGCTGCCTCCACGCCTTCGACCCGGACCTCCGCCGCTGGCTCCGCCTCCCCTTCACCTCCTTCCTCCCGCACCACTCCTTCTCCCCCGTCGCATCCTCCGGCTCCCTCCTCTACCTCTGGATCGACACCGCTTCCTCCCCCGCCGCGCCCCCGTCCCTCCCGTCCTCCTCCTCCCCCTCCTCCGCGCACCCGCCCAAGGCGCTCGCCGTCTGCAACCCCTTCGCCGGCACCTACCGCCTGCTCCCCACGCTCGGATCCGCCTGGGCGCGCCACGGCACCGTCCTGGCCGGCCCCAACGGCATCGTCCTCGTCCTCACCGAGCTCGCCGCGCTCTCCTACTCCCCGCCCTCCGACGGATCCTCCCCATCCAAGTGGATGAAGCACCCGCTCTCGCTCCCCTCCAAACCTAGAAGCCCCATCCTGGCCGCCGGCGCGCGCGCCGTCTTCGCGCTCTGCGACGTCGGCACGCCCTGGCGCAGCCAGTGGAAGCTCTACTCCTGCCCGCTCGCCGTGCTCACCGGCGGCTGGGCGCCCGTCGAGCGCGCCGCCTGGGGTGACGTCTTCGAGATCCTCAAGCGCCCCCGCCTCCTCGCCGGCGCGGGAGGCCGCCGCGTCCTTATGATCGGCGGCCTCAGGTCCTCCTTCGCCATAGACGCGCCCTGCTCCACGGTGCTCATCCTCCGGCTAGATCTGGCCACCATGGAGTGGGACGAGGCTGGGCGCATGCCGCCCAATATGTACCGGTGCTTCACCGGCCTCTGCGAGGCTGCCGCGCAGGGAAGCGCCGCCGTGCCGGCCCCGGCCGGTGGCGGCAACAACAAGGTCAAGGTGTTTGGGGGTGATGGCAAGGTGTGGTTTGCTGGGAAGCGTGTCCGGGGGAAGCTCGCCATGTGGGAGGAGGACGACGTCGGGAGCAGCGGCGGCAAGTGGGACTGGGTGGATGGTGTTCCTGGATATGGCGACGGTGTGTACCGTGGCTTTGTGTTTGATGGAGGGTTCACAGCCATGCCTTGAGGCCATATGACGGAAAGACGTATCCCAGGCCGCCCGGTGCGTGTGACTACATACATACGCTCAGCTAAACAATTTTCATTGATCTTCTAGGGGCGTCTATCTGCCTGCTGCATGAAGAGGACTCACACACATTTTATTTTCAATGTACTTGCTTCTTAGCTTTGATGAAATACTTCCAATTGTTGTATTTTATGAATATGAAATGATCTGTCGGTTTATTTGTTTCAGACATTAAAATGCTGTAGACCCTTCTATGTTTAGATGTTAAATTGGCGTATTTATAGGAACCAAACTCTAGTGTGTTTAGCTGGTTACTAGTCTGATTGCTTTTTTATGTGACTTGACCACGCTTGCATGGTACTCTGGTACATTAGTGATGTGCATCGCACGGTTTCTTGGAATTCTAGTAGCTTTAAATTTGTTACCAGCTACCTGTAAGTACTAGAACTCACGTCTATCTCTGAAGTTGTGTGTTTTCTGTGTGCTAGTGATGCCATCTTTATTTGCTGATTTAGAATTGTATTAACCAAGGTTGCTTCTGTAACACTTGCCTACTTGGTGGTCTGGGATCTGCATTTTGTGGCACGTGTCGCATCCAGGTCAACTTGATTAGACTTCCCTTTGATACATGACTCATCAAAAGATTGTCAAAATTTAGGCAGCTAGTCTTCTACAGTCCGAATGGGTTGCGGAACCACTAAACATAAACTAAGTGGACGTCGATAACTGTCGTCAAACTACTTTGATGTTGTTGTGACAGTGTCATTCGTGCATTTGAGTTGTTGGAGCCAGGAGGTACATGCCCAACAGAAATTAAAATTTTACCTGTAGAGTTGCTCTAATGGACATACCTGTTGAAAACATAACTGTTACTGTAGATACTGGCCATCTCTTGTTGGAGAGTTTGAGTTGATCCTAGTCCACCTTTTAGCTTATCATTTCTGTATGGCTAGCTCAGTTTGATTTACTAGTGCACGGTTGGTATATGCTGTCATTATCAGCCTTATTGAATTATTTCCTAAGCTGAAGATGACAAACAAGTTTGTTGCGGCTCATACTTGCTATTTATTGTGCCTACTTGGTGATCTGTGATCCTCATTTCGTTACCAGTGTCGCATCTAGGTCAACTTGATTGGACTTCCATTTTACACATGACTCATCTAAAGATAGGGAAAGTTGAGGCAGCTAGTATCCTTACTATCTGCACCGATGGAATTACTACTATAAACTAACTGGACGTACATAAATGTGGTCAAACTACGTTGTTGGAGTCGTAATGGTTGCAGTCACGCATTTGAGTTCTTGGAGCCAGGAGGTAGATGATCCAACAAAAATTCAAAACTTGCCTGTAGAGTGCCCCGATGGACATTCCTGTTCAAATATTACCTGTAGATATCGACCATATCTTGTTTGAGAGTTTGAGTTGATGCTTCTCAAGATTTTAGTTTATCATTTATGTTATTATCAGCCTTATTTCCCAAACTGAACATGATAAACAAGCTTGTTGGGCCCTCATAATTGTTTTTATTCTGCCTTCAGATTTGCTCTTGACCTGTTGTACTGCCATGTGTTAACTATTATTATTCAAATATATTTAAGAATGTTTAAGCAAAATATCACATGTTTATATTTGCCTTAGGGATATATTAGTGCTACCGTTTGTGTATCCTAAGCTCATTGCTGTGTCTATATTTCATTATTTCTTGTTTAATCGTCAGTAACTGAACAGCTACATTTATGGTATGAAAACACACGTTTTGGTACACTAAACCCTCTCATATGTGTACAAACTTTATTTCTATCTTGTAGTAATTGGAACTAATAAATTTGTTCATAAGCTTCTTTCCGTTATCAGTGTCACATCTAGGTCAACTTGATTAGACTTCCGTTCGATACATGACTCATCAAAATTCCGGGAAACTTTAGGAAGCTAGTCTCCTGACTGCCCACACGGACTGCGGAACCACTACATATAAACTTACTGGACGTAGGTAACTGTGGTCAAACTACTTTGATGGGGTCATAACAGTGCCTGTAGAGTGCCCACAGTGGACATACCTGATCAAAACTTGCCTGTAGAAACGACCAGCTCTTGTTTTGAGAGTTTGAGTTGATGCTAGTCCAGCCTTTTGGTTTGTCAGTTATGTACGATTAGCTCAGATTTCTTATTTATTAGTGCATGGTTGATATCTCCTGTTCTATCAGCCTTATGTCGCAAACTGAGCATGATAAGAAAGCTCGTTGAGGCTCATAATTACTATTTTCTATTCCTATAGATGTGCTCTTGGAGTGCCCTGTGTGAACTAGCATCATTCATTACTCAAGGATGTTTAAGCAAAATATTGCATGTTTATGTGTTCTTTCGGGATATATTACTGCTACAAACGATATAATCATATAAGTACTCTTAAGCCTGCTGTTGCGTCTATATTTCTTGTTTAATCTTGAGTAACCATAAAGACTAACAAATCTGCTGAGGTTCTCTTGGAAGAGTATTGTATGACATATTCATATAAATGATATCATGTACTTGTTGGCTCTTACCCTATCTTCAAGGGAGGATCCACATCCAATTGTTAGAATGTCAGAAGTGGATCCTATATAAACATCTAAAGGATGGTTGTTCAGTTACAATGAACTATGGGAAGGGGACCTCTCTAGAAAACTAAGTTATGTTGAATTTTGAAGTGAAGGTAGGAAGCCCTTTTGCGGTCATGAAGCTTCAGTGTTTTGCACATAACAAAATCTTCAAAGTGTATAATTCCAGTCCAAGGTTGTGGTTTGGTTATACAAACTAAAAAATTGAGTTTTGTAATGCTGCTACTTGATTACCAGACTTCTAGGATGTAGAACGTTACTATCTTGCCTATGGTCCATCCATGTTTTACAGTATAACGTCATGTGCATGGGGTTAAAGTGATACAAAATCTTCTGAATGAAGGCTAAACAACTGTCTGGTTTATGGTTGATTTGGTGCTATGACTTGTGAGCCAGCTTTATTATTGAAGCCAAGTCCTGAAATCTGATAATAAAATACTAGTTTACAGGTGAAGGTAATATCCCTCATTTGTTGTTTCCAGATGTTCGTGTTTAGTTGTTAACTAAGCTCCTCTCTAGGTTTGAAGGCTACGCATTACTTAATTTAGTTTGATGTATGAAAAACAACGTGCTCCTACTTCGTCAGCAAAAATATTACTGTTGTTAATTTTGAGGAGGAAACAGTGTTTCTTACTACTATGCTCATTCAATTACACTTGCCATGTTACATCTTAGATTCTTACCAGAGTAGCTTAAATACTTAATTGCAAGGTAGCAGCATGCCGTTGCATTTTCAAGCTGATTTCTCTGTCAAGTACACATTAAAATGTTTTGCCCGTTCCTAGCACTTGGTTGTTTGGGTAATATTCCGTTTGCTTGCTTGCTGGTCGGGTAGCAGGGAACTGTTCCGCCAATCTTACTCTTACCTCTAATATTTTGATACCACTAAGTAGTAATGTGTAGACCAAATCAACAGTGGACTATGTAAGCACGTAGAATTTTCAAAGCCGCTGCCGTATTTGTGGTCACGACGTTTGATTGCTTGTGGTTTTTATTTCATTGTCTCTCATGCTTGACTTTGAACCAAAGCCATATTTAATCTCAATGGACCAAATTGAAGTCGGATTTGGTGCGCGAAGCTTGAAAGAAAACAGTAGTGTTGGTCTCAGCTCATTGTTTCCCAGTTAGCCAACGGAAATGCGAACTCTCTAGAAACAAAATTGCATTGAATTTTTTAGGTGAACTAGGAAGCCGTTTTACGGTCATGAAACTTCATTATCTTGCACATAACAAAAGGTGATGTAAAGTGTCTAATTCCAGTGTGAGGTTGTGGTTTAATAATAAAATAGTGAAACACTTTATTCGTAATTCTGCTACCCTCTTGATTGCCAGGTCTGTAGGATGTAGGACATGTACTCTATTGCCTATTGGCCATCATTGCACCGTTTTCTTTGCTTGTCTTAAATAGCAAATCTTGGTTCATCCATTTTTTACAGTATATAATGCCTGGCACCAAAGTGATAGAAATCTCCTGAAATGAAAGCTAGGCAACTGTCTGGTTTATGGCTGCTTTGCAATTTCTTGCTACCTAACAATATTAGGTGATCTGAAATATCACATTTGGCGCTATGACTTTTGCGAGCCAGCTTTATTATTAAAGCCAAGTCCTGAATTCTGGTAATAAAATACCAGTTTCAAGTGTTCATCAAGTGCAGGTTTATACCTCATTTGCTGTTTCAGAATGCTCGCGTTTAGTTGTTAACTAAGCTCCTCTCTAGGTTTGAAGGCTACGATATTAGTCGTCAGCAAATAGGTCACTGTTGTTAGTTTCGAGGAAACAGTTTTAGTTTGTGTAGGATGAAGGGATACTACTTTGCTCATTCTGTACAACCTGTAGCTCTCTGTACCACTTGATTGCAATTTAGAATGTTTTGCTCGTTCCTAGCACAAGTCAGTTAGTTGTTTCTGATGTCTTCCAAGCTACCTTGGTAGCACAGATATCCTGTCTATTTGTTGGTCCAGTAAGCTTAGAGAGCAGAAACTGTCCATAGGTGGAGCATTGTATATGGTTTTAACATTTCTTTCCATTTTCGGTCCCCTCTTTCTGCGTGCATGTGTATTTTCTTTTCGCAAACTTGTTTGAGTAGTAGTGTGCCGTTTGCTTGCTGGTTGGGTAGCAGGGAAATGTTGAGTCAATCTTACTCTTGCCTCTAATATTTTGATACCACTAAGTAGTAATGCATATAGACCAAATCAACAACACTGGACTACGTAAGCACTACACTACTGTCTGTATAATAAAACGGAAGCATGCTGGCACATGTAAGCAACATAGCATTTCAAAGTCGCTGCCGTATTTGCGGTTGTTTGTGATTTTTATTTCCCATGTCTGTCATGCTTGACTTTGAGCTAAGGCCATATTTAATCATCCATGTAATCTCAACTATTTGTTAATGGACCAAATTAAAGGGATTTGGTGCGCGAACCTTGAAAGAAAACAGTAGTGTTGGTCTCAGCTCATTGTTTCCCAGTTAAGTAAACCAATGACATTTTTGTCACAAACAAAATACAGTTGCACTAAACAATCATCGGTGGCCTCTAATCGTGTGCACTTGCGTCACTGGTGTGTGTTTCAGATAGTGGATTTCATTTCTGTAGTCGGTGTGTGCTGCTGCAGTACCGCGTGTTTCTTGCCGGATGCAGTGTCTAACTGGTTCAGATAGTTTTCTTCTTCTTCTTCGCCGAATTAATGTTACAGCACATTACTAATGTTGCTACTATTGTCTAACTGGTTCAGATAGTCACATCATTAGCCATAAAGTTTAGCTAATTATAATTCAGATCATTTTGTTCTCTGAACCCATGTTGGTATGATTTAAACTTGTTTCATATAGTTTTTTCCCCCTCTAACCAGACACTTATGTTTGATAGTGGCATTTGCTTTCTAGTCTGAAGTCTGAAGTATCATCCATGCAGGCCCCTTCCACTGTGACTGACGATTAATTTTTTCGATTTTGCTGGGTCAGCACTGGGGCCTGTGGGTAGGCGCGCCTGCCTGCCGTCCGAAAAATACTGTCTCGTGCTGCCCATATACTAGTCCGAAATGACTCGGCAGGGGATCCTTTCGGGTCAGCATCTCCTGTCCGATTCGGCCACTTGATCCCGCCGCTCCCGTCACCTGATCTTGGATCATCCATTCGTCTAAGCAAAGCACCACTATGTAATTAATTAGCTCCTGGTATGTGTTTTCTTTTCTGCCCATTGAGATAGAGAGAGAGCTCCGCTGGCTCATCTCCTCCATTTTCCTTGTTGGCCTGACGGCGACGTCGTCGAGTGAGTGGTGCTCGACGGCATCGCCGTCGTGGCCGGTTCGGCTTGCTTGCGTGCGCGGAAGGGGAAGAGCGCATCGGTACAAGCCACAAAGTCTAAACCCTCTTGGTTGTACCAGTAGTGGTGGCTAAGAGATTTGTTAATTGTTACTGCCGCTTTCTTTCTTCTCAGCACTAACTAGGTTAAGTGCATGGTGGCAGCGACATTGATCTCTCCTCATCGATATCTCTTCCCCCTGGGTGGTGGTAACAAAGCGGGCCGGGTGAAAAGGAACTATGGATCATTGTTATTGTTATTACTTTATAGTACTTAGAATAATAATTGTAGTAATATCTGGGGTGGTGTACAATGTACTCGGACTGAATGGAGGCGGTGGTTAAGTTTGAGTGCAATTGTCTATGACGCCAACTCGATCGGCCTGTTGTATTTTTATTCTGGCCGGAGTGCTCTGCCCACAGCACCATGGTGGCGACATTTCACAATAGTTTTGCGACCTGAGAGGTCTCTCAAGACCAATGATGTCCATGCCGTCAGTGTTCCTTGTTCTTTTCACTATAGTCCCATGCCGTGGGTGATCTTTGAACCGGTGCCTTTGTTCTTTTTCAGTTGTAGTTTTTCGGCCTGAGAGAAGACCAATGAGGTCCATGCCGTCGGTGTGTTTTTAAAACATGGATCGTCGACCTTGCCTTGTTCTTTCCACGATCGGGTTCTCGTTGTCCACAGGCTAGCCGGCCGGCGCGTACATCCCGGAGGCTCCGGGCATTTGGCGACGGCCGCCGAAGCAAGATCATCCCAGTCCGGCAAGCCAGGCCCAGCAGGCCAGCCAGACCGTCGGATCGACTGTCCAAGAAAGAAAGAAAAAACTCCAGTATGGTGCTTGACACGTAGCAGGAGCAGGAGCAAGTACCGGTGACACTAGAATATTCTTGTACGGGAACTCGAGGCTGGATAATAAGGTCACGGGGCAGGAATCTTTGATCCAGTCGCACGGAATCTCGAGGATCTCTGCCCCCTCTCCCTCTCATGAACGATGGCCTGCCACTGTGCGGTGGGACCTGAGTAACCAGCTAATGCATTTTTATAAGGTTACGGAGTACCAGATAATAAAAGTGGGTGGTGTACAATGTACTTGGCGGCGGTTAAGTTTCACTGCAATTGTCTAGGCCAACCCGGCCTTTTGTTTTGTTTGTTTTCTACCGAGTGCTCTGCCCACGGCACCATGGTGTCGACCTTTCACTTTAGTTTTGCAGGTCATCTCCAACGGCGCCCGACCATTTTGGGGGCACCCTGATACTTTGTTAAGGGTGATTATTCTCACCGGCAGCCTCCATAAGTGAAAGTCTCAAGTTTTATTCAATTTTTTTTTGGAAAATTACAGTACTTGCGTACTGCATAATTTTATTGATTTTCCAAAAAGGAGGTTAGTACAAGAGAGTTATACCAACAGGAGCTAAAAGGAAAAGAAGGAAGTCTAAGAGCAACATAACATCAAATGAAACTATCTACCCAAACTGCAAAGTCTGAATAGGCCTTCCTAGTTGCCCTGTGCTTTAACCAATTCATCTCTTCCTTGAATAGACCCATGGAAAAATTGATCACAGAGCTCATACACATCAATTTTTAAGATAGGCCAGCACTTCTTGAAGAACTCATTTGTAAAGCCATCAGGGCCAGGGGACTTATTATTTGGGAGATTCTTAACCACCTCATCAATTTCATCATGAGTGAAAGGAACTTCCAGCTCATGGAGCCCTTGGTGGCGTTGGATGATGGTGTTTAGATCAAAAAGCATCTGATGTGGTTCAGTCTTTCCAAGTCTGTCTTTGAAGGAATTAAGGAGAAGAGCAGCCTTATCATCATGAGTTGTGCAGACAAGACCATCGGCAGCTGTCAAGCTAGCAATCTGATTTCTCCTATGCTGAATGGAGGCCAGTGAGTGAAAAAAATTAGAGCATTCGTCTCCAAGCTTAACCCACTTAATTTTCCCTCTCTGCTGAAGTTAAACTGAATTACTACAATAAGCCAAATCTAGTTCGACTCGGCTGTAGCCAGCCTCACCCACAAGTCACAACACCATGGTGGTGAACTTTCACCATAGTTTTACGACCCGAGAGCATCTCCACCGGAAAATTCTGAAAATGTGTCTTAACACAACCAGAAAACGGCGGACATTTTAAGGATCCCTCGAACACTCTCGTTTGAAGTGATTTCCCTGGCATATGTTGGCGTGGTTGTCACAACCTACATGCTCTCAGCCTCAATGCCTCACTCACTTGTCTGAAGCGATTTCCAAGCTGGCGTGGTTTGTTTGGCTTCCACGTAGTCTACTACTAGGAAAATAATATGGTGCAAATTACAAGTGTATATGAACCAAACAAATTAACATGCTCTCATTTCTCACACCAAAATTTTAGCTTGACACGTAGACGTAGTAAGTTACAGTGACACTAGAATATTGTTGTTGTGGTAGTAATAGTCCATGGCGTACGGGAACTTGAAGCTGGATAAGGTCACGGGGGCAGGAATCTTTGAATCCCGGTCTCAGGGAATCTCGAGTAGTATCTGCTCCCCATCTCTCTCACCCCTCGTGATGAATGCAGAGCCTCCTCACTGCCAAGCGGGACCCACGTAACTGCTCAACGGAAGGGGGCCCACCAGGCTGACGCACCGTACAGCCGTCCGTCCAATCCACTTCGGCCCCACCCGAAAGCAGCGAACCATCCCAGCCGTCCGATCCCACAGCGGCAGCATCCCCAGCGATCAGTTTCGAATACGGATAAGGTCCCGCCACGCGTCGCGCCGGCACAGAAGATCCCGCCCCTCCCTCCGGCGACGTCACTCTCCTCCCTCCGGCTCGTCTCTGTCGCCGGTGGCCTTCGCCCGCCTCTATAAATGCCCGTCCGGCGCCGTCCTCTAGAAGATTCTTGCCGCATCCGCCACCGAGATCCCCCTCGGATTCCCCACCCCGCCCAACCTCCCTAGTTCGTCACCATCAACCCCCACCCTCTCCCACTCCGTCACCCTCCCATAAAGCCCGCCCCCATGGCCGCCGCGTAGCCCCCCGCGCGGGCGCGGATGGACGACGACAGCGACGACGGCGTCGAGGAGGGAGTGGGCGAGAGCTCCTGGCCGGCGGGCCCAGCCGCCTCCTCCGCGGGGCTCGTCGTCCCCTCCGGGGGCGGCGGCGGCGCGAACGGGACGAACGGGCAGCTGTCGCAGGACGTGAGGAAGGGGATCTACCACCGCCTCCGGGCCATCGGCAACGAGGAGGCCCTCTCCGACCCCTTCTTCGAGCAGCTCCTCGACGAGCACTACGAGCGCCTCCCCGCCAGCTACTCCATCGACCTCAGCGTCGACAGGGCCCAGGACGTGCTGCTGCACCGCAGGATCCTCGCCGAGTGCGCCGACCCCGACAAGCGACCCGTCTTCCACGCCCGGTTCCTACGCGTGCGTAATCCACTCACACTTCAAAGGGACATATCTTCTTTTCTTCCTCATAACGCTGTTGCTGCTCGCTTTCTCTGCTCTGTGGAGGATGTCTCCACTTCAGTTTCGCTTACTGTGTTCTCTTCTGTGTCCATGACGGACGGCAGTATCAGGAGGAGAAGCCCAAGGACTGTCCTCCGACGGCGAACGGTCATGCTGGGGGTCCTCTGCCTTCCAGCTTGAGGTACGTACGGGTGCACCCTGCCCAGCCCGCTCTGTGATGCTTGACATGATCATACTCTGCTCAAATCTCCCTTAATTTTTTGACACACCACTTCTGAAGTTCTGATTTATTTCAGCATGGAATGGCTTTTTATTTGGAAATGGACATTGCTTGTTAAGACAACTTTTGTATGTGCCGTACAGGGAGGTTGATTTCCAGGAGTTCCCGTGCGAGAGGATGATGGAGGACCTCAGTCTGGGGAAAAGAAAAGGTGTGGGTGACTTTGAGGCAATCTCCGCATGGTCTGTCTCCAGCTCTCACCTCTCAAGTGCACTTCAAATGCGTGTTTTCATCATTGTGTCCTTCTAAAATCTACAACTTCCATCATGCTTTCATCATTATTTATTGAAATCTTGGATGATGTGACGCTGGTTTCTTCTACAATAGGTTGTATTTGCAGCTCAATATTGACTCACTAGAGCAAAACCATGTGGTCAAATAAATAATTCCTACCACTTGCTTTCATCCATATGTCCAAAATACTTCGCGTTACCATGTATTGGAAATTATTTGTTTGACCATAAGACTGTAAGTACAGCTGTGGACTTTCTTCGTCCGTATGAAAGTCAGAACATTGTAGTTAGCATTAATTCGGTGGCAATGGTAACACTTTAAGAATGTGACACTTTGATCTTTACCTCCGACCTCAGCGAAACTGATATGTTCTTCGCACTTCCGTGTTTACCAAGCTGTGATATTTCAGACTAGTTTGGCAAGTGGTGTATTTTCTGTTTACTTTTGTCAAACAATTCCACGAAAATATTGCTGAAATTGCTGTTCAAATTTTCCACAGGAGGGATACTCCAGAAATTCTCCTCATTCATGAAATTATCTTTTCATCCATTGACAAGCCAAAGCTCCTTAGTGAGGTAAGACTTGGGAGTACCAGTAGATCTCCTGTGGTTTTTCTATTTAGATTTTTGTCAGTGCCATGTCATGCTAACTTTTATGAAATTGTGAAATATTATTTGTAGCTATCTGCTTTGCTGTCTGAACTTGACTTGAACATCCGTGAAGCTCATGTGTTCTCAACAACAGATGGATTGTGTTTGGATGTATTTGTTGTTGATGGCTGGGAAACAGAGGTATACTTACAGCATATTTTTACTGCTAGTTTGTGTATCACCACATTTTGTTTCCTGAGATGTATCATCAACACATCTCTGGAAGTGCACAACTTGTCTTTTGAACTGTTGATTCTTACAGGGTGGCTGATTCTAAAGGACAAGTAATATTTTTTACACTTGAGTGCTAGTTGACAAAGAATGCCACTTAGATGTGTTTTACCCTAGTTATTATCAACACCAACAAAAATCGTTGGCCTCATCTTAGTATGTACCAAATTTATGAACCTAGCCCTGTCTGGGCTTAAACTTAGTGGAAGATTCATACCCTCCCTATCCAAACACGCAAGTAGATTTATAACGAATTTATAAAATCTAGAGCTGTATGTTGATATTTACGCGGGAAATCGGAGCGCTTGCTACGTAAGATGTAGTGACCGAAATTCTGCCGATTTTAAACTATATGATTCACACCTTAACTGCTAGACTTAGCAATTTGGTTATCAATGTACTGCTGTACATCCTTAAGTAGTGAAGTATGTTAGCAGACTGTGACTTATAAAGATTTCCTTGCGTAAAACATTTCCCATGCTATATGCAGGAAACAGATGGATTGCTGCAGCAGCTTAAGGAGACAGCGAAACTCTATCATGTATGCTTCTTTCTTTCTCTTACATTACTTGCATGAGTACTTCAAATTTGAGGTGTCTGCCTGGTTACTTACATAGTTGCTGACAATTAAACTTTTCACTGTAAATGAAGTGCTGTAAATACTTGCTGTCAGAATTACAAGACTGTAGAATGTATAGCTAGGGGTGTGCAAACATGGTCTGAGCTCAAACTGTTTAAACTGGCAATCAATCAGCTAATTAAATTTCCTTCACAATCTGCAACTTAACCTCCGGGCCTAGTACAAAAAGATGAACTAACGGTTTAGGAGCGTTGAGTTCAGACCGTACTTGCAATCCCCATGTATAACCTTTTTCTGACAGCTGTAACCTCCTTGTGTTATGCAGCCGACATTATCTGATCCAACAAATTCTGCTACCTCAGAGAGAATACGAGAGCTGAAAGAAAAGATCGGAGATTCTGAATTTGACAGGAATCTCCTGCAACCTATGGATAAGTTTGCATCTGGATCTTCTGGCGACTTGTAAGAACTGCATAACTCTGTTTAGATAATGGAAGCATTACTCCCAGCCTCTCCATAGGATAGATGCAGGCATGCAGCTAGGAATTACACAATACTTGGTTAGGAAATACTGGGAAGAGTAACGCGAAGTTAGTGGATGAGAACAACAACACTCACTACCAGTGTGGATTGCATGCCTTTTTCTTGGATTTTCATTATGAAATTGGTTCATAAGCCACACGGCCAGCAAACAAAGTGAAACCAGCTGTACTGTGATTTGTGGAGGCATTAGTATGTTCGCTAATCATAACAATTGCTTTTGTTTTTTCCTCGTTTCGCAGGTATCGTGGAACTTACCTTGGTATGGACGTTGCGATAAAGTACCTTAGAGCTGAACATGTTAACGATTCTTCAAGTGTAGAATTCTTGCAGGAAATAATGATATTAAGGTACGATTTTTTACTTCTTTGACACATAAATAAGACTCTGAATCATCTAATTCCAGACAGTGCTAACACGGAATAGTGATGTCCAGGAGTGTTAAGCATGAAAACGTCATTCGCTATTACGGGGCATGCACGAGGCATCGAAAGTATCTCATCGTGACAGGTCAGACAAAAAAATCTTTTGTTGCTCCAGAATCACATTAAAATGCTTGTGCATGGGGATAATTACACTATGATTAATATTGGTGGCTAAATGTCTGTGGTTATGCTTAGGTCTAAGCAGCATGTGCTTGTTCTTTCATGATCATCCACTTTAGTATTAATATTGGTGGCTAAATGTCTGTGGTTATGCTTGCTTCTTGCCTTAAACGAAGTCTGTCTAGAGTCTTTATCTTCAGGCAAACTGTAACCTCCTGTCAACTGATATTTTGCACTTGTTATTATGTTTTTTGCTTCAGAGTACATGCCTGGAGGTAATCTATATGACTTCCTTCACAAGAAAACAATACCTTGGACCTATCTGTGATTCTCAGGATTGCTATCGGCATCTCGAAAGGGATGGATTATTTGCACCAGAATAACATCATCCATCGAGACTTGAAGACTGCCAACTTGTTGATTGGCAACGGTCAAGTCTGCATATTTTATTTAAAGTTATGTACATTTCATTTTAAGTTTGTTAAAATTTCTAATTGCTTTCTTAAAATAGGTCGTGAAGATTGCAGATTTTGGTGTCTCTCGTTTCCGATCACAAGAGGGAGATATGACTGCTGAAACTGGCACGTACAGATGGATGGCACCTGAGGTGTGTTGTCGTTTTACTCATTGCACTTTTCCCTTTGTAGGAAATATCTGATATCCTATACTTGCTCAACCATTTTGTATTGCAACACACATATACCCATGACTAAATGGTCAAACTATATGTCTATATCAGTCACCCACATCAGTTTATGGAGCAATTATTGCTCGAACTGTCGATATAACTCAGAAGACCTTTGGTTCTGTTCCAACCGAGTTACTGTATTATCATGCCTACAAGATGTGCTGATTAGAGTTTCTTGTCGTACCAGGTGATAAACCATAAGGCTTATGATCATAGGGCTGATGTCTTCAGCTTTGCTATTGTTCTATGGGAGCTGGTCACTTCAAAGGTAAACTTGGTGCTGTGTCCAGCTACTACTCTTATTGATTTCTTTGAACATCAGTCATCTGTGGTTAAAGGTTATAGCCTTTCTTGGTCCTGTTACTGTAGATCCCCTATGAAAATCTGACACCGCTGCAGGCTGCACTGTCAGTTAGACAGGTATGTAATGCCAATAAAGTTAGAATTACAGTTTCGGTATTAAGCAATCAGCCTTCAACAGTTTCGGTATAAGAAGACCAAAGTGAGCATTGCTCCTTGTTTATCAGGGATATCGTTTGGTGATCCCTTCAACCGTGCATCCAAGATTGTCTACATTGATTCAACGGTGTTGGAATGAAAACCCTCATACACGACCCGTTTTCTCGGATATTACTGTAGAACTGGAAGAAATCTTACGGTCTATTCAGGTAAGTTTGCTGCAGTTCGTAGCCCATAAGTCCGATGAGAAGATGAATTTTGAAAATATAGTTATGTTTTGCATGTTGCCGTGTCTGATCAAAATCAGCATGTTTCTGCAGGTCTCCAGCTCCAAAGGAGCCCATCGAAATACCAAACCAAAGATACAAATGAAATCACAACGATAGAAACACCCAGGCCACTGTGGCCTGCCTTGGTCCCCTTTCACATTACAGCGCGAAATAGCGCGATAGTGTAGAGTGCCTCCTGTATATATGTCATGTATATTGATTTTGTGCTCGGCTGTTTTGATTCCCTGTTTCCCCTTGAAGATACTTACATCAAGAAGTAGGTTAGGTTAGCATATTCGTGCTAACATAACCTAAGTGATATATAGTTTTATATTTTTACATGTTCCTTTTTTGCGAGTGGCTATAGTTTAAATCTTTTTGCATTTTGGTTCATGTATGATGATGAGTTCGTCTTGTAAGAACTGCAGATGAAAATGCCATCTCATGTTCCTTTCTGGTTATTTTCTATATATTCTATTTTTCTTATATTTTCCTTGTTTGTGACACAGTAATTCAACAGGTATTCCAGTTTCTCCATATAGGGTTATTTTTGCAGGAAAAAACTCAATAACTGCAGGGATCGAAGAAAAATCATATCTAGAGCTGGGCTAGGCCCAATTGCCAGTGCTATTTGCTAGCCCAATTGTCGTCTTGGTCCATGGATCTTTTGACCCCATTGAGGCCCAATTGGAATTAGCTATTTTCCTCTCGCTTGGTACGGAGTACATTTTTCTAGTTCTTTCTCGATGGCAGGGAGGAGCACGGCGGAGTCGGAGGAGGCGCCGGCGACGGTGGGCGGCTACGAGCTGCTGGAGCGACTGGGCGGGCGGCCCCCGTCCACATCGGTGTGGCGCGCGGTCCGGCTGTCGACCGGCACCCCCGCAGCGGTGAAGCAGGTGCGGCTGGCCGGCCTCCCCGGCCGCCTCCGCGACAGCCTCGACTGCGAGCTCCGCTTCCTCGCCGCCGTCAGCCACCCCAACATCATCCGCCTCCTCGACGTCATCCAGGTCCGACCCTCAGACCTTCCCATCTCTCGCCCCAATTACTGTACCGTCTTCTTCTACCAACCGTTCGGTGGTCTCAGACCCAGGGCTGCCTCTACCTCGTCATGGAGCTGTGCGAGGGAGGAGACCTGGCGAGCTACATCGAGCGGACTGGCAGGGTGGAGGAGCGCGTGGCCAGAAACTTCATGAGGCAAATTGGTAACTGATCAATCCATCAGCCATTCCCAATTGTTAGTCAAATTTATTTCCACTAGTGGCAATACAAGATGTGATGGGGACGAAAATGAGCTTGCCCCTCGTGGCTGGCAGGAGCTGGTTTGCAAGTGCTCCGCAGGCACCATGTCGTCCACCGGGACTTGAAACCTGAGGTTCAGGGACTGATATCCCTTTCTCTGTGTGTAATGCTTTGCTCGCTAACTAGGTTGAACCATCATTTTTGAACTGATGGAAGTGTTGAACTCTTGCAGAATATCCTACTATCTTGTCCTGGCAGCGATGCGACACTCAAGATATCTGATTTTGGCCTGTCCAGGTACGTTCTGAAATGCACAACTCTTGTATTGATGGTACTCGTTTTGTCAAATAGGGTACACACGGAAAAATGAAACTCATACCAGGCAGAACCGACTATTCGTCCAGTCAACTGCAAAATGATTACATGTTTATTCAAAATGTTAAGCTACTGAGCCACACAAGAGTAGCAGAAACCAAAATACACCCCGATACTGAACTTGATGGACTGGATTAATGTGATAAGTAAGGCTCGTTAGGCATCAATGAGTTTTTGTAAAAACAGAAAACTAAGGTACATTTCTTGCTGTTTATTAGGATTCTTCGTCCTGGGGAATTCGCAGATACGGCCTGTGGCACTCGCTTGTACATGGCCCCAGAAGTCATGCTATTTCAGAAGTACGATGAGAAGGTACACTCGATGTGCTCACATGCCCAATATTTCTGGCGAAGAGAAAAAATATGAACATCTGTTTTGTGCAGGTAGACTTGTGGAGTATTGGCGATCCTCTTTGAGCTCTTGAATGGCTACCCACCGTTCCGTGGTAGAAGCAATGTGCAGGTACTACTCTTTGATCATCAACTTTGTTCAGTCTTCCTGCCTGAAATTCAGATGTTGCAACATTCCTTGGCTCACACATTTCTTTCTTCAGATGCTTCAGTGCATAAACAGAAATAGCTCTCTTCCATTCTCGGAACTTGTTACCCCTAGCCTGCATCCTGATTCTGTTGACATTTGCACCAGACTACTGTGCACAAATCCAGGTTTGTCTCTGGTCGTGCTGCGTCTTCACTCCACACAAAATGCTGAAAATGCAGATGTCATATAGCTTAACATTTCAACGCCTGTTTTCAGTGAAGCGGATGTCCTTGCAAGAATTCGTCAACCACAGCTTCCTCAGGCCACAGATGCCACAGTGAAACCGAAGAGGGTATTGGCGCTGAGCAGTGTCATCTGAAGCATAGGATTGGTCGATTTCTTTGTTGCTATTGACTAGCTTCAGATGTTGGCAGTGTGAAGTTGACGGATAAGACTGCTTAATTAGTTTATTTTACCTGACCTTATGCATAGAAAAGGTATGAAACGCCATTTGATGTTCATTATTATAATCGAAAAGAAAACACTGGATGCTGGAACCAGTCCGTAGTACCAGAAATATACAAGAATGATCAAGTCAGTTCCCTCCCACAAACGGCGTGGATGGTATTTGGTATATAGATTTTGCAGTAGTGCAATATTTTTTTCTGATCCTAGCACAGACTTTTATGACATCGTGTGCACACAATACTTTGTTTATGACGCATCGACACCGGGTCACTGAAACATGCACCATCTTGGGCAAGTGTAATTTATGCTTAATTAGTTATGTATATGCATCCTGCGATCTGATTAAATCTCTCTATCTCCCTCATTTGCATGTGTCGACAGAAATGCCCTTGTGCCGATTCAAGGGCGGGTGTGCGTTTTGTCCAGATAAATTTGAGATCTTGCACCCAAGGGACACGAAGTTTTTTATATGTGGAAAAAGGGGTCAAAAGAAGAAATTCTTTGGGGAGAAATATATGCTTGGGATGCCATTCGACTGTAGACACGCAACCATTCACTTATTAACCCAGAATCTTGCTTTCATATAGCGTTTTCAAATATGTTACAACTATGGAAAAACATAGTCTTTTGATCTTTGTTTACACATAGTTAATATCTAGAAAAATTATGCCAACACAGCAAGATTGTTACCTCCAAAAGATAAAATTTACGACAATACAACTAGAAAAATTATGTCAAAATAATATCTCCACAGGATCACTAGCAGCAAAATCCTCCACAGTACTAACATTCAGAGCCAATCTACAAGCAGCTAGCAAATATCAGGAATGTAAATGACAGCACGATTTCGACATTGTCTTGTGCACGGCTACCATTGTCGAAGGAATCATTCTTGTGCAGCTAGCAAACATCAGGATCCGACGGATATTTTTGTGCAATAATCAACAATTTTTGTTCCGAACCATATGCAAATTTTGGGAAGCATATATAGCTAGATTTTCTTTTCCGCTTGAAACTACACACAAAATAAAGTGCACAAACTCGGTTTTGTTAAGTACACGCCTCACCGGGAAGACCAAGAAAAATGATAAAAAAGTCAGTCGGTAAGGAAACGAACATATGAAACTATACATATTATGTTTGGCGAGATGCATACTCCCGTGAAGTAAAAAAAGTAATAAATCAACGTCGTCTGATCAAGTCCTGCTAATGAATTATGGCCCTGAGTAGTAATATATATCCTGCATGTATGCCCACTTGGTGTACTATCGTCGACAACCCCATTAGTAGTACTTCTTTCAGTTTCATATCTTAATTAATTGTTAGGCACAAGTATTTTAATCGGTACTTTAATCGGTACATCACAATAGAACCCCAACAATGTTTCTTATTACATTTCTTCTCTTGCCAAGAATGTGATAATGAAGCTTCAATGATTTTACACTCGCACATTGTTGTCCCAAGTTTTCTATGGCCCGGCCACATCATGCGCTGCCAAAAAAAATTCTTTTGTGGAATATAAGTTTGGCTATGAGACATAAGATATGGAATAGTAAAGTGCTTACCAAGAAATCTAGTAAGTGATTAATTACCACCATAATGGTTATGTATTCACTAGACAACTTAACCATAGTGACCACTATAGTTATGAGAAACTCGGTAAAACCATAAACTTAGTAATGGTAACAAGTTTACCATGATCTAAATCATGTACTACTTGCATGTGTCTTAGGAATAATGAATATCAAAGTTCCGATGTTTGCAATCATCATAGAAACATTTTTGCTAGATTATTAAGTAATTTAGAGAGTTACTACTCTATCTACTAAATAGTTGCATGTTGTACTATTAAAGTCACAAGTTGCACATAGAAAACATGCAATGATGTCTTGGTAGTGCCAGATAGGAATATTGTTCAGCTGGAAGATTGAGAAACAACATACCTTCTCTTAACTAAGAGTTCATCACTTGATGAATGATATAATATTTTTTCATACGAAATGTATTCAATTATTCACATGCTTGTTCACTTTTAATCACCACATAACTGTAAGAGTATTCAGAAACTAACTCTAGAGCTAATACTAGAGGATTATCTATTGTTGTATAACGTGCTACTATTTCCATCTCGTGTGATGACTCTGGATACTTAAAAGAGAAACACTAACTTATAAGCTACTCCCGCATTTCCTTATTATGAGGTGTATTTATTTTTTCAAAAGGCAAACTCTATTTACTTTGACCAAGTTATTAGGAAAAACTATCAATTTTTTTAAATGTAAAACTTGACTAACTTCAACCAAATTAATACAAAAGGGTATGAATATCTGAAATAGCAAATTAATTATATGAAAATTTATTTCATGATGAATCAAATTTTATCAATTTAGTATGGCAAACTTAATAGATGTGTCTAAAAAGATGATCAAAGATAGTCACTCGTTTACATCATTAGAAAAGGAGGTGAGTATTCTTCTGGGGTTTTTTTCTCGAGGGATCCACCACGAGGCCAACCTCCCTGGAAAACACCTTTCCTCTTCCTTCCCTACTCCTTTTTCCCGACGACGGACCCTCCATTATTTACTGTGTTCTCTAGTGGCCGGATCGATCATACGTATTCTCATGGTTTCGACATATATGTCTTGAATTCAGAAACTAACCCTTGGTTCAAGCAAACAAGTCATTCAACAATCACTCAATCCCCTTCCTAATACAACACTTTTGATGAGAAAACAAGATTTAAGTTTTTGAACTATGGAACACATGGCATTAAACTAGTTAACAATTTTGTGGATTTACTCATGACAGGCAACGGATGCGCCAAAGCATGGCATACCCCGATGGGTGGAAACGGAAGTGAATGTAGATGGCCACATCATCGTTCCGAGGTTGGATCCCGTTGTTTTGGCATCAGACACAGAAAAAGCAGTGGAGGACTATTTGGCGTCGTTGTCAATGCTCCCGATGGATAGGTCCCGCCCTCTGTGGGAGTTCCACTTCCTCAACATCCCAACCTCTGAGGCAGCCTCCACCCGTGGTGCTCCGTTTGCATCACTCCATTGGAGACGGTATGTCACTTATGACGCTCTTCATGGCGTCTTCGCGTAGTACAGCTGATCCGTCAAGGTTACCGGCTATGCCACCACCGCCCAGACGCAAAGGAGCAATCTATAAGGTTTCACGACCTCCGTTGTCGGATGGCAATCTAGCGTTGCTCGCATGGGTCTGGTCGTATCTTGTGCTAGCATGGCATACTTTGGTGGACCTTATGTTGCTCTTAGCGACAATACTGTTCTTGAGAGATCCATACACGATGCTCAAGCGTGCGAACGGTGACGAGCCCCACCGCAAGCGTATCATTCACCGGAGCATTAGCCTTGACGATGTCAAGTTTCTGAAGACTACCATGAACTGTGTACGTGAAGCTGCTAAACATTTATACTCTCCACGTTTCGGTTTATTAGATATATAATAATTAGGATAATGATTCTTCATATATATCCCGGTAGAATTTCAAATTTCTCTCTCCCAGTTAGGAAGCATCATCAAGCTGTCGTCAGTAATTACTTTTTTAATAGGAAGGATCGTCAATTGTTTTGCAAGTAATTACTTTTCAAATTGGAATGGGTCTTTGAAACCACTGTAACAACAGGATACGTACAGTAAATTATCATGGTGTACATCATTTGAAAATAAAAAAATACGACCAGGATTGAAATAGCTCGATTTGCATAAAAAATTAAAAGCATATCTAAAACATGTAGCCCTTGCACGGATTTCATCACTAGTTCTTCTCGCAGAGTTGCCATGGGCCTCCAAGTCTAATAGAAATGTGACTTGCTTCCTAAATCATGGGTGTGCCTTCCTGTTGTTACTTAATAGGTACAATTTATTTTCATCAGACTGTCAACGACGTGTTGGTCGGTGTGACTTCGGCAGCTCTATCACGATATTACTTTCGGAAATCTGGTGAGGTGTCTCTCCGAAAAAAATATGTGTTCTTCTGTAGAAATTACTATAATTACACACTGATTTATTTCAAAAATATTAGGTGACCCTAACACTAAGAGATCAATTAGTCTGCGATCAATCATCCCCGTCAGTACAAGGAAAGTCTCTAACCGACAAGTAAGAACTTATGTTAGTATGTGCCATATAAACATTATATCAAGGCCTTCAACACAATTTTCTAGAACATACGTACCTAAAGTAACTTTGTTCTCACAACTATGAACAGACATTTATTACAAAGGTAGAGAGCGGCAATTGCCTTGCCCATCTCATCTGTCCGTTCCGTATAGCCTTGTATGATGAACCACTTGAATATATTCGAGAGGCTAAAAGGATAATGCAAAGGAAGAAGAGCTCTCTAGAAGTTATATTCGCACACAAGTTTGTTGAATTCTCGTAAAATACTTGGGTGTAAAGGTATATCTCCTTCTCTTTCGTACTTTATATTCTCTTCTAGAAATTTCACAGCTGAACCTTTAGCAAGCACTATGTCAATCTTTCATGTTTCTAACTACCTCGCAATTTCGCAATCGATGCAGATAGGAAGTTTTATCTGGCACCTCTTTCTCACTCGTACAACCGTAATCTTATCAAATATTGTTGGACCGGCTGAAAAGATAACGTTATGTGGGCATCCAGTTTCCTTCATAGCAATTAGCATCCACGGGAATCCACAAGTAAGTCACCCATGCATGTTCTCGCAACCATGTAATTTTTTTTACATACTAGCAGAGAAGAGAAGACACGTCCTTTGATCCCAAGACGCACACAAACCAATTTATACTAATATAAAATATACGAGTTTGGTTTGATCGAAACTATGTCACGCATGTCCCAAATGCAAGTTTCTTAACACGGTGTTATATGTATTTTGATGGTCTGGCAGTGTAGTTAATGAAGGGAGAGGGTGTGACAGTTAGCTAACATGCAACCTTTACACATTTTCATAGCTTCTCCTGGTAGAATAAAACAAATTAAAAATAGTAAAACATTTCAAAATAATATGATAAAAATAGAGACAAACATATGCAAATGTTTTACATACGTACCAAGTTTCGTGGTGAAATGAGATCTGGACTGTTCTGTACAAACAAGACTTGTTTAGAGCACTGAATTTGTTATTGAAAAAACATGTATACGTTCGTCACCAATTATTATCAGTTTTTTTTGAAATATTTTACTATTATTTTCAATTTTTTATTCAACCAGAAGCATATGACCTTGGAAAACAATTTTACCATCGTATTGCTAGATCATCATCTATGTTGGTCGAATGTCTCTCGTGGTACCATCTAAAAGTTGTTGCACTCAGAGTCCAGAGATATCCACGTATCCAAATGCTGAATAGATAGCCACGTAAGTACAAAAATCCAGTAGAAATGGGAACTCAGTTTTTGTTAAACACGACGTCTTTACACATAAGAACCATATGAACCCTTTCAGTGATCTAGGAATGGATCCAACCTTACATTAGATAATCTCGAATCTCACATGGCAGCTTTGTGAATTTGTTGACCTCTCCAGTTTTGCGACATGTGTGTATAGTAGAGGCACCCATCTGTCTATGGTGGAGTGTGCATTTCCTCGTTTTAGTTGAGAAATTTGAGTTAATCGTCAGGCAAACAAGACATGAAAAAGTGAACCCAACAATTTCATTCGTAAATTTACTCTATCTTATTTAATTGTCTGATTTTCTTTTGTAGGCTCTAACTGTGCACTATCTTAATTACGATAGCACAATCAAGATAATCCTGGCTGTTGACGACTCACAGTTTCCAGACTGTCATTTACTATTAGATGACTTCACTGAGTCCATCAGACTCATTAAGGATGCTGCGAGCCGGATGTGCTTAACAACATTAAGGATGCCGCCAGTCTGAAGAGTAAAACAACATCGATTTAAAAAAAATAAGTAATGGAAAATTGGCAAGGTGCACCACACGGCAAGGTCAAACTGGAGTAATAACGTCATGTGCAACTTTAGATTTTATTATCTTTATCTCAACGTGTATTTAAGTATTTTAGTATTTTAGTTTGGCCACTTATAAGCATAAATTTTATGGCCTTGCGCTTGAGATTCTCCTTGTCATCTTGTTGCAATGTAAAGCAATAAAAAAATGTGTCTTCATTCTTTTGGATCTACGCGAAAAGCTAGCATCAATGTGATTGTGTTAAAAGAAATGTGTTTGGGCTCCCCATTTACTCTGGGTATATGGGGAGTACGGTTCCGAGTGCTCACTTCAACTACCTATGCTATTTCTTCGAGCCATGGCAGGGTTGATGACGTGGCTTACATCCCGAATTGTGGCTACTGGAACCACCGCTACAACACATGCTTCGTCTGGTTTGTTGGTGGCCAAAGAAACGCTTGCCAAAAGGTTCCGAAGCTTCTGCACCATCATGTAACATGACGTAGCATTTGGAGGAGGAGGGCCTCCTTGAGAAGTGGACAAAGCAACTCCTAATGCTCCGAAGAAGCATAATTCATGACGACAGGGCGCCGCGTCCAGCCACGCCGTCCTGTCGTCGGTGATCGAGAACGCTCCGGTTGCCGTCGTCTCGATCACGTCGTTGTGGTCTTCTTCCTCGCCACGAGTTGGGCCGGCCCATGTCTCCACAGGGGGTATGCGGAGCCCGGTAACTGTCGACCTGGTCGTAAAATAGGGATTGCCGTATGGATGGAGCTTGCCTGCTCCCTCCATATGCTCCCATCCGTGCTCCCCTTTCGCTCGTTTATCATCGTACGGTTGACACCTGTTTAGCTCCCTGCGCCTAATTTTTGTGAAATAAAAACAATTAACTCATTGGAACACATGTATTTTCTCCTCCTTCCGTACCATACATAGTATTTTCTTCTCTATGTTCTCCTTGGGATGGCCGTCCTCGACTCGAGCGAGAGCAGCAGCGAATCAATAGCAGGACTGATCTCTCCCTTGGCCACCTCCTATTCCTTCCACGCCGGACAACTTCCCTCCGCCACCGCGCAACATCCTCCGATCCTCGCGCGACCGCTTCCACGAGATATCTAAGATGACAATGACAAGAACTTTCGATTTCTTCAATGGGGAGGATCTAGCACTCGCATGATATCGCTGGACTCGATATGACACCGGCCACAACGAGGACCAGCTCGACGGGAGCCTAGTTACGAGTAGCGCAAAGGAAGCCATGAAGCAGACTGCAGACACATCGTTGCGGCAAACCAGAAATTATTCACTAGCTAGTTTTATCAAAGATAAAATAGTGCTTCAGTATGTTATATGGAGCACTTCCGCTGGGGCAGCTTGGAGCACCTCCACCGGGTGTGTTTGAGTGCACGGCCAGGCCCGCGGAGGCGCTGGAGCAGCCAAGCTAGCCGGGTGAGACGAGGAGGGCGAGCCGGGCGTCCGGCCGGGTGAAAATAGCACAGCCCGTGATCTGCACATCGGCGAGAAGAAGGTAGTTGCTTGCTTGGCGAGTATTAGGGAGAGGTCCTGTGTATTTCGCCAAACACACGGACTACAAACCGAAATAGGCAAGCCCCGTCCTTGCCGTAGAGGAGCTCCCCGACGCGATATTTTGGACAGTTAATGGGCCATCGCCTTCAGGCCTTGTACACTCCGGAAGCCAATACAACACGTCCACAAGAATACAAGAAGAATACAAGATCTGGCCCATCAGGTCGGGTTTTCTGTTTCCCAGTCGGATTAGGTCTGATCGCCGTGTCCTGTATATACGTCTGATCTTATGGGTGGATCGCCTACCAGTTGATCGACGAGAACGACGATGGGATCCTTCTTCTCTTCTCCCGCCGCCGATGATGCCGCCGCCGACGACCGCAGTTCTCTGCCGGGCAAAAGATTAAGTGCTGCCCAAAAGTTAGAGCTCTTCCTCCAGTTTGAATCTGAAATTGTTCATAGTTGTTGTGTTTTGAATAACGAACGAACGGCCGATTGACTAATCTCGTGCGTGCGTTCGTATTGTCAGGCAGCACGAGCACGACCTCCAAGTTTTTGCTTATATGTTTGCCGTACATGCCCTCTTATGCTACAACCTCAAGAACCCTGTATGTACGCTCATTCCTCTGCATTCTTCTACAGTAGTATTACAGGGTGGTATTTCTCAATAAAACTCCCACTCCGTTCAAAATCTGGCAAGGCGGAAGAATCATATGGCTCGATCGTTAATTAATACAGTACTTGGTTATGCATATATAATCTGTAATGTTTTGAGATATGCGTATTATATGTATATATACGCAGGATGCAGAGTACGAGTTTGTCAAGGATTCCACCAAAGTTTCCAAGGTCGCTTGCGTCGGGTTCAGGCAGAATTTCTGGTACCACGTCGGCTTCTGGGCTCGCCTGGTGGACGACGGTGATGCTACCACCGAGCAGCAGGAACAATACTTCTTTGCTGAGATGCGCTACGATCGCTCCAAACGCCTAGTAACTGAAACATGCACCATCTTGGGTGAGTGCAATTCAATCTATAAGAATTAATTATATATACGTTTTGATCTAATTCAGTCTATGTTTCTCTCCCTTTACGACAGAAATGCCATTGTGCCGATTCAAAAGCGGGTGTGCCTTTTGTCCTGATAAATTCGAGATCTTGCATCCAAGGGACACAGAGTTATTTATATGTGGAAAGAAGCGTGAAAAGAATCAATTCTTTCGGGAGACATGTATGCTTACTAAGCCATTCAACTCTAGATGCGCCGAGAGATAAATCTAATGCAAGTTGGGACCCACGATTCAGAATTGCTGACAACAAATGAGTGGGCCTCATTTTTCGGACTCACTTCCTATCCTCCATAGAAGGCACATCCTTTGTTTCCCTGAATAGTTATCTTTTCGGTATTGCTCTTAAAAATGGGGTTGTCCTTTTGTAATTTACTAGCAAGATATGCGCTTGTGTTGCTACGGGTTGATTTCCTAAAAACAATTGTGGCGTATGTTCATATGTATGTTGCATCGGTCGACATAGAACATAATTGACCATTTTTTGGATTTATATAACATCCAAACAGGATGAACACTAAATTTGTTGAGGTGTTGGTGCAAACACATGCTTATTTTATAACTCAATATGTTCTACTATTTCAAATATGCATAGCTTTGTGATTTGGTTGCCATGGAGGAGGAATGGAAAGCGCCGAGCTTTCTCATGTGCCAAACAATATCCCCAACTACGGGCCCCTCATAATCAGGAGTTCAGGACAAATGCAGGATTCCGTAGAACCTCCACCGGTCCAACATCATCTCAGCTGCCACTACTCGCCATGGACGCCCTCCTCTGCGTTCGTGCTGGTGCTGCAGTCATCGTACATCTCTCCTTGTGTACTCCGCCGGTTGCAGCTACGTGAAGAAATTAGGCCAAAAGCGTCACCACCAGAAAGGCGCCAACGCCTTGCTCCAATAGGTCATAGTTGGAGGACACCAAAGTGCCGAGCGTGTCCCACACGCCAACCCCCAAGCGCCCAAGTCCACCACCAACGACCTCAGCCGCGCCATCGCCGGAGCTGTCCCGAGACCTTCCGAGCACCAAGTCCGCTCTGCTTGATCCCATTGTCTTCTTGGCGTAAGAAATCGAATCAGGGTGACAAAAATCGACACCGACATGTCACTGTCTTCTTCCTTGCTTCCTCCCGGTAGCCGCCGCCGTCAAAATTGTTGACAATACTGCATCGTCCCCGTGAAGCGGCCTACATCCTCCCCAAGCGGGGGCCGTCCAGAGCCCTTCTCCGTCGTTTCCTCTCGTTGGCTGCCGCCGTCGTCTCGATGTGTCGCACCTTGGTACTCCTCTCAGCCTCTACGTTGCCCGAATAAACCGAGGCATTGGTCCTCTGCTTTCCCATGTGTGCGTGCGACTGGGTCGTTATGTGGTTAACTATATGAAAAATACAAAAATTATACTTACTACCCCCTCCGTTCCGATACATCCACTTTTTGGCAAATGGATGACAAGTAATTTGGAACGGAGAGAGTAGGAAACATGCCCGTGCCTTGCAACGGGAGAGGAAAAAATTCCTTTGTCATGGCGCCGCCCTATATACATTGTCACCAAACCAAACTCTAGCATAAGTTGCTGAAAATCAAAATTATGTAGATGAGCCGCGAAAAAATGAAGAAATTATGGGGTTGGTGATATAGATTTTGGCCTTCTTTTTGTAAGTAACAATACACCTTTGTACCTCACTTGGCGGTTTATTCAGTGCGTGTTGATGTACATAGTGGTGTCAAACATGTAGGCATTTTTCTCTACCATGTACCTGGGAGTAGAGATGTTGTCGCTTAGGGGTGGGCTTCGTTAAACTAAGGCATAATGAGGTCCCCGGCGATCCAGAATATTTCTCAAGGTACAGAAGCATGGTCTCTTGTGCAAAATTTTGTTGACCCACCAAATCAGTGGACATATATGTTTGGGAAGAAACGCCTATTAAGTCATCAAAACATTCCCAATAGAGGCGTTGTTGATGAAGAACTGTGAACCAGATTTCTCGCTGAGAAGGGACGCTGCAAAAGAAGACAATCTGCAGAATTCTTCCCAGCCACAGGGGCAAATGCCATGGTTCGGCAGGCCTTCACGCTGCAGATTATCTGTAGTCCGGCCAGCAGCGACCATGCATCGCTAGCTAGCGTGGAACTTAACTTCAACGGCGCGTAGGAGTCCCAGACATGCGAGGCTCCATAGTCGGTCCTCGATGCCTTTGTTGTCCACTTTCAGGTCAATCAACTGAATCACACACCATAGTTAGAGGAATTGATCACCGCGGTGACCCATGCGTTCTTGAATAATGCCAGCGGCTAGCGGGCACCAGTGCCACGAGAACAGGAGTGATCGCGGCAAGGCAAAGCCCACCGATCGAGGGGTCCTCCCTGAACGATAACCGCGCTCCTGAGCCCAGCAAAATCGAAATAGAGGTACTAAATATAGCGCGGGCTCGGTGACCAGTCATTGACAACGGTACCCTTTCTCGGTCTTTGGCTAGTGCGAGCTCCACCCGCTTCGCCTCGCTGCTACTGCCCCACAGTTGCGGCATGGTTGGGGAACAGGAAGAGAAGGCGATAGGGGAGAAGTCGAAACTGCTACTGCTGCCTATTCGAAACGTTATTCTCCACTTATCGGTGGCATACTTAGTAAATTTTGACAATTTCAATGACGTATCATAAGAAGTTTTAATGACTTTATTATTAGATATAGATAATAATAGAAATGTTAAAAATAGGACCCACAAAAGTACACGTATTTAGTAACAAATGTATTTTTCTAGAAATCACACCACCTAATATTGTGTAATTTTTATACTTGCAATACTATATAATATATTTATTTAATCCTATTTTCTATGTTTCTTATTGTCTGATTTAATAATAAAACTAGTTGAATGCCCCTACGTTGCAACGAGTTATTTTCTTGTTTCCCAATTTAACATTGAATATATGTAAATATTAATGTAGATATAACAAAAACTTTGTCCTCATTTGCGTGATACTTGAGCAGATATAACAAAAACAATTTCCTAATCTCAACCATCCTGCACGAGAAATATGAATATGGATTGTTAGTTACCTCGAAAAATTCACGTCTAAGTTATAAGAATGCGCAATAGGGAATACTCATGATACAAACTGGATGGACCAACTTCTCCCCAGCCCATGAGAGCATGAAATTAAAAACTAAGTAACCCGATAAGTTCCTGCAGATCAATGCACTTTCATTATCCTGAACACCAGGACGAAAACAAATAAATCATTATAATGATTTTTATATAAATCACCAGTCATGGCTTCTTGGGATACCATCTGGATAACTACGTGGCCAGAAATAGATATCTGAATTCCAGCCAGGTTGTGCTATTGCGAGTGCTTCGTTTTGGTGGATTGCATACCTCTAAAATTTCTTGATACCTCTCTTTTGATAGCGGTTCAATAATAGGGTCCAAAATGGATACACGACATTTATGTTTATCGATGAAGAACAACATGAAGTGGCCTAGAAATGCATATGGCAACAAAATCTGCAAGTGGAAAGAATTAGAAAAACATAAATCATAACACAGATTGACAAGAGGAAAAGAAACTTACTGTATGACACGACGAGATATTATTGTCAATCTCGGGCCAGCGGTGAAAAAATGTTGCCAACTTCTTAATGTCTGGCTTTACATGCCACATGGGATGTTTTGTGCCATCAAATAATGCCAATCCACAAGGTTTAGAAACATGCCGATGATAATAATTACATGTGAATATAACAACTTACACAAAATCTCAAGTCCATGTTATGCACTGGAGGCACTATCAACAATTGTATATCGTCGCATGCCAATATACGCACGGCCATGTTGAAGCAGTCCTTGTCCATAGACTGGACTGATTTGAAAATTTCCTGAATCTGTTTCAAACTCAATCCCAGTGGATATGGTTTCGAGCTCTGCACCCATTCTTTCATGCGAAACAGTCGGTAAGAATGATAATATCATTATAATATACCGATACTTAATTATTTTTATAATATATGGTACTTACTCCATACACTTTGCATCGTTAATGGACATGATGTATCTGACGATCTCGTCTAAATCATGTGGGTCGGCAGGCACCATGGAGGCGGGAAGGGTACATATATTTTTTTACTACAATCTCTGTGTCTGGCTCTTTTGGATTTGGCAACTCTTCAATATCAGAATGAGATGCCTTCTCTTTATCGCCTGGTTGTTCATAGATCGGATTACCTCTTAACTTATTTAGTTCTGAGTTGTACAATATGGCAGCTAGCTTTTTTCGAAATTCTTTCATGTCCTTCTGCAAAAAATAGTAAGAAAAGTTCCTCTCGTAAGATAATAATTCAAGATGAAACCTACTACCACCCATTTGGACCGTAAAAAAAATATACCTGGGTGACGTGGTTAGAAAGCATATCTCCTGTCCAATCTTCCATAAAGTTTAACATGAATAATCTGCATGATGAACTACACAATTACCAAATGTTGCGTAAGGATTTGGTCTAGAAAAATCAAGGAAACTATCCTAACAAATATCAAGGCTCATTGCATAAATCTGTATACGTCATCTTTAATAATAGAAATGTTATCTTCTATATCTAAATAGAAATGACCCACTATAAGCAATTCTCCGCAATTTTGTGCAGCCACGTCACCCCTATTAGCTTTGGCACACACGGGAGACTCTTTGTTCACGTTTCAGTAACCCCAGTGAATTAGCAGCTGGCACCGTTTCCTTTAATCTTTGGTATTCTTCAGTTGCATCCGCCTCTCCACTCAACTCGTTGATTAGCGCCCGATTCACCTCCCGTAATTGCAGCACTTATACGCCCTCGCCCGTCTCTTCTTCTCTCCTTCTCCATCGGTTCCTCCCCTCCATTTCCCCCTCTCATTCCCAGTCGTCCTCAGTGAGCGAGAAATCTTCGCATCGCCCATGTGGCCGGACTACCAATACAAGGGGCAGAAGGCGCCAGCGGCTGGCCCATCGTTCAGAATGGGGTTGGTGCTCGCGGCGTTCGCGGTATTGAGGCACTGCTACCTCCTGTTCAGGTTGTACTCTCTGGTGGTGGCCATGCACTTCGGCCTTCCTGTCGCTGTGCCCAAGAAGGCCGGCACCAGCGCCAAGGATCCGTGTTCCTGCTCCTCGAGTAATTCGTGCTGCAGAAATTTCGAGTCCCGTTTCGTCAAATACCACAGTTTTCCTATTCTTTGCAGATTACCTTCCACAAAAAGGTCCATTCTCGGCTTTGGGTTGGTACGGTTGGGATGTGTTAAAAGGCGCTTCTGATGATCAAGTGTGTGTTGGTTCTTTGGAGTTTGCCGGTGAAACCAGCACCACCATGCGGCCATATTCATGCTCCGCGGCAAAGAACAATAAGGCCGTCGTCAAAAGAATTTATGAGGTAAAAGACACAGACATCCAGTAGGCGGATGGTGATGATGCCGACTATACCAACACTGATGCAAATTCCCATCCTCATAAGAGTTTCAGCTTTCGTCGACTTGATTATGTACAGAGCACCGAACTAATCTAATGTCGCATGGTTATATTGGAGCTCTGGCCTTTTCCCTGCCTGAATTCCTTGAAGTGACTCCAATCTGCGAGGTGGTTCCTCTCCTCTTTTTTGTGTTCTTGCTGGTAAGTCTGGGTGATGTTGGTCTCAATTTATCATTCCTGCATCGGTTTGACTTCTTAGTGTCTATACGTGAGAATCAGTCTTTTGTGTCGTGCAATCACTGAATTGCTTGCATGCCCGACTGGGTTGCACACCAATGTTCCAGTGAGTATCAATCCTTTGTGACTTCAGCATCATTACCATGCCATAGGCACAATCTATTTTAATTTGCATGAGCATGACATAGTAGCATGTGCGCATAGCCTACCACAGCAACTTGGCAAAGTTTGGTTGAGCAGGCACTGAGTTTAGAGTCATATGAATATGGAGATTGATGTACTTTTTTTTTGTAATGAGAGGTTGGGTATGTAGGATCTTGAGGTGTTTTGAAACAAATGCATTTATTTCTAGAATTGATCATCAACGAATTCGCTTGAGGTTTATTTCTGCAACAAACGTTCAGAACATCATATCTGTTTTGTGTTGTGTTGGCTGCATACTGATTACTGAGACAGTCCTTTGAATTATACTGTTGTGTTTAGCTCATGTTTCATTCTGTCTTATCGGTGCCTTTTTCTTTATTACCTTTTCAGCAAGAATAATGACTGAATTTGTCCGTGGCAAAAGGAGAACTTCTAAAATGTTGTAGTCTGTTTGTCTGTTCTCAAATAAAAACTTTGTCGTGCACTATGTTCTTTATCCTGAATATCAGAAATGGCATATGATGTCCCATGTTCAATTATTTCCTTTTTCTCATAGTATCAAATAGGCGCAAGATCATCATTGTGGCACCTGATTTGCCACAAGCGCAAAAAGATCCGAAAGTCACTCAATAGAACATTATGCATATTGTATTAACAGATAACAGTGACAAAGTGTAATGCATGTACAAAGACATCTTAATGTGCACACATTAACTTAACCGACTCTATGAACCAAACACATACTTACATTCTTATCTTATACGAGTACCTTCTTCACATGTACATTGCCGCAGCAACGCGCGGGGTTTCATCTAGTACTTATAATAGAAATGTTAAAAATAGGACCCACAAAAGTACACGTATTTAGTAACAAATGTACTTATTTTTAGAAAACACACCACCTAATATTTTGTAATTTTTATACCTGCAATACTATATAATATATTTATGTAATCCTATTTTTCTATGTTTCTTATTCTCTGCTTTAATAGTAAAAACATGGTTCATAATTGATATGGTCCATTAGAATGATAAATTTATCTTTGCTCGATAATAAATGGCTTTACAATATAACACTATTTCCTTAATCAAAGGGTCATTACAGCGCTTCGAACATTTTTCTTAAGGATTGGCGATTGAAAAACTGGGGTCGTCTGCTATGCCGATGATATTCCATTGGAGTGGAGTTGGGAAAACATCATGGTGGCTCCTATTTACCAGAGTAACCTCAGCGCTTTTTAACCTACAACCAACATGGAGATTGTGAGTCCTACTAGCTAGTCATTCCTGTTGGAGGCATGGAGTTGGAAAAAACATGATGTTCAGATTTTTAAATCTGAATTTTTCTTACCAAACCATTTTCAAAAATCAAAATCTTAACCATTCTAAAAATATATTTTTTCAAATTTGAAAATTTTCAAAAATCATAATCTGAACAATTATAAAGTTAAATATTTTTCTAATCTGAACCATTTTAAAAATAAACTTACACAAACATGAACCCTTTTCATAAATGACTTTTTTTCTTCAAATGTAAGCGAAAAGAAAAATCCAATATGAAAAATGTTCAGTTTTCTAAAATTCAGGTCAACTTGCTTCCAATTTTCTAAATATTATTTCAGATTTTTTTTATGTGTTACCCCTGAAACCCAAAAAGCGAAAAAGAAACGAGACAAAGAAGAAGAAGAAATGAAAAAACAAAAAGAAAAATACAAATGGGCCGGCCTAAAGCGCAGACAGGCAGCGGTTTGCGGAGCCGGTCGTCGGGCTCGGGCATGGCGAACAGTGCTGCTCCCTGATCCACGGCAATGCCGGCGCCGGCGCCGCCGCGAGCCGCCATTAATTTATCCCGACGTCGCTTGTCACGTCTGACGTGTCACATGAAGAAGCGACGTCGGAGGCGACTTCTGGGAGTACGCTTTCTGAGAATGAAGACGACTAAAGAAAGCAACGTGACCTGCGTGTCGCTAGCTGTGGCCAGCTGCGTCTGGTGAGAGAGGTTAAGAAGCAAGCAGCTGCGTCTGTCTTGGCTAGGAAGTAGTAATTAGTTGGTGTTTCTGTCTTCCCCGTCTCCTTCGTCTCTCCCCAACCCAATCCTTCTCTGTATCGAATCCTGAGATGAACTATTGTATCTAAGGTTTGGTGAATTCAGATTCATACACCCTAGTACATAACACCGCTTCGCCGGTCTACCCACCAAGTCTCTCGCGTGTTATAGCCCCGCCCGCAGGCATGAGATATCGGGATGGGAGGACACGAGGGAAGGAAGCGAGGCGTGACAATGACCCTCTTCGCCGGCAGTGCAAGAACCCCTGCCTGGTATTTGTACCTACTTCCTTGCTCTTCCTGTCCCCTGAATCAAATTGACGCTTCTTCTCTTTACCCGCAGACCAAGTGTTCGGCAAAATGCGCCTCCAGCAATAATGTGTGGTCAAGCGTTAGTTCACGACCTCAGCAATGAATTCTTTCCTTGTACAGGTAACCTCTTGGGCTGGTGCTTTCTGCTTTAAAATCCAGGCATACGTTACTTCAATTGCTCTATTGTTCTTCTATAAGCACAGTGGACAAACGGCGCTCAGAAAATAGGCATTTCGATCAATTAATGTCGATAATGAGCGTGCATGTCTTCTGCAGCAACTTATATATGTGGATGTGGCTACAGCTGCCTTCTCTGTTTTGTAATTTTTAAGAACATACTGCCTTCTCACTCAAACAGGAGATGATCATGCTGATAAGTGACAACTGGGCTCTTACGTCATGGTTGTACATGTTCTGTGTTTCCTGCCTTTCGCTGCTGTAGCGTAGGTTAATGCTGCTCTTTGAGTTGAGTTATCCTTTTCCTCGTCTTTTTGTTCTCGTTTAACGTTTTTCGCTTATGAGCACAAGGTTGCCACTGAGAAATGGTGACACTATTGACCTTATCATTTTGTTCGTATTTTTGTTTCTGGCTTAACATTGAGAAACGGTGTTTGCGTGCTCGACCACCCATGTGACTCACTATGTTTTGTCTTCTGCTTTTAGGTTTGTAATAACTTCAGTTCCTGCTTGTTACAAACCTAAGAATGTTACTTCTGTTGAACTATCTATGCTATCACTTTGGAACCGTATTTGGTCTAGGATTATCTGTCTGTTTCATGGCTAGGGTGTCACAATCATATCGATTAGGCATTCATATGTAGTTGATGTTCTGAACTTCCTGTCTCCAACAAATATATTTCAACCGCAGCATCGTGCATGCATTGCATAGGAGTGTTGGTCTACATTATATGGAGGGTGATTAGTTAGGCTCCCATGACGTTTTCACTGTTTCAAAAATTCAGTTACCTTTATGGTGTATTGTGTAGGTTATTCCTTTTCTATTTGCATATATATCTCTATAGTGCAGCAATGGTGTGCACATGCATAAGATTTTATTTGTTACTGAGATGATAGCTGTACATGGTGCTGAAGTCTCAAATATATATTTTGTTTCAACATGAGGATAACCGCCTACATGTTGTGTGTGTCATCAGTCTAGCTGTCAAGGATGTCGCTGGGTTCAAGCAGGCCTCTGTGTCCACGCTTGTAGAATTTAGCAGGTGCTGCTCATCTTCTCCTAGCTATTTTGTCTGCAAATATGTCAAGGTAACAATCCCTATGTACTGCTGCTGATACCTTTTTGTCCTTTATTACTAAGAACCATCTAAGGGGAACAAAAGTATCTCTTTATGGGTTGCCGAATCATAGAGGTTTACCCTGGTTGAGTGAAACAAATCTCCTCTGCCTTGTCCCCAACGCCATAGTTAGTACTGCACATGGAATTTTGGATTCGGATCATATATTGAACAGAAGTACTCTTAGTGTGATTCAGTATCTCCAAAATAATTACGCAAAATTTTAGTCCCCTTTAGTCAAAGGGGCACAAGCGGCAAACTGACGGACAGCCAGACCTACAGTCATACTTTGGGACTAATTATTAGATGATGCTATCGTTGAGTGACTCTGCTGCTTCATATGAGAGTTTTATCTTCACTCTGTTTGAAATATCTTGTGCATCTCTCCACAGGCTCTGTCCCTGCCTAACTGCTGCCGAATGCCACAATTTTGTTTCAGGAAAGAACAGACTGAAGATGATGCAAGCAAACCTGTAGTATAATCTGCTCCGTGGAACATTATTGCTGCTATATGTTGCTGGTTTGTAAGATCTTGGATCTCGTAGACTAAACAGTAAGACTACATGCAAGTATACAATGTTTGTAAAGTAGTATATAGTATACATCAAGTGTCATTCCCAACCAGTTTCTCGTAGACTAAACAGTCCTAATATGCAAGTATAAAATGTCTGTAAACTAGTATACAGCAAGTGTCATTCCCAATCAATCTCTCCTGTGCAATCTAGTCTAGTGTATCAGAAGCCAAAACAAGAGCTACAGCCCTACCGCCTGAAGATCCACGTGAAGGTGCTGAGAAGACGGCGCCACCATGGGGTCTTCTTCTTGAGCTGGAGCTCATTCACGTCAAGCGGCTCGACGTGAACCTCGGTGAACAAAGTGAAGGCCACCGCCGCAATCCACCTGACTGGTCCGAGCGGCCTCTGGTTATCCATGGCCTCGATCTGAAGCTCTTTGTCGCCGTGCGGCTGCCCAATCGTGTCGTAGCGGTATCCAACGCAAACAACCGAGTGAGGCTCTGCTACTTGGCCTGCAGGAGCTCCCCTGTATACCTTGTCCTCCCAGCCATCAGCGTAGTAGTCAGTACCGATGGTGAGTTTTCCAAGGAGCGGTCCCTCTGTATAGATCAAATTCGCTATCTCTGACGGTGGCATCTTGTAGCAGTAGTGCAGCTTCCAGTCCTTCACCTGGAGCTTGCACAACTTCCAGCCGGGAACTGATCTGGCCGCTGTCGCCCCTCCGGCTTGCCGGATCACCCCTAGCACTCCCTTCTCATTTGCGCCCTCTTCCCTGTTCCAGACGCCTCGTTCCTTGCACCGTCTCTTGAAGAATTGCACCGTTCCAGCAGGGATGTGGAAGGGGAAAGTGTTGTATCCTTGCCGCCGCTCGAAGTCCAGACGGTGCCTCGCCCCCAAACATACTAATGCGGAGTTGATGACGCAGGAATCTGAAATGACATGTGCATCACCATCACAAGTTGGTTCCCCGTTAAAAAACAAAACGAAAATGGTACTATTTCCAGAAAATAAACCAGAAAACGGACTCAACAACAGTAAAAACGGGCCACGGAAAAGGAAACAGCATGGAAACTTTCCAAGAAAAATATATGAAAAATTACCGAAAAATACAACTCGGTAGAGTACTACTACTACTTTACTTCGAGTACGTCATTTGCAAGCCGAGACGCATGTGCTAATAGAACAGAATATGTGCAACTAGAGCCTACATGCAAAGTGGCTACGTTTCTATGTGAAACCAATTATGTGAACTTCCATGTCAAACACAAAAAAATTATGTGAACTTCCATGCCATTTGAGATTGTGAGCTTTTCCTCGTCTATTTCTTTATGTGCTCCTTTCGGTGCACAAACAAACTAAGCTAGTACTTACCATAATACCGTTATTGTGTTCCGACAAAATTCATTCCATTCTTGATTTCTGTGTTTCGATAAATGTCCGTTTTCGTATCCTATATCCGTTCCATATTGATTTCATTAGTTTTCTATTTCCCAATTCCGACGAGACAAGCGCAAATTTTCTAATTCCCAATTCCATTTGCAAACCCCAATAATGCAAGCAAAAGGGGTAGAATTTGATTCACGTACTATCGTGTTGCTCGATGGCATCGCCCAAAACTCCGATCCATGTCCATTGATCTCTGATCCGATTCCTTGGAGATCCCCTCATCACGTACACCCAGTCAAGAAACTCCTGGACCCAGAATCTTGGACCCAATGCAATGGTCACCATGAACCGGTCCATCCAGCGACCCCGATCGGCCCGCGCCATGTACACATCCGCCGCTGCCGCCTTCTTGTTCTCGGCGGCGCCGCCGGCCAGCCCACTCTGCATCAATCGAACCAAGAAACGTTGAGAAGAAGGGGAGAAAGAACCAAGAAACACCCCAATCGAACAGAGTCAAGATCTCACCTCATCAGCATCCGGCGGCGAAGCGCTCCCCGCCGGCGTCGAGGTGCGTGCGGCTCCGCAGCCACGCCTCGTCCTGGCCAGGTGGCGCCGGCGCGGCCGCGGTGGCGATGCGGGAGACGACGAGGCCGGCGCGAAATCGCAGGGGCGGCGCCGTCGCGACCGCGGTGGCGTGGCAGGAGTTCTTGCCCGAGGGGAGGCCGGCGGTGGCGAGGCTGGAGTTCTTGCCCGAGGGGAGGCCGGCGGTGGCGAGGCTGGAGTTCTTGCCCGCGGCGGCGATGTGGGGGCCGCAGGCGGTGGCGAGGCCGGCGCGACATCGCCGGGGCGCCGCGGTGGCGACGCGGGAGCCGCTGGCGGAGACGAGGCCGGTGCGGCGCCGCCACCGTCGTGCAAGTTCTGGGGGAGGTGGAGGGAGTCCTCCCCGGCGTGCGGCGAGGCGGTGCGCTCCTCGGAGACGGCCGTGCAGACCAGGCAGGCGGCGGCATTGTGGCGGCCGCAAACCATCCACTCGTGCTGGCCGACGCGGAAGACCTCGCCGGGGAACTCGAGCGCGCCGCCGGCTCCGTCGAGGTGCTGGGGGAGGGCGCCGGTGTGGGCGCGGCCGCCCATTGGCGGTTTCTTGGTTTCTTGGAAAACTTGGACACACTGCTCGAAGCCGCCGACCTTCCTTGGGACTTCTATTTGACTTGTGTCGCTTTCCCAACTCGCGCCTCCGTCTGCGGCGAAGCGTCCCGTCTGCCACTTATACCGACCCGGCCCAACTCGCGCATCCTCCTGCATGCCGGGAACGCGCCCGGCACCAACGGGTCAGGTTGCTCGATCGGCTTAGCAGGCAGAGCGGACCAGCATGTCGTTGCGGGGCGCGGTGGGCGGCATGTTGTTGAGCCACGCGCGCGACGTACAGCGTCCTGGCGCGCGCCACCACGGACGATACTCTCGGTTCGCGGCGCTCTGGAGGACTGGAGCGACGTCCTCGAGGAGCGGCACTGCATTGCATTGAGGGGAAGCTAGCTCTTGGACAAATCGAGATACGGAGGCAGAGCGACGACGCGAATCGAGCGCGGCGGAGCAGCGAAGAAGGCGATGACCGTGTCATCGATTCAGGGGCGGTGACCGCGGCGGAGTTCTTCAGGATGGGGCGAAGCTAACAGGCGTGGCCTCTTAGCTCGGGGACGCTGGTAGCTTTTTACGTGTGCAAGGCGAAGGCCGCCGAGTCCGGCATCCTGGCCGTTCGGCTGTAGGAGTGAGCTCACTTGGGCGCCGTCATGCGTGCACGGGAACGGGAACGGTGGCGGACGCGTGCACCCTGGGAGGATTAATGGCCATGTCAGCATCAGCATGCCCGGTCGGAATTCAGGGGGAAACTGTACTGCGTTTCATCCTGCTACTATTTGTTGGTGAATCTTGTAATCCATGATAAAGCTAGTCTGAAGTTCAACTAAATCCAGAGAATGAGTTGGTGGTGAAACGCTTGCTGCACGATTTGCTCAACTGTTTAAGGTTCCTCAAGCTGTCCCGGAACTAAATAATTTCAGTTCCTTTGTAACCATAATCCGCGGTTGCATTTCGTCGAGCACCATGCGGATGTGCGCGGGACAATCAGGCTGAATGGAAATAATTCCAGTTTCCTTTTGACCCTATAATAATCCTAAATAATGCGAATCCAAGCTCGAGCGTTTACAACCTTACGCGCTAATGTATTTTAAATATTATGAAAAAACAATCATTATGGAAATGATAAAACATAATTCTGAAAAATAGAATAACTCAAAGACCAACTATTAACTAATGACGCCGCATTTGTCATCGGTCTTGCTAGAGCCCCAGAACAGGGAGACCTATAAAAACACGGAACCTCGCTACTAGGGCAGACCTTTCTCCACCTCAATTTTCCGTTATTTGAATAACACGTCTCCACGAGTCATACATGTCTTGATAATAGCCCAATGGCAAAGTGCAAACCTCCGCTACCTCCCCCGACACCACGTGTGGCTTTGATCGTCTTGCCATGCGATCAAACCACCTTGGCGCCTCGCATCCTCACTGAGCTCCCGCGGTGTGTCGCCTAAACTTCATATCGCCTCTGACACCTCGCACGACCTTGATCGTCCTTGAACAACCGCCGAGCATCTATGTGCCATCCACAACCTTCTTGAACTCCGTCGTCCTACAGCCTGAGCTCTAGCTGCTAACCTCACATTCCGACTCTTCGTACTAGCCTTATCCTCTCTATCCCCAACTTCTCTGCCTCCGCGTCCGGGCTCCTCTCTGCTCAACGACACATCTTTGTCTGCCCCTCCTCCACTTACGAACACGAATCATCTCAGGCCTCCCCTCCGCTACCACCTGCAAAGCCGACGGACACCTAAGGAGCAGTCCGATCAGGTACCTTTCGATAAAGATGAAGCAAAAAAGAGATTGAGTTAATGATGGAAAGGTCCCATGTTTCAGTCTATAAGCTAGAGTTATTGGCGCTTTTTAGTGCCCGAAAATAGAAACCAACCTCCCTAAAAAAAATAGAAACCAACCTCCATTTAGCTTATAGGGGCTACCGGCAATGACTCCACAGTATTGCCACAACCAGATGCTACTTGAAACGACCCAATCAGTGTAAACTTTGTATCAAAAAGCTTGTCATCGTCATGTAATATCTTCACTTAATTTGATGGCATCATTGTATTTAGTTGCATGTTTAACCCCCTAAAAACTCCAAATTTGCAAATATGAAAAAATCTACCCTCAACTAACTTTTGCAATGAAAATGTTACCAAACCCTGACATTGTTTTTCCCGAGGTCCTAATTGTTGTACTTAACACCCTTGGTCATTTTTTAAAAATTATTGACTAGATTGAGTTTTTTACCAACTTGACAAACCTGTATTTTCAAATAATTACACAATTTTAATTTAAGTATTTGGTGATGTTTCCTCCAATGAAATTTCTTGAAACTCAATACCATATTGTGTCATTATAGTATCTCCAGTATTGTTTTTATGATTCTAGGAATCATATTCAACCTACTTGTAGTTGAAACCCAAAATGGAGCAAATTTTTCTAATTCAAATTGTTCTCGAAATAATTTTCAGTATAGATCATAAAATTATTGTTATATGACGTTTAAACCGGTGGGTCTTCCGGATTTAATTTTAGAGGTTTAGGCCCCAAAAAAATTCTATTTTTCTTTGGCTGGAAAATAGTTTTAATCGAATTAAAGAGAAAAAAACGGAGAGCATCTAGCCATAATGGGCGGTTTTTTTTTTTTTTTGATACTCAGTAGCAAGCATAGTTTTTTTTTAGTGGAAGTAGCAAGCATAGTTAATCCAGGAATCCCTAGGCGGATGGTTCCGATGCTAGCACAGTCTCTCGCCTGCAGGAGCATTCCACCTGGGCTTGGCCCATTTAGTTTTTCTTTCCTCACTCGCGGACACACGCAGATGCCCAACTGTGGAAGGAAGAACCGGCCGTGGCACCTTCGCTAACGCTTACGGACTCATGTGGTGACGTTCTGTGTTCCTGAAATCAGAGACAGGAAACAGAACCGAACCAACCATGTACTTGCACGCATCCCGCAAGTGTAGCATTTTTTCGATTATCTTTCTTCTTTTGCTTTTTTTTTGTTTCATTTTTTCCTATTTACCTAATTCTTCTTGTATTTCTGTTTTCTTTTTTGTTTCTTGTTTCTTTTCTTCCTTTTTTTTATGTTTCTTGGGCAAACCGTTCACCGTGCACCACTTTTTCCCAGCACATGAATCTTTTTTGTGATAACATAACATTTTCTTTATTTTTTGGTGGTACATAAAGATATAATTACGAGCTGGCAATTTTTTCAAACAATTAGCATTTAGTGATTTTTTAAACCATGTGAACATTTTTTGGATCCGTGAACAATTTTTGAACACTGTGAAGAATTTAGTTTAAACGCCTGAGTTTTAGTTCCTTTTTGGTTTACTATCATTTTTGTTTCACCGCTATTTTTAGTTCACTATTATTTTCAGTTCACCCGAATTTCGCTCCCTTTCGGTTCACAGATAGGAGGACAAGAACGACGGAAGCGAGGCGCAACATTGGACACCATGAATCCTCTTCGCCGGCATTGCAAGAAAACTGGTAGTACGAAGGTACTCCCCTTCCTCTTTTTGTCCCCCCATTCAAAGCGATCCTTCTTCTCTTTACCTGCAGCCCAGGTGTTCGAGAGAATGCGCCCCGAGCAAATTTGCACTTAACACTTAGCTAACAACTTCGTTGATGATGTCTATGTGTGAATATGATGCCTTCTCCTTCAAAATCCAGCCACGGTTGCTTCTTATGCATTTGTACCTTTCTCTTATGCCTTTTGCTGCTCTAGTTGCTTCTTATTATAACGCAAACAAGAAGGATAATGATGCCCAAAGACGTCTCTGATGTCGGCACAGACAGAAGTCAGTTCAGGCCTTTCTCCTGAGTTCGATTCTGACCAAGAAGCATAAGGAGAAGCAGCTGCGTTGCTTCGCCCCCGGCCACCGAGCTCCAACGTATGGCACAGCAGCCGCGACGGTTGCCATGCCAGCCACGCCCATGGCACAATCGCTGCTTCGCCCTGGCTTTCCTCGCCCACCTGGAGCGTGCTGGGCTGAAGGAGGAGCATCACCATGCCCCGACCCCCCAAGTTGCGTGCACTGGAGTCCGCAGCATAGATCTGGAGGCAAGGAGTTGCCTACCAAACTGTGCCTCCACCCTAGGCCTTGCCTCGGAGCGCCGCACCACCGCCTGCACCTCCGTGATGCACAAGCTCAGTACGTCCCAGGTACAGGGACAGGGACAGGGACAGGGACAGGGACAGGGACGACGACTCCCTACGGCAGAAGCCCAGACCGGGCCTGTCCGCAGTGACCCCGCGCCTCCACCATGCAGGGACCTCCACCCGGTGGCTCGCACGCGAGTGATGCGCCCTTGATGCGCGGTGCCATATTTGAAGCAGAACATGAGGTTGCAGTTTGACAGAGGAGCCTGTGAGCGGTTTGAAGGGAAAATAAGCAAGATAGTAAGTAGAAAGGCATATGAGAAGAATAATGCGTTAGTAACAGTGGTGTGTGGAAGTGGAATTGAAACAACATAACAGAGTCGCACAAAGTGTTTTGGTACCTACAAAATCTAACGAGCTACACCGTCAGTCGACATCAGTTCAGCGCAACCGTAGCACCCTGCCAAGCCAGCAGAACAACCTGCTAAGCCAGCCGCCGCTGCTCTCCCTAAGCACCCTAGCGTCCAGAGGCTCCACCTCTATGCTACAGAAGCTAGTGAAAACGGTGGAGAGAATCGTCCGAACAGGGCCATCTTCTTGGTGGTTATCAAGCACCTCGACGTGCATCTCAACGTCACCGCTCTTGGGATGAGCCTCAAACTTGAACCCTGTACAGACCACCACGTGGTTAGCCTCGCCCTTCTTTCCTCCTCCTCCTCTGTACACTCTTGTATCCCATCCCTGCTTGTAGTAATTTTTCCCGGCATAGATGCTTCCGATCATCGGACCCTCCGTGCGTAGAAGCCAAGACAACATAAGTGGGGTGAGCATCCTGGAAGGTTTGGGTACTCCTTGTACCCCTTCACCTGTAGGTAACAAGGCTTCCACCCGGGGAGCCTGTCCGTGGCGACCCCTCCCACGGACTGCACGAGGTCCAAGACAGCAGACTCCTCCGTGCCTCCTCCGGTGCTCCAAGCACCCCAGCTCCGACACAGCATCTTGAAGTCCTCAGGTCGGGTGACCTTATAAGGGAAGCTCCGACTGCCGTAGCGTCTCTCAAAAGCCAGCCGGTGCTGAGCTTCTAGGCATACCAAGGACGCGCAGATGACACAGGAACCTGAAAGTTAGTCATTGCAGAGTTGATAAGCAGGTAGATAGAGGCACCAGTCTAAAAAATGACCAGCAATTTCTAGGCAAACTCACCGTCCGTGTCGCCGTCATCGCAGCGAGCCTGCACGACAATCGACCCAATAATGTTGAGCCATGACCAGGCCAACATCGGGCGATATCGGGAGCCCCAAAGCTCCGAAGAACCCAATCGACCAAGGCCTGCAGCCAATAGTCTGCTCCTAGGGCCATCGCCACCTTCAGCCGCGCCGCTAGGCCACCATCCCTCGCAAGCACCAAAAACACGTCTGTCACGGCTTTCTTGCCGCCGCCTCGAACTACCAAGCCTCCGTGAGCTGAATTAAAAGATTGCAATAGGCTAAATACAAACTTTCTTCTGTTATGTCTACAGCAGTTTAAGACTAAAACAAGTTCTACTCATCTATACTACTTCAACAATTTCAGCTACTTTTACGGAAATAGTTGAATCAAAACCAACATAGTTCTGCAAAATCATTTCCAGACTACAAAGATGCAATTTTATAGCCAAAAAAAAAAGATAAAGGGACTATATGAGCCTCTGGTTTATTTGTACTGTTGCTGGCAATGCAGCTTGATATCGTACAGAAGAAGGTGGCGGTGATTAGTGGAAGAGATGCGCGAGTGGTCAGGGTGGTTGCTTGCCCCTACAGGATTTGTCCTTTGGGGGCCCACATTGATCATCAGGTAACTGGTACCTTCTTTTTCCTTGACATTTTGATATGTAAGTCATGGTCAATACTTACTGTTTATACGCAATATGTCTTAGCACAAGTCATTGGAGTATATGTGATTCAATGCTAGAATTCAGATGTGTATCCAGCAAGTCTTGCTGTTCAGACAGCTTCAATTGTGTATGATGTTCTTCCAGGATGCTAAAGGGTACTACTGGTTGACACTTGTGACTGCCATGGCCATCAATTAACTTGGTCTCTATCACAATCGAATGATCAGCTAACTAAAATCCTGTTCTCCAACTTGGCAGGGTGGAACTGTGACTGCCATGACCGTCAATTATGGAGTACTTCTTGGGTTTGTGCCCTATGATGCTGCTGAGGTGGGTAAATATTCTGAAGCAGTTTTTCTGGAGGCTCTCTGATATAGTGATATCCCATTGCCACTCTCCCTAATTGAAATTCCCCGTAATAGAGATCAGTAGGTTCACCTGGTTCCCTGGCCATGAAGACGAAGGTGTCTCCGTAGCTCGTGCCGGTGTTCTGCAAAAGCAAGACGTCCTCCTCCTCCTCCTCGCCGCTGCACTGCAGCAGGTCGTCGCCGCTGGTGCCGGTGCCGGTGCCGGTGCGCTGCAAAGAACAATGGATGTATTTAGTAATCTGCAGGGAATCAAACCAGCACATAAATCGAGAAAGAGTTGCAAACTGAATCTAACCCCAATCGCCGTCGGCGTCGAGGTGCGCGCGGCTGCGCGGCCACGCCTCGTCCGGGTCGCGCGGCGCCGGCACGTACGCGGTGGCGAGGGGGAGATGTACGAGTACGACGAGGCGAGGCAGACTCCGTGCGACAGTGTACGGCGCCCTCCTCGGAGGCGATGCTGGAGCCGGCACTGCCGAACGGGCAGGCGGCGGCGTTGTGGCGCCGCAGACCTCGCCGTGGCGGCGCCACCGGGTGTGGAGGTACTCGGGCATGTCGCCGGAGTTGACGCGGCTGTCCATGGCGCTTCTCGGCGCGGCGGCGGTGACGAGGTGGGGAGGCGCGGTTCTTGGTTTCTTGGCGCTCCGGCGAGGGAGAAGCAGAGGATTTTTTTTTTTTGAGCAGAGGATGATTTGTTTTTCGGAGCAGAGGAGCGCTATTGGTTAACTTCGGGCCGCGCCTTATCTCCTCTGTTTTGAGTTTCCTTCCAAAAAAAAAAGAGAGGGAGAGGAGTTTCTGCTATGTCTTTTTTGTCACTTCTGAAGTTCTGATTCGGTAAAGCTCTTCCCTAGTAATTATTGAACTGGCTGTGGAATTTTAATCATAATTAGTTAATTATCCTAAGTAAATTATATTGGCCCACAGAGATTTAATCGGAGTCCATATATACTCACGTATTCGTATACGGTCAAAATTCAAGAGCTCTCACGTGCCTCTCGAAACAGGCTTGCACCCCGCTATATTAATATAGCAAACAACCAATACAACCAACCATATGCGCTGGGGCGGTAACAGCACAAAACGCCCAAAAGAAAAGAAAGAGAAATTACAAAAGAAACAAATGCCAACACCGACGGATCGACAAAAGCGAACAAGCTCCATGACCGGTGCGACCACCGGACGACACCAACCAGACCCTAGTACAACGAAGCGCCGGTACCAAAACAACACCTTCATGAAGGAAGCGACGATGACGACGCTGCTGCATAGGGTTTCTCCCGGTACGCAATAGGAGGGGGAACACCCGACACCCTTCAGGAAGGACTGTCAGACAAGCCGATTGGGATTTCTCCCGACCCCAGCAACCCAAACACTCCGGAGCACTCCACCATACCACCCACCACCGAGCACGATCATGAAGCCGCTCACACTGTCTCTCCTCGGCCCAGAGAAGAGAGGCCTGCACATCGAAGAAGAAGAGCCAGGACTAGGGGCCGCGGCACCGCCGACACGCGGGAGGGACCGTCCTCCACCGTCAAAGACGGTAACCGACCGGACGCAATTGCAGGAGCACACCAGGCCCGTGGGCCCACAGGCCGGGCCGGGCCTCGAGAGGCCCGTAAAGCTCCCGCGGTCGCGCTGCAGAAGGCACACCGTTGGCGCCGCCGCCCCCCATCCGAGCTGCCCTCCGTCTTCAACCTGCAGAAGTCCACGCCATCGAAGATTCGGGCCGGCCCGCCTAAAACCCAGATAGGGCCCGAGGGCCCCGATCTGGGCTGGGAGCGGCGAGCCGGACCAGCACCACGACGGCCACGGTCCTGCCGCCAAGGAGAGGCGCCGCCGTGCTCCGACCGACTGGACCTGTCCGGGGAAGACCGCCGAGCTCGCCCAAACCGCTGCAAGCCGAAGACCACCGCCGCCGTGTGCCTCCCGAGACGGCACCACCGCGCGCGGGTGAAGAAGGTCATGCTGGCCGCTGGCCACCGCGCGGGCAAAGCCCGGCGGCGCCCGCCGGCGACGACAGGGGAGAGCTGGACGGAGGAGGGAACGGGGGCGGGGGCAGGCGACGGCGCCCCGGTCGTCCCGCTCGGGAGGGCGACGCGGGGGCGCGGGGGAGAGGTGGGAGGGGAGGAGAGGGGCGGGAGGGCGGCTGCCTCCGGCGGCGGCAGCGCGGAGGAACCGTAGGCGGGACGCGGGAGCGGGGGTGAGAGCGAGGAGACGCCCTCACGTGCCTCTCATGACCATATAGCCGCAACCTTGCGTCAACTCCTTGCGGTTCGTCCCTCGCCGTTGCCGGTGGAAGTCCGACCGACCACATTCCCATGGTGGCATGTGACGGTTATGTTTTTACTAACTGAACATAGGGGTGTTATTTTATAAATTAATCAATTTGGTACAAGAGTGCAGCCGGTCCTAAGAACATTTTAACTCGGTGGAAAATAAATTGCATGGTAGCCATCTGATCGGATCAGCCATGGACAATGGTACATGTATGTTTTTTCACGGACTTTTACTATGTTGCGTACATGCTATGAAATTCTAACATACACAGCTTTTGTTGTCAGAGCCCACGAAATTAATTATATGCATTAATATACGAAGCATAAGACTGTTCGCCGGCTCATAAAAATAATCACCTAACAATTCCTACAACATAGCAAAACATATATAAAATAAAAAGTACACCTATATGCTAGAAGAAAGAACTATTTACGTTTGGAAGGTCCACCCACCCACCACCACCAAGCAATTTGCCTAGGTCCTTGCCGCCCAGCTGCTGGAGCACTTGTGGTGGGAGGTTTTTCATCAGCTGCTGGATGTTGAGGTTTCCGTTCTTGGGAATCTTCATCTTGCTCCACATCTTGGCCAATCGCTTGTACTCCTGCAGCATGTCCGTGACATCCTTCACTTGCCTACCTGACCCTCGAGCGATCCGGATGATTCGTGACTGAGTCATGAGCTTCGGGTTTGTGTTGTCGAGCTCCGCATCTGTCATAGAATCCATGATCGTCATGTACCTCTTAATCTTTGCTTGGCCTTCCTTCTCGTGTCCTTTTGGCATCAGCTCGGAAGTAAATCCAGGCAGCATGGACAAGAGCTGGCCAATGGGGCCCATTTTAAGAAGGTTTTGGAACTGCTCGTACAAGAGTCTGAGAGTGAAGGTTCCCTGAGCCAGCTTGTCGAGAAGTTGAGGCTTTTCCAGATCAGCAGGCATAACATCCTTGATCTTGTTTATTAGTCCAGCGACGTCTCCCATGCCTAGTAGACGACTAACGAATGGTTTCACGTCAAAGGCCTCCAAGTCATCCAGGTGTTCTCCGGTTCCAATGAATATGACGGGGCTTTTGGTAGCTGCAACCGCGCTGAGGGCGCCGCCGCCGTTGGCATGACCATCCATCTTGGTGACGATCACAGCACCAACAGAAGCTGTTTGTTTAAATGCTTGCGCCTGAGCAAACGCAGCCTGGCCAATGCTAGCATCCATGACGAAGATTACCAGGTCCGGTTTCGTTGCCTCTGCAACCTGACGCATCTCCTCAAAGAGTGCAGCCTCCTGCATATGGCGGCCACTGGTGTCGATGATGATGAGATCAGACTTCTCTTTTCTGAACCTCTCCAGACCGTCGACAGCGATCTTGGCGGGATCCGACTCCATGTAGCTCCCGTAGAACGGTATCCTCGCCTTGGTTGCATTCTGCTTCAGCTGATCGAAAGCTCCAGCTCGGAATGTGTCGGCGCAGACCAGTGATGGTCTGAATCCTTTCCGACGGTAGTAATTTGCGTACTTGGCACAGGTGGTGGTTTTCCCAGAACCTTGCAGGCCGACGAGCATGACGACGCTGGGCTTCCCCTTGCTGGGGACGAAGGCGGGCTTGCCGGGGTCCAGCATGGTGCAGAGCTCGGAGATGACGGCCTGCTGGATGATGCGGCGCTTGTTGGTGCCGGCGGCGAGGGTGTCGAGGCTCACCGTCTTCCTGATGCCGGCCTGCATGTCGCGGACGGCCTAGAAGCGGACGTCCGACTGCAGGAGCGCGCGGGAGACCTCGTTCAGGCACTCCCCGAGCGCCTTCTCGTCCACCACCGTCGCGCTGCTCATCCGCGACAGCGCGCGGGTGATGCTCGTGCCCAGCTGCGCCAGAACCATCGTGGCGATCTGCGGAAAGCCGGCCGGAAGATGCTCGATCTGCTGCAAGGCAAGCCGGCCGGAGGATGCTCGATGGATCGGTCCGTGCTGGGTGGGCGTGTCTAGTTTATATAGCACTGGACGACGAGTTCAACAGTCCGAATCGAACTTGCTTAGGTGCGATTCCGAGTCGTACCGCAGTCGGAAGCTAGGCCAGACCAAGGAGTTTGATTGCTACCTGAAGACAGTGCAGAGTGACAGAGAGAAAACGTAAACCAGGAAACATGTGTTCTTGATAAGTAAACGGGAGTTAACATATCTCTCATATCTAAAAGACACGGAATTTCCCTTCGTCAAGCCTCTGGTTTTGTTTTTTCTCCACACAATTCCTTCGTCAAGCCTCCTACAGCAATTTTTCTCCTGCATCCACGCTCCCTCGCACTAATTAAGACAATCAATTAGTTACTACCCAATCAATCAGCAATAATTACACAATCAATCAACGACATTAAATCTATCGCGAAATCATACGATTCCCTGCCATCTCCGTCGATCAATCAACATTAATTACATTACACAATCAATCAGCGACATTAAATCTACCGTGAAATCATACGATTCCCTGCCGTCTCCATCGATCAATCAACATTAATTACACGGAAACAAGCTCCAAAACGGCATCTACACAACCTCGCACACATCCATCCACACAGCAGCGTAGCACCCTGGTGGGCCGCCCACGGGACCTGTCGGCCACGGCCGTCGCCGAGCTCCGACGCGCCTCCAAGGATGACCCGCTACCGCTGGTTCTCACGTGCTCCTCCACGCCCGCCTCCGCCGAGGACGCTGCTGTCGCGCTGCTAAACATCTCCATCTCGGCGCACAGACTGGGCAGCCGCCGCTGCCGCCGCATCTCCAACCTCGGCCTCCTCACGGACTGAAGCTACGCGACCGTCGCGGGCAACCCCACCGACGAGACCTCACGGCCGCCAACGCCGCCGCATCTCCGTCCCTAGCCGTCGCCACTGCGCATCTCCGTCCCGGCCGTCGCCAGTTCGGTTGGCACGTATGTTTATCCTATGTTTATTTAACTATCCATTGTAGAAGATTTATCCTATGTTCCACGGTTTCATCACAAAGTAACATTTATCCTATGTTTATTTAACTATCCATTGTAGAAGATTCAACATAGATTACACACTATAGGAAAAAGCCTAGTTCCCGACGGCCGTCTGGTATGTCGAGGGCTGGCTGAGAACCGTCAGCATAACATAGACCGTCGGCATATAGACTTTTTGCCAACGGTTTTTCCATATCGGCCGTCGACAAACATCTAGCCACCGGCATACATGGTATACGCTGAGGGCCACGTCAGTTAGGCCGTCGGCAAACATCATGCTGCCGTTTTAATGTCTAACAAAGTTCTCATATGACAACGTCGGCATATACCTTTTTTTCTTTTTCATTTCCATTTTTATTAATAGTACATTTATTTATTCTTGATTTTTTTTGCATTCTAGTTTTATTTCCTATGACTATATCATGACAAAACGTTAAGATTTTCCTTTTTTAATTTCTTATGCCGGTTTCAAAATGCGGTCAAAACGGCAGCCATTATCGTTATTACTTAGTGGTTGAATTTTGAGAAACTCTTGGTAGATCTCTGACTTATATACCTAAAAATGATTTTTACCAAAAATAAAGAGTAAACTATGAAGCAGCTATAGTTCGAATTTGACCCGACAGAATTTTGTATATTTGATGCGAGGTGGATAGAAAGCTTTTGAAAGACAACCATTTGGTTAATTGGACATAAAATGTAATATCTTTTAACATTGACCTGGTCCAATTTTGAAACAACTTTTTGGTAGGTTCTTAACAAAAAAAAACCATTTTTTGCACTTAGAAAATAAAAATTGATTTTTTTGGCAAAGAAAATGAAAACTCCCTTCGGCATCCAAGATGTTCCGAGTGTATTTTGTGTTTCGCTCGCCAAATATCTGGCGGGATATGAAAAATAAGGCGCGGACGAAAATTTCGGAAAAAACGGTGATACTAACCCCACTCTCATTCTCTCCAGATCGACGGCGCCTCTTCTGGCTGCCGCAACTCCCCTCCGCCAGCCCCGGCCCCGGCTCCTCCTCCCTCCGTCGGCCCCTCTCTCCCGAACCAGATCGACCGTCGCCGCCCCTGCTCTGCCGTCGAGAGATGTGCCGCCGCCCAAGACCTACGTCGTCGCGGCTGGTCTGCTCGCCGGCGCGCGCGTGCGTGCCTCCACGCGCGGCCCTCCGTCGAGCTGGCCGGACCGCGCCGCGCACGTGTCCTAGGGTTTCTGGGGCGGCGACGGGTCTCTGGCCACCAGGGCGCGAGCCTCGTCCACCTCGCGCTGCAGGGAGGGGTCGCCTATTCGGAGAAGGGGACGGCGCTGCGCGGCGTTTTCTCCGGCTGGGCCGTCGCTGCTCGCCGGCGTCTTTCGCGAGGGCGTCCCACGGCAGGCAGGCCGTGGACTCGCCGGACTCCACGCGAGGGCTGTCTTCCCCGACCACGGCCTCGAGCTGCTCCTTCCACCGGCCCTTCTCACTTCGTTCGTCACAGGTGGGACCCCGATCTGCTCTCCTTCCTGTCAACGCCATATTGCGGGGAGCCGGATTTGCATCTGCTGCTCTCATCTTTATTCGTAGCTGTACTTTGCGGGGAGCAGGATTCGTAGCTGCGTATCCTGTCTATAAGGTAGTTTGGGTGACCACTAGCGCTAGAGGTTTGGCTGTAGCTTGGGTGCTACTCCATATTGGTAGTAATTTATCTGCTGTACAAGTATTATACTAGCTTGTATAGATGCACAAACCTCCCTTGTTCTGATGATGCATGGTAGAATTTGTGGTGCTGTTCTTTAGATTGCAGCAAGCTTAAAAGAAGAAGCTCTCGAGATGGTCAATTCAAGAGAATATCAATGCAAGAGTATTTTCCATATTGATCATGAAAATGGTTTATGGTTCTACTTTACTTCTAGATAATAGGCCATTCTTTCTTAGACAGTTAGCTTGTTTAATTAAGCTAGTGACCATATTGAGCAAGCATGATTTTTCTAGATAATAGGCCATTCTCCCTAGGGTTATTTTCAGAGAAATAATTCGGAGCATTTTTCGGGGTTCCATAACTATGGATCAACACTATACGAGTAATGTCAGCAGTTAAGAGATCCTTATTTAAGTGTTTGTACAAAATCACAGAAAATACAGACCTCTTTGTGTCATGACAAACAAACATGCTGCTTTTATTTCCAGCTGGGAAACAAGTGGTCTAAGGCGCCTTTTACCTGTCAGCTAGAGATGGTCTAAGGCGCTAGCGCGTGTGCTGGGTGGCCAAGGATTACGAGTCGACCTGTCGCAACTTGTCGCTCGGGTACCGACAAGTAGACAAGTCGCGCGACAAGTCGTGACTTGTCGCAACTTGTCGAGGTTTTGAACTTGTCGCTGGGGTACCGACAAGTAGACAAGTCGTGCGACTTGTCGCGACTTGTCGAGCGACACTTAATCCTTGTGGGTGGCCAGCCGTAGGATTATTCAAACTTCTTCCAGTTTTATTTCATGAAAATAGCTGATGCGAAAACAGGAGTTTTAGAGTACTGAAATATGGTTCGCCAATGAGCTAATGTAGGTGTATAAGACAAGATTCGTCGGCTCACTTTCCAGTGCCATGGTTGATAAGTTGCTTCTGTTACATCCTGATACTTTGTCATGCTATCATCTGACACATGCCACACATATAACTTGGTTCTTTGAGCACTCTTAATGCATTTATCCTATGTTCTCAGGCCCCATTTGATGAAAACATAGGCGCTATTTTGATTTCCAGCGAAGAAGTGGTCAGTTGCCTTTACAAAAGGAGGTTAGTTGAAAAAAAAATCTAGAACTACTCCATTTGTTAGAAGTTGGCTAGTTTCAGATCTTTAAAACCAGTGGTACTCCATTTCTTACAAGTACAAAAGGAGGTCAGTTTTAGATCTTTAAAAGAAAATCTAAAACTAAATTTCTTACAGCAGTGAAGATGTATTCATTTAGAAAGTGGCACTGTTGCTATGGCAGGTGCTGGGAAATATTCAGTGCCTGGCAGGTGCAATACTAGAATGCGACTGAGCCATTTGGATTACCAACTTGATTGTTTTTTTTTTTGCACTTTGTTGCTGTATTGTAAGTTCACCTTCGTGATTAAGATGGACTGCAGACTTTCCATGCACAAAATATGTTTACAAAAGAGTATATCTAGGTACCACTGCCACACCTTAATTCTGCAACCAGCTCACTACCTCTCCCCGCACCTAGACTGGACATGCATTGTGTTTTTTCTTTAACAGAGATTGCTTTTTGATTTCACTCTTTCAGTGTACTTCAGAATGCCATGATGCCAAAACTTTTCTTATGTGCCATGCTGTTAACAGACTAGTTATTAACGATAGTGTAAATTGAGAAGCTCTGAAATCTTTATGTCAGTGTTCTGTATTCTAAAATACCATGCAGTTTTTTTCTCCTCAAACATGCAGCAAAATGCGTGCCGTTTTGTATCGAAAAGCCATAAATTGAGTTATAAGATTTAATGGATGGAACGAAAATGCTACAAATATTGTTGTGGCTGTATACTCAAATTTTCAGTTTGAACCTTATTTGTTTGTTCATGGTGACCTCTCTTTGAATGAACAAGCTATTTCTATGTTCGTAGATATTCAGTGTTGTAATATTTTTTATCCGATTCTAGAAAAATAGTTTTTGAAGAAGCTGGGAGAGGAATGCTGCTTCTGAAAATATAGGTGTGGGGCATGTTGCACTTGAAATTCCAGAGTTCCTTATCATATCTGAGGAATTTCTTCTTTGTCAGTCTGACATTGTATGCTCATCCTTAATCTCATTTCCACATTTCAGAAAGACCACGACCTCACTCGGATAGTTGGATAGACCCATACTGGATCAGTCGTTTCCTCCTCCAAGAACAAAGGGCGCCATAGACAAGCAACTGGTAGGAGAGGCTCATCAGGATACTCACCAAGGTACTCTCGTCAGTAATTCATCTCATGAACGTTAAATGATTCTGTTGAGTTTGCTCACCTTCATGCGGGAGGTAGAAATCAGTATGGGACATTCAGTAAATATTACTGTGTCAGCTCAAGCAGCATTGTTTCTGGTTGACTATCTTTTTTTGATGTTTGTGATAAAATAATTCTCCAATGAGTTTGTCTTCAAGACAATATCAACTGAAGAATGGAGATGGTAGAGCTTATCCAACATTGCCATTGTCTTCCATGTGAAAACCTGGCTTAGTTAGTTCTGTTTAGTATGTTCTTGTGTGCTAGCTTATAGCTTTAAGATTCTTATACTTCCTGTCAACCTGAACTTCCGTCTGTACTGATTTTGCAACAGAACCTCAATTTGTAGTCTACAGATTACAGCTGCATTTCATGTACTGGAATGAAAGACTCATTTTTGTGTGTAGGATGTGATATCTGTGGAGGAGTGCAAAGACCCTAAAGCCCCCACCAATGAAGGGCTTTCCAATTACACAGGTTTTTCACGTAGAACAAAAAATAGTAAAGGAAACACAAATCTGAACATTTATGACACCATTTTAGTAGTGCTTGTTTCACTAAGTTGTCGTCCAGTGGCATGTCAGCCTTATCAGTTCCTTACGGGGCTTCAGTTGTGCATTATGAACTGGCGATGAGAGCCCATGCAGTTTTCATGATCATGCAGCTTAAACGTGTTTGATTAGGATCTTCCAAGAAAGAAATACATGAATTCTGTAATAACTGAAGTAATGATGGAGCTTTTGCCGAGTGCAGAACCAAGAAGCAGAGAGCAAGAGGTTGCTGAGAGAAGATGGGGGAAGTCAGCAGCTACTCTGAATTTGTTTTGTTGAGAGCAAGAGGAAGTCACTTCCTGAAGCCATTTTCTGTTATCTGCAAGTTTTGCTTTGTCTGGTGAAGGGGAGGGCGAGGGTATGTTCGCTGTGGTCGGGCGCTGACTGGCTATGCGGCACGGCACACTGACCGGCTGTTTTGCTCTATGTAATACTGTTTAGGTTGCTGTAACATCGTTGAGTGGCATCAGTTTGGTATGTAATACTCGCAGGCAGACCACAAGTTGCAATAACGGCATAACCGTTTCCTTTTCAAATAGTGTAATTCTTAGTAACTTGCATTTCTCTCGAGTTAAAACTCGTGATCGAGTTGAATTGTAATTCTTTGCTTGGTTTTCTTGGTAGCTTTTACCGAGCCAGGCAACTTTGCTAGCCGCTGCTGCTTAGGGCTTAGCTCGTTCAAGAGATTCAAGAGTACCTTGATAGTTAATTACCGGCTGTAGCCGGCAGGAACAAGGTCGCCCGCAGCGTTCCTAACGAACGACGAGGCACATTCAGCTAGCATTGCTCCTACCCAGGTCAAGTTTGAACTCTGAATTGTATTCACAGGTTATGATTACGAGTTGGATATCAAACAAAATCCCAGGTTTCACAGAGCTTGGACTAGATCCTTGGGATGACCCAGGACAGCAGCCTATGTAGAAGAGAGCGGGCTCGATCCGTAGCTCGTCCATGCTCATCACGTCCACCTGAACACACGTAAACTCTGTGAATGCCCGGTACGAGACCCAGCATAGCGGCCCGTCCTCCCGCTGGTTGTCGAGGATTCGTATCAGCAGCTCGCACTTCTTGGTCACCCGGTAGTCAACGCACAGACGGCATGGTTGGCTGGCCTGCCCTCGCCTCTGTAGATGTAATTGGGGTTCCAGATGCCCTTGATGTACATGTCGCCGGCGTACATGGTGCCGATCATCGGACCCCAATATCTGATCATGAACATCGCTGCGATGGGCTCCAGCTCCTTCCTGGGAAACGTCCTGTGCTGCTTGAATGACAGGGAGCAGGTACGCCACCCCGGCACGTCAGCCCTCCGGGGAACGCCCGCTGACGAAGTCGAGCATGTCCGCCGGGTAGCTCCCTGTGGCAGGCGACCAGACCCCCGCCGACTCGCTGGCGGACTTGAGGTAGTCGATTTCGGCGAGCACGAAGGGGAATGAACCTGGCCCATGGAGCCGCTCGAAGGCGAGACGATGTTGTGCGTGAATGCACATGACAGAGGCGCAGATCACACACGAACCTGCGGCGGCAAGCAACACATGCGTATTTCCCGGCCATTGCAAACTAGTTGAGCTGGGAGGAAAGAAGAGAGGGTGGACTCACCGCCCCTGCCATCATGACCAGCTGTCTGGTATACAGGTGGACTCAGCATGAGACTCATCCATGACCAGGCCCTCGGAATAGTAGGCATCCGGCTGCCAAAGCCCAATCTTCCAAATACCCAATCCTTCAGGCTGCCGATCCAATAGCTGAACTGTGTGGAGCCACGACGGAGCGACGCCTTCGGCCCTCTCCCGGGCGAGGAAGATGTCCAATGGTGCGCGCATACCACCGCCGCTGTCTGACGTGAAAACGAAAACAGCAGAATTCGAGACTACTACACTTTGCAGTTTGCTGTCTTTCTATGCTAACAATTCAAATAACATTGAACCCAGTTCATCAGTAGCATCAAACACAAAACAAGTTCTAGTTTGCTGTCCTTCTAAGCCTATAATTCTGAAAAAAATAGAACTATATCATTTCACAATGTCTCATGACTCATGAGTTCATATGCTCCCGCCCGAATACAAAAATCGAAACAAATAGTATATCATTTCACAAAATTCTGAAAAACAATGTTAATGAATATATACAAGTGTCCTACTTAAGAGCAAAGTTTCATGGTGAAATGACATTTGTGGTGCTATGTTAAAAAAAATATCAGTCAACACAAAGCACCATACATGTAATTTCATCATGAAACTTAGCACATATTTAGAACACTTGTATATATATTCTTCACCGTTGTTTTTCAGATTTTTTTTTGAAACGTTTTACTATTTTTTTGATTTTTATTCGGGCAGGAGCATGTGAGCCCGAGAGCCAAAATGACTCTCCCGAAGAATAGGCTAAAATTATAGGAGGTGGTGTTTCGACTCACAATAGTAGATGCTCCCATTATAAAAAATGCATTTTAAATGTTAAAAGATTCATAAAAATCGGGTTTCCATCCGAACATTTAATGCTCCGACACAAAAGATTGTTAAAAAAAGCATTTTTGTCGCGTGTAAAAAGACATATTTCACCAAAATGGCTTGAGTTTTGGAGAGACATTATTTGGTCTTTTTTACACTACCACAAAAATATATCTTTTTCATGAAATTTTGTGAGCGATCCTAGAATGTCCGGATGTATATGCTTAATTCTTTTTTTCATTTTTCTTTTAACATTTGAAATGCGTTGGAATAGATGGTCCTACGAGATAAAATGGATTTCCGAGAATCTTTCAAAAGGCTGAATTTCGGACTTCTTCACCACAAGACCAAATGAATTTCGGACTTTTTTCAGACATCAACCGTCAATAAACTCATTTACCGCAATGTTTTCGAGAGGCATGTCTATAGACGACCGGTTCAGCACAAAAGAGCAGAACTGACCTGCTGTCCCAGTGACCTCTGCTTCAGGCTCGACGGCGGTGTTGCAGCACTCTGCGTCAGCTTCGCCCTGCGCTGCCGTGACGCTGTCGCCATGGTCGGCGCCCGGCGCTGTGGTGATGCCGTCGCAGGGGTCCTCCGCTCCTTGTCCTGAGCGCTGGGGCATAGTGACGCCGACACATGGCTTCTCCTCTCCATGGCCGGCGCGAGGCGGCGGCTGTAATTGATCCAAAAGAACTTCGATCAAGAGGCGTAGGCCGTAGAAGACAAGAAAACAAGAAAAGAAGAATTCGAAAGAACTGTGAGAAACTGCGGTGAACTCACCCCCGTGCCGACCTCTCCCCCGAAGGCCTCCGCCTCCTGCTCGACGCGGAAGATAAGGCCATCGTCTCTGTTACCGTCGTAGGCGCACAGTTGATCTACCGAGAATCAAGCAATCACAGCACGATGACGACACCGAGATTTGTTAACGCAGTTCGGCGAACTCGCCTACATCTGCGGGGCATGACTACGGGCGCACCTCCCCATTGATGCCGCTGCACCGGCCGCCTTGGTCGCCGGCACAAGCCGCCGGCTCCCCTTGCGCGCTGCTGCTATCAAGTTGTCATGGGCTACACGTGTGGTGCTCCCCTCATTATATGGGAGACCCAGGTTACAAGAGTTCGACTCGAACACTACTCGTACCTATCCACACCTAATACAACTCCAAGTCCAAACCTAACCCAACACGTACACAATATTTGACACAAACACAACAAACTCCACCTTGGCGAATATTGTCCGCCACCTTGAGTTCGTCCAAGCGTCAAACCTTCATGTACTCCGGACTTGGTTGTCTCCATGAGCTCCGCTGCTACTCCCAGACTCCACGTGACTCCACCTGCAACTGCAGTCCCTTCTTCCCGCTTCAACATTATCACACACCGATCATTGATCTGCGTGAAAGTGCTTCCAAGTTGAAGGAATTTCACCGTCGCCTTTTAGTCACCTTGAGTCAAATTCGCAGTCGTCTCATCCTGGATAGTCTTCTAATGTCCCACAGCTGTAGCACTCCGCCTCCTTCTGTATCTAGTCATCCGCACTTTGCCATGTGCACTGAACATCATAGAATATACGGCCATGTACCCTCCACGCTTCCGACATTTCAGACTCTCCAACACTTTCTCAGATTCCCTATGGCCGACTCTGGTCTATCACCTGACATGTCAATATCCATAGACCCAGTCACCAACTTGAATCCGATACTCGTCAACACTGCTTCAGCACCCCTGCACACGTATCTGACCATATGTCTGACCGCCTGTGCCCTGGTCTGTCGCTGTGTCCCGTGCTTACCGCACGCCTCGCCGCTATTACTGCGTCGAGCATCCGCAATCTTGGCCAAGATCTACTGGGTCGCGCACCCACACCATCTCAGTCCCCACTGCAGACAACCATCAGTCAATCCCGACCGATGCCGAGTTCCACGTATCTCTCGAACCCTGACGTCCAGTCCGACCAACGTGCTTCTCGCCTTCCCGCTGACTAGGCTTCGACTCTCCGCTAGCTTACGCCGCAGCCCCTCCATCAGCCGAGTGAAATCTCCGCCAGAGACTCCAGCTCCACATTCAACATGACTCCTTGGTAGATGATCAGTCCACCCCGCGCCCCGCCTACCTCAAGATCCCATAAGCGCTCCATCTTGAATCAGCCCCGCGCCACCGCATGTCGAAGCACGCATAACCATGCGCCACGTGTTTCCACGCCACGGAATTCGGACACCATCAGCCATCACGCTCCTACGTCGTTGTCGCCGATCTTCACCGTCTTCTGTCCGACCGACATCCTGTCGATCTGTCAGACTGTCCAGTCCGACCCAGCCGAACGTATCCGACTGCACCCATGCTCCACCCTGTGCCCAGTCCACCTTCCGCGCACTGTCCGACACCCTGTGTATGCATGATCCTCATGACACGCTCCAGCACGTCGTCACTTGCCGCATCCAGTCCATCTTGATCAACTTGGTCCCATGCTACTTCATCGAGCGTCGCCCATACAACGCTCGGATCAAATAAACTTGACCAAACCTTGTCAATCTTCCTGTGAACCCTGCGACTCCGCGTCTTGTATATACCGCAGCCATCCCATACACAAACAGTATACCGAGCAAAGAAATCTCCAAAAGAATATCCTTGGTGCCTTCCGGATGCACGTAGCAAAGAATTGCATGCTTCTAGAAAACAGCCATGCACCATCCTCTCCTCACCTACAGTCCAAAGCTCCTTTGATCCGTCCTTTATTTTCTTTTACTCCATCACGATAGCATGCATGCAACTACATCTGACGCATCCTTTTTTTTCCTTAAACAAATCTCCAAGCTGTTATTCCGGTCGATCTAAGCACAACGTCCGTGCCTGGCGCCCTGGACTTCTTCCGCGCTGCGAGCCAAACGTCTGGTGATCGCCACATCGGCATCTACGCCCCAGATGGGCTCCGCCTGGGCCAGGCCCTGCCGCTGATGCCTTCTGTGCCGGACACCACACACGATCAATCGATCCGTGTGCAACGCTGCTACACCTCTACGCGAGCCTGCGCTCCTGCTGTCCTGCACGCTGTTGTCGCTACCGTTACGCAGCACCAACGCCGCCCCGCCACGATCAATCTGTAGCAACGACGCGTGACGGCCGCCTGTAGCCTGCTTCGCCCGATCTCGCGAGAACACCACGACCGATTAAATAGCCTTCTGTGCTCCTCTGACTGCTTCTTCGGATCTCGCCGGAATACCGACGACGACCATCCATCCTCTAGATCAACCTTTCGACGCCTTCAACCTCGCTCTCGCTCTGATACCAATTGTTACCGTCGTAGGCGCACAGTTGATCAACCGAGAATCAAGCAATCACAGCACGATGACGACACCGAGATTTGTTAACGCAGTTTGGCGAACTCGCCTACATCTGTGGGGCATGACTACGGGCGCACCTCCCCATTGATACCGCTGCACCGGCCGCCTTGGTCGCCGGCACAAGCCGCCAGCTCCCCTTGCGCGCCTGCTGCTATCAAGTCGTCATGGGCTACACGTGTGGTGCTCCCCTCATTATATGGGAGACCAAGGTTACAAGAGTTCGACTCGAACACTACTCGTACCTATCCACACCTAATACAACTCCAAGTCCAAACCTAACCCAACACGTACACAATATTTGACACAAACACAACAGTCTCCGACGCCCGCCTCCTCCGCAGCCCTGGCTCCTCCATGGGTGGTGACGTCTTACGGATTGAACAATTGGTGACCAAGGTTAGAGAAGAAGAAGAAGGTGGAGGAGGACTAGAGGAGGCGAACTAACCAGACTTCTTTGCCGAGCACCAGCTCGACGGAATTACTAGAGGCGGCGGCGCCGAGCCCCAGCACCTCCTCGGCGGCGTCGCTCCCGGCGTGCTCGTGGCGGAGCAAGAAATCCTCCCCGAAGCAGGAACGCGTGATGGCCTGCACCTCCGCCACTCGGTGGTAACCTGGAGGCGCCGCGCCCGTGGTGGGGAGGTAGCGTCCGTAGACGGCGCTGACGGAGCGCCGGTCGCCGTTGCAGATGTGCTCGGTGACAGCCACGCTCTCCGACGCCCCTCGCTCGCGCTGGGCGATGCCTGCAACGCCCTCGTAGCCGTGGAACCCCTCCATTGCTCCCCCAGGGCAAGCTTGCTCTAGTTGGATAGCCGCGGTCGGGGACGGTGGGTTCTTGGTTTCTTGGTATGGGCGCGAGGAGGAAGAGGCCGTTGAGGCGGTTGAATTTTGGGCGAAGCTGGAGAACCTGACCTGTGGGACCGACCCACAGTAATCCTGTATCGAGCTATACCGTTCGTGAAGTATTGTTGGAAATTATTCATGTAAATTCCCTGAAAGTGGCTGCATTTTGTTTTACTGGACGCGGCTAGGCTCGCCTGACCAAAATTCTTGGTAGATTTCCCTACCCTTCCTCCTTCTTCTTGTACGGTGAGACCCCTCAACTATTCAAATCGCTATCTTTTCGCCCGCGGTTGGCGTGCTGCCGTGCACCACCCCGACCTGCTCCGAGCTTCTCCTTCGTCGACGTGACACCACCCCGGTCAACCCTCCAAGACCGGCATGCTCGCCTCAATCGCCGCCAGTGACGTCCGTGGCCGCTCCGGCTTTCTCTATTCCGTGTCACCGTCATCGACTCTGGCTCCGGCTCTTCGTACTCCTCGTCTTCGTCATTGAATCAGGCTCCACCTCCTTTCTCGCTCAGCGCACAATTCTTGGCGCGCCGACCAATTGCTAAGGATTTCGACCGGGCGCTACCGCGCTATGAAATTTCTCGGTCAACCGTAAACTAGCAAAAGTACTTCGATCTCATCAAGTATAAGTGCAGTTCAATCGACCATCCCACCGTGGAACCTTTTACTTTTGTGAACAATTCCAACAATACATTAAAAATAATCAATATTAGTATAAAGATGCCAAATATTAATAAAAATTACAAATAGGTCCCTAGATCACCTAGCAAGGACTATAATCACTGAAGTGGGCAGAAGGCACTTAGGCACGCCGCCATCCACACGCCTCCCCCCTTAGATCTGGGTAAAACTTGTCGTAGTAGAGCTGTGTGTTTGGTTTGAGTCATGAGGTAGAATGTAATGGGTCCGTCCTGCACCTGGGTCATATTCTCGTGTTTGGTTGGAGAGGGAACCGGAACTAACTGATTCCCAGAAAAGGAATATACCTATAATATGCTGAACCCACCGATTCCTCCAAATCGGAGGAATCACCTGGTCCTGGTCTCTTTAGCGATTAAAAAAAGAAAACTGCTCTCAGTTCACCGTCCTGCTCTTTCTCACCTGATCCTTTTTCCCCATCATCACCCGAGCGCCACCACCCCGCCGCTACAGCTCCTCGGCCACTCACCTCGCCGACGTCACAGATCCTCCGCCGCTCAGCTCGCCGGCGCTGAAGATCCTCCGCCGCTCCGCTCGCCGACGCTGCAGCTCCTCCGCCCCTCGCCGGCGCAGCAGCTACTCGGGCGAACGAGTTCCCCGATTCGCATCCCTGAGTGAGGCCAAGCAGTAGGGCACGACTGCGGTGCCACGATGCCACCGATTTTGGTCGCGGCCCGCTACTGCACCTGCAGATCCTCCCATTACAGCCAGCGACGATGATCGATCTTGTTGTTGCTGAAGCTTCTCCGTATTTTATAGGAGTTTTTCTTTGAAATGAATTGCTGTGAAATTTTACAGGAATTGTTCCTTTCCAGGCTGTGCTGAACCGAATCCATAGTTGATGATTCTATATTGACAGACTTCCAGATGTTATATTGTGTAGTTTGACAGATTTTGACGATATATTTCAAAGTTTTATTGTTTGCTAACAAATGCAATGTTACAATAGTTGATGATTCTACTTATACATCTGTGAGGGGTAATCTCACCATTTCTATGTAAAAGGTGAGCTGAACCGAATCCATTCCATTCCACCTCTCCAACCAAACACTAAAATAGAATCATCCGATTCCACCGAATTCTAGAACCAAACACAAGAATGGAACCAAACACAAGAATAGAATCATGACATTCCATTCCATTTAGTTCCCAAACCAAACACACAATTATAGTAGACATACGGGAAGTCGTCATGCTAAGCCTCCAAAGAACTTTTATTATGCACTCTGGGAAAGTTTCATCTTATTTGTACTTGAGGTTTGTGAATAAGAAGCATGTTAAGTTTCTGTCCCAAATTTTGAACTCAAAATTCAAACTTCCTAGAAAACTCTGAAACAACTCCAGTACTTATTATCCATTCTAGGAAAGTTTCAGCTTGTTAAATGCGGTTTGTGAACAAGAAGCATTTTAAGTTTCTGTCCCAAAGTTTGAACATTTTTTTTTAAAATTTCCAAGAAAAAAACTAAAAAACTCCAGTAAACCATATACATTGTATTATGCATTGTGGGAAAGTTTCAGAATATTTGTACATACTGTTTTTGAAAAATAAGCGATTTAAGCTCTCAAATGGACTAGCGTTGTCCATCCGATCAGGATTGGTGGTGGATTGCAGCGGTAATTCGCTGTGAGACTTCATTGAACCAGTAACGTTGCACATGCAATGCACGTATCTACTAATCCTTAAATGTTTGAAGTATATTTTTAATTCAAAGAACAAATATATGTCTGGATTATGTAAAATCTCTTATTCAATTTTATAAATTATATCTTATTCAAGTAAGCCAACTAATCATGTATGTGCGTATTGTTTTATCTAGAAGGTAAACTATAACTTGTTGGAAAATGTTATTCCCTTATCTATAAATTTCAAGTTAATAGTTGACATTTGCTTGAAACCGCATGACAGTGGTGTTTTAAATAGTAGTTTGGTTAAATAATTTTATAAAGAAGGAGAAAAAATGGGGAGGGGCATTTTGCCTCCCGAGCTCATATGCTCCTGCTTCAATTAAAAAAAATAGTAAAACATTTCAAAACATTCTGAATTTGTTTGGTGATGAACATATATGAATTTTTTTACATACGTGCCATATTTCATGACATGTGTGGTGCTCTATACAAAAACACAAAATCAGTGCTCATTACTCAGGAAAACCTAAGACAGAGATGTATAAGGGTATTTACAAGAAATGCTAAAGATTTGGAATTAACCACTATCATGAAAGGCAAAAAGGTCGTGTGTACCTAGTGCTGCAACTAATTGAGGTTAAAGCTGGAAACGCTGTAGTGTTCATAAGATCTACTCCCTCCGTTTTTTAATATAAGATGTTTTAGCATTTGTCCACATGCACATGTACACAAGTGTATGTAGACATGTATTAATATGTAGGTTCACTCACTTTAGTGTGTATCTAGACAACATGTACAACATCTAAAACATCTTATATTAAAAAACGGAGGGAGTAGTATACAGAAAAATCTGGAAACACTTGCTCGCCCCTCCTTTTTCTCTTAAAAAGAAAAATACGGCAAGAAAATTGATTGCCACGAGTTAGCCTCAAGTTCTGTCATCAAACAGACAAGCCGTCCTCTGATTTCCTGAGCCAAGAAACAGAGCATCTTGTCCCGAGGCATGATGAACAAAACAGAGCACGAGCCAGTCTAAGTTCAGACTATGAAGTAGCGAGCTCTTTTCCTGATTTTGGCCTCACCTTCGGATGTCGCTTCAAAAACTTCAAAAACGTACTAAGTACAACATTACGTTCCAACAGTTACGTCAATGGAATTTACATGTTGGTCAGATGCTTCGCAATCTCAATTCTGGTAGGTCGAAGGTGTACCCCTTGAGTTAATTGCAGAAACCTACGAACAATTGAGGTTAGGGCTACAAAAAAACTACCACTTTACGAATTATTTGCAGAAACCACTGTTTTCGAGGTGATGCGTTGCAAGAATCACTGATTGGCAAGTTGACACGCTCTAAGTAAGAATATGACAGGCGGGGCCCGCTGTCAGGTCCACGTGGCAGCAGGAGATAATTGCAGAAACCTACGACAATTGGGGCTAGGGGTACAAAAAGTTACCACTTTATGAATTATTTGCAAAAACCACCGTTTTCGGGTTGATACATCGCAAAAAACACTTATTGGCAAGTTGACACGCTCTACGCAAGAAGCCCTCGTGCGTAGGGCCAGGAGGGAGCCGTCGTGGAACCGCCGACCGCGTCCCGCTGAGTCTAGCGCGTGCCCTGCGCGTGCTCGCCACGAGGCAGCTGACGACCGCGGCGCCGTCATCGTACAGCGTGCCCCGCGCGTGCTTGCCATGAGGCAGCCGTCTAGGTGCCGCCAACTTCTATGGAGCCACATGGGCACGGCGGCGGCACCCTCGGTCACGTTGTAGTTGCTCCGGACGGAGGCGGTGACCAGTGCGCATCGCGGCCTCGCCCTCGGCGGGCTTCCTCTGGCGCGACATGAATGCGGAGGCGACGCACGGCCGGCGTGCAGCACGAAGCGGCCGGAGTAGCGGCGATGAGAGAGAGCAGGTGGCTGGCGCTCTACTGTAGACAAGGAAGATGACTGCGCGCTTGCGCCCCGTGCATATATTTTTGGTTGTTTTAAGTTCCTTCGAATATTAAAAGAAACCAAAATTTATAAGCAGTACAATGTGTGTCCCCTTGACCGTTTAATCATGTCACGTGGACTTGATGGGGCCCGCCTGCCATATTCTTAATTAGAGCGTGTCAACTTGCCAATCAGTGCTTCTTGCGACGCATTACCCGAAAACGGTGGTTTCTGCAAATAATTCGTAAAGTGGTAGTTTTTTCCCTTGACCCCAATTGTCGTAGGTTTCTGCAATTAACTCATGCCACGTGGACCTAACAGCGAGCCCCGCCTGTCATATTCTTAATTAGAGCGTGCCAACTTGCCAATCAATGCTTCTTGCGACGCATTACCCCGAAAACGGTGGTTTCTGCAAATAATTCGTAAAGTGATATTTTTTGTATACCTAGCCACAATTGTCGTAGGTTTCTGCAATTAACTTCCCTTCTTGCGCAAAGTAACTTTTGGAATAGTTCATTTCTCTGCCGATCAAGGAAATTAAACAACATGGATGATAAACGAGAAGAAATCGATAGCTATCCTACAATCCGGAAAGTGTCTTTGCTGATCCAAGAAATTAAACAACATGGATGATAAAGGAGAAGAAAACGATAGCTATCCTACAATCCGGAAAGTGTCTTCGCCTCCCGAGCACCAGTGATAAAAAATTCAAAAACATTATTTATAAGTTTTAAAAAACTGAAAAGAATCATGGATATAGCCAATGATATATGCCGCAAGCGCGAAATAAATAAATTTCAAACACGTTGTATTTTGGGCTACACGAAAATGACAAAGGTTTCGATCTAAATATAAATATTTCAATCTCCAATTTTCTCATTTTCGTGTAGCCCAAAATACAACGTATTAAAATTGATTTTTTGCACCCTTATGGGATACATAATTGGCTACGTCCGTGATTTTTCTTCAGATTTTTTAAAAACTCATAAATAGTGTTTTCGATTTTTTTTAAATAATCGGTATCACCGCTGCTCGGGAGCACCAAATCTCCTCTCACAATTGCAATCCTAAATATTTCTATACAATTGTTGCAGTGTAGTATGGAAGAACTCCTTTTTGTGCTCCTCCTTGCCACACACAAATTCTTCGTCGCTTGGGTGCAAGATCTTGGATTCAGCTGGACAAAATGCACAGCTGCTTCTGAAGGCGCACAAGGGCTTTTCTGTGGTCGTAAATAGAGAGGGAGACAGAGTTAGCTACAAGATTGGCCCACCCAGCTGCCTAATATGTATGCAATCAAGTAGTCAGCACAAAGTTGGGAGTTGAGAGGACTGTAAGATAAACTTTGATACCTAAGATGGAGCATGTTTCAACTACAAGTTAGCATGAGCATCTATCGAAGCGTAGCTCGGCAAAGAAGCTCTGCATCACAGCGGGGTCGTCATCCTTCCGGCGGGCCGAGAAGCCAACATGGTACCACAAATGTTCCCTGAAGCCTATGCAGGCGGCCTTGGTCTCCGACTGGACATGATACTGGAACTCGGCGCCCTGCATCAGACGGAGTACTATCATCTAGCTAGTCCAATTGGGAATGAACTGGCCAACTGGGGTGGAAACAATACTAGTCGCGCGTACCGGGTTGTTGGAGTTGTAGTGTTGGATGGCACGGTGGACAAGCCTGGAGATGAAGCGGGCGTCGGTCTCTCTGTGTCAGGCAGGCAGACAAACAGTCAGGGTCAATTGTTAATCAACACGAGTATATATTGTCTAACTGATTTAATCTCGTTAAGAACAAAAATTAGAACACTTGGGACTCCATGGAAGCAAATCTGTAGGAACTGAGAACTGATGATGCAGGTAGCACATAGTAGACATACTCTTGAGTGGGCTTGGGGCGCGCAGCGCTTGCTCTGTCCACGAAATCTTGAAAGCCTGCTGGATCGTATTCCAGTTTAGCAAACATCTCTGGTGGCATAGGGCGGGTCATGTAGTCCAGCGGGAAGGAGCTGCAATCAGAATCGCGGGCAGCAGGGGAAGACAATAAGGATCCCATCGACGATCGATCCTAGCTGCCAGGGGGCGCAAATCGATGGGATTGGGGATTGCGATGGGGCTGGAAGCTATATATGCGGGCGATGGGAGCTACGTGAAGAAGGAATTGATCCTAATCCGAATCGAACTGGGATCGGAGACGCGAGAAATAGGCTGGATTGGTAGCGCGGGAAATTGAGAGGAGGGGATCTGTAGTGAGCGAGAGAGAAGATGAGCGTGAGCCGCCAAGACAAGACTGGTTGGTTGGGTCAACGGGGGAGCGAGGCTGGTGTGCCGTGGGCGTGATTTCGACACTGCAAAAGGACCCCACTTTTACTTTGGACAGCCCTCAGCCCGAGCGATGCAAATGTTCCCACGCCGTCCGATCCGCGCTGATGCGTCCGTCACCTGCCTCCTGCATCTTAGGGTATAAGGCAACTTCAACGGGGGGCGACCCAAACTGATACGAAATATGTCTGTGTTTTATCCGTTTGAGTCGTTAAATTAAGGAGTATCGGACATAAAATTTGGTGACTGCCGCGATATGCTCTAAGCCTCGGCGACCCTTTGAAGGAAAATCTGAGCTAGAGGGGAGCAAATTGTCGCTGCAAACCCTCATGGGTCCCAACCGAGCGACTAAGGTGTTGGATTGAAAAACGACAAGTGTTGTATATCTTGTTTTCAGTCGGCCTCTTTCCGATGCTGGTTGTCCATCATCCATGTTCCGGAGGGTACACGAGGACATCTTTCGTGTAGACATGAACACATTTTCAAGGACAAAAAACCATCTTTACGGCTCTTAATGGTTTTACTCTTGTTTTTCATCCCCTTGATGTAACTTGTCCTTAGGGCTGCAGTTCTTCTACCTTTTACTAATTTATAAAATTGGCGCCCGAAAGTAGTAACTCGTTAACCCATTAGCGCCCGTCGACGGCGCCACGGCGAGGTCTGCGGCCGCCACAACGCCGCCGCCTGCCGGTTCGGCAATGCCGGCTCCAACATCGCATCCGAGGGGTCCTCCGTACACTGGCGCACGACGTCTTCCCCCTCTCGTCCTACGGATCCTGCCTCGCCAGCGCGGCCGCGCCGGCGCCGCGGGACCCGGACGAGGCATGGCTGCGCAGCCGCGCGCACCTCGACGCCGACGGAAATTGGGGTGAGATTGAATTTGCAATTCTTTATCTATTTCTTGCAGGTTTGGCTTCTTACGTTCTTCTTTGCGACCATCATCTCTTGTTTTCTTGCAGTGCACCGGCACCGGCGAGGACGTGCTGTTGCAGCGCACCGGCAAGCGAACCGAGACCGGCACGAGCTATGGAGACACCTTCGTCTTCATGGACAGGGATTCAGGTGAACTCTACACTGTTCTCTATATACCTCTAACTCCCTAATTAATGGAAATTCCTAAAACTGTGACAGACAATCAGCCTGAAAACACTTTTACTGAAACTTCTGTATCCCAGCAGTTGCTAATATATTTCTGTTTAAACGTGGAAGTAAACTTTTTGGCCTTGTGGATTTTCACTTCTGTTTACAGATGCTAAGAAAGGAGTAAACTAACGGATCTAAAAACGGATAAATTGGTGAAATATGCTCTCCTGTGTTGAATAACCTGTTAGAAAAATTCAGGTTGTATCATACGAAGAAGCTAGTTTATGCACGGATATTCTTGGTACTGTTAGTTTGTCCCTTCCTCTGGTTTTCTCGGCGATAAAAATACAATTTTGTAGGCTTGAAGTGCGCTTATGCAGAATTATGTTGGTTTCTGATTCAATCATTTCCGTACAAGTAGCTGAAACAGTTGTAGTCTGAAACCTTTTTTTTAAAGGGAGTCGTGTACAAGATCAACCAGATGAAGAACACACACGCACGAACACAAGCACATGCCACTCCAAACACGGCGACCAAGGCACCACCACGCACACCACGCACCGAAGTAGGAAGCTTAGCCAACCTTGTTGAGATGCCGCAGAAGCCATCCGACGCAGGCGCCGGAATCTTGACGCTGAACGAGCATCGGCGCCGAGCCGCCGCCAGACTACCATCGCCGCCTCACGCCGGAGACGAAGATGACGGCTCCACCCATCTTCCGCAAGGCCCACCAAGAACGCCGACGAAGGAGAGCACCGCACCTGCAAACTCCCAGCGGATTTAAGCAAAAGCACCGCCTCACACGCCGGCGAGGGTAGAAGAACCCCTAGAACCAGAGCCGCCACCGCCACCACGGACGCCGGCTCGAGGGGAGGCACTCCGCGGCTCCGCAGAGCAGCAGATGCGCCAGAGACGGCAGATCTGCCCAGAGCCTCCGCCGGAGCACCGAGGGCAGAGGAGAGGACCGCCGTCTCCAAAAGCTTCTCCGACCGCGTCTCCACCTCCATAGCGCCGCCGGCAAGCAACCCACGCACACCTAAGCTATATACACGCCGGGATCCGTCGATTCCCCGTCCTCCTGCCGCCGGAGCGGCCGCGGAGGGCGAGGGATCGAGCGGATCGCCGGCGGCGAGCTTGACCGCACGGGTTCGCCCAAAAATCGCCCTTGTTCACTGTAGAGGTGGGGAACGAGGGAGGGGTCCAGGTGTTTTACTTTTTAATATTGACTCGTAGACATAACAAAAGAAAGTTGTTTTTTGGTAGTTCGAAGTGTAGACATAACGTATTTTTTATGCTTGCAAGGGACGGTGACCTAGCAGCGTGGCTGAAGGTGGCGATGGCCTCATATCTCGAAACAAGCAATGAGGAATCTGAAGGCGCGGATAATTGCTTGTCCATTTCATTTTTACAAAGACAGATTTAGTTAATAAATTACACTTGTCCGCCTTGTTTTCTACACTCTACAGCTCCCATATTTCGAGCATGTACGACTCTGTTCTGTTGTTTCAGTTCCACTTCCACGCACCATAGTACTAGTCCTACTCCATCCCTGCTCTGGCACCACTGTTACTAACGCATTCTTCAGTATCACATCTGTCTATTTATCTTCTCATAAGCCTCGGACACTTGCATCTCTAGTGCCGGTACATCCGTGAGCACAACTCTGAACTCTTCTCCATAACTCTCCTCAGGCAGACATGAATAGTCTGTTCTTCTTAACATCTTCAACTCCAGAGAAATCCCTGCACCGACTTCTGTCCGTGCCGACGTCCGTGGCGCCTTCGGGGATTATTATCCTTCTTGTTTGGGTAGGTCCGTAGGTGCAACTACAACAGCAAAAGAAAGCAGTGAAAAGATACAAATGCTTAGAAAAAACAGACTAACATAGGCCAAAGTACCCAAAAAGAAGCAGACATGAAGTGGTCATAAAGCTCGAAGTTTGGTAAGCTTAATCAGCGCTCGATAGCTCGACTCGTTTGAGCTCGGCTCGTTTTCTTAATGAACCGAGCTGAGCAACAATTTTAGCTCGTTAACACTAACGAGTTAAACAATCAATCTAACGAGTTTCACGAGCTACTCGTTAAACTCGTTAGTATCATCGCAGGAGCTACAAATCTGCATGGCTGACCTTATAGTGTAGCCCATCTAACATTAATATGCAAATAACACATCAGGAGAACAAAAATCTTCTCTATATGGACAAAAAAAATGTTGCTCCTGATGCTTACTTTGATAGCTTACTTAATTAGCTGAATACTCTAATACATCTTCTTAACGAGCTTTAACGAGTTGCTCACGAGCGCTCGCGAACATATAACGAACCGAGCCAATCTTTACATTTAGCTCGTTATCCTTAACGAGCTTAATGATCCGAGCCTTAATGATCATGAGGCATAACGAGCCGAGGCTTAACGATCTAAGCAGCTCGTTAATCCAGCCCTGAGACCAAATCCCTGGCTAGCATAGAAGAACAGGAGAGAGCAGGAAGCCTTGCATGTAGGGGAAGCAGGCGAAGCTCCTCGGCACCTGCAGTCCTTGACAACTCCAGCTCAGCCAAAATGAGATCGACCATCGTCTGGCTGTCTGCCCGGGCATTCACAAGCACGCGGTCATTTTTTGTCCACCACTTGGTTTGTCACTTGTACTCCTGCAGCATGTCCGTGACATCCTTGATTTGCCTGCCAGACCCTCGATGATACCTCAAGGATCTGGCAGGCAAATGAAGGATGTGATGAACATTAGCAAATTGCTTGGTGGCATGGCCCTGGGTGGGAATTCCAAACAAATATTGGACTAATCAGATGTTTGGCTACCAAAGAGATCTATCTTGGTTGTCTGCTATGCATCACGGACACTCTAAACTTAATTCCAATGGAACACATTCTTGAATTTTGCTTTTCTCCAAAATCTCACATGATCTATCTTGGTGAATGAATATCTATCATACTACTGCTCAAAACAACCTCTATCCTACGGAATAGTGGGGGTGCTATCCCTGAAGAAACATATTTATATAGAGTTGTTGTTTGTCCCATTACATGGTTTCCACATTTTGCCGGTCATGCATTTTGTAAAGGAATCTCTGTCATGCCAGAACCGTGAGAGTGATATTCTTGAAGAAACATGCACTCATGAAGAGCTGATGTTGGTGACAATTACATTATCACACACTTGGTGTTCATGCATTTCACCTCGACCAAAATGTTTGCAGGTATCTTAATTGTATCAACACACACGATGGATGGATTTCTCAAAAACAAAACAAAAATAGAAATGCATGTAATAAGTGCAATAAAAGTATCACCATACAATAGAATGCGGATTTAAGATTGAATTCAGCTTGTTAACCTCGAGAAAATAAACGCCGGCAGTCACAAGTTATCCATGCGAAATGTTCTGATTTGCACCGTAAAAGAATCATGCAGCACAACCACTCACAACAAACTCATGACTCCATCCTATGTGTGGAGGGTTGTTATCCTAGAGGTAGATTCTATCTAAGCTTTTGATCGTTGATTGTTTTGTGGCTAGGCCCGCTATCCTCGAGGATCGACAGGTGATTATTTGTGACCTGATGATCACTTAAATGCTTCCTATACCAGTACTCCCTCCGTCTCAAAATATAAGGCGCCCTTAAATTTCGCTGGTCAACGACATATAAGTTTGACCATAATTTATACTTAGAATATGTCCAAAAAATTAGTATAATGATATATGAAAAAAAAAAGCGAGACAAATCCAACGATACCGTTTATACATTGTCAATCCATATATTTTACTACATATTAGTGGTCAAAGTCGAGCATCGAAGAATAGCACAAAAATAGCGCGTCTTATAATTTGGGACGGAGGGAGTATAAATTAGCACAATGCCCATGCTTCACTTAAAAATTGTCTCTCACAACACAAATCCAGTTTGATTCTTTTCTGTAGTTGGCTATAGTTGATAGTCTGAACTTGAGGTTAACTCGTGCCCTGTATGTTGGCGTCAGCAAATCACATAAGTAAGAGCGTGTGCACATTGCATCAATGAGTCTTCTTGCATTTTCAGCTACAACAGAGGGGAATACGTACTGGACTAGTAGTACCTGTACTGGTTGTGATCAAAGCGAGTGAATCTCGGAGCTTCAGCTGAAGCTGGAGGTGTCCAGATGGCTCGGAGTCACTGCCGCCGGTGCACCGTCAGGTTGCTCGAAGAGATAGGCGATGATACAAAATTCCTTCAGCAGGGTGAATGCTACAGCATATTTCTGCATTGCATGCTCAATAGTATTTCAGAGTGGAGCTCCCGTGTTTTGGTTTCCCTTATGAATGTGCAAACACCGGAAAAACTACATTTCAGTTCACTTCGTGATACTGCTTTCGACCTTCTGCAGGGGAAAACCAGACTAGGACCACCACCAAAGGGGAACCAGCGCCGCCGACCACTCCCTCCCACCTCCCTCCCGCCGGAGCACGAGCGCCGCCGCCCCGACTTCCTCCCTCGCGGCGGACAGAGAAATGACTCTCTCGGTCGCTCTCTCATCCGTACCTACCCCCTTCCCCACCTCCACCTCCGACGCTGTTACCACCGCGCCGCCGGCTTCTCCGGCAACTCCGGGGCGCTGCGAGGGTTTCGGGCTATCCCCTGACCTCCTTGGAGTCCGCTCCATAGCAAGGCCGAGCTTCAATCCTACCCTGGCGGTACTTCGCTCGGATTTCCATGGATCCAGAGCGGATTCCGGGGGAGCCGAGCTCACCGGAGTGGGAGAGTGCAGTGGCGCTGCTGGAGCTATTGAGGAAGGCACCGATCGGGGGCGAGACGGTGCGGGCGCTAGCGAAGCCGCTCGAATCGAGGCAGGCGGAGATTATGGCGCTAGTGCAGCTCTGTCATTCTCGGGGATGGGAGTTTATCCTGCGGAGAGATGGATATGGGATGGTGTTCAGGGCATTTGCGGTCAGGAAATCGACTGCGGCGTCGCTTCAGCGGGCTGCTTCTCGCCGGGAGCGGTGCCGAGTCAGTCGGTGATGGTCATGGTGCTGCGCAAGGGGAATCCACTCCGATTCCTGGCGGCCATGAGCAGATCGCAGACTGCGAGCCCACACCGCATCCACGACTGACGTCTTCAGTCGATCCGAGTGCGAACGAGGTAGATTTCGAGTGGGAAACCGAGATTGTAGGCGAGCAATTGGGAGAACTGCACAATCAAGAGCAGTGAAGGTGTCCTTGTGCAAGCGTTTGTCAGTTGCAGACTATGATCCCTTGGAGCTGATTCTGACAGAGAGCTCTACTGCTCGGAATTCAGGAAGGATCCCCATACTGCGTTCTCCAGCTGCAAGGAAAAAAGGTTCGCCATCTATCGTTTTCGATTCAGGTGGTGGTTTCAGGTTGCTGAATGTTTCGGCCCATGATGGAGAACCGTTGAGCATGACCGCGAACCCGAAAACCGTCTTCCGTGGCAACAAATCCAAAAAGCGTGTGGAGCCAGAGGAAGAGAAGGCTGTGGAAAACTTTTTCCAACAACTTTGGCATATTCCATGGCATCCTACCAAACACCGGGCTTATCAAAAGCAGCAGTGTGGAGAGAGAGTTGCCAACCCTAGGAAACGCTCCTGTCCATCGCTCCAAGCCGCGCCGCCGCGGGTGTGAGCGAAGATCCAGTCTCCCTGGGAACCGAGGATCCTTGCCGGGGATGACTCAGGGAGGGCGTGGCCGCGGGAGAGGAGGTGGAGGAAGGGAGGAGGCGGCACAACAGCCACCCCCGGGGTACCCTCAGATGATGCCGCAGTTCCCCTTTCCTCCTCCACCATACGGCTACCCAGGACCGATGCAGCCTCAGTGGTTCCCTGGCCCGTACCCTGCTTTCCCGCCGCCGGCACATCAATTTGGGCCGCAGAGCAATCAGTGGATTGCGCCACCGGCACCAGCTACTTCACAGCCTGCCCCTGTTCAACCGGGGAAGCCCAAACCACAGCTTGTGAAGGGTGGCCAGCAGAAGAAGAAGGCTGCCGTGCAGACTGTGGTTACCCAAGCACCAAGTGCTGGAGATCAGCTGAATTATGCAAATTCAGTATGCATGTGTTGTGGGGAGCCTGGGCACCTAAAGGAGGGCTGCACAGAACCTCAAATCTGCTTCATCTGCAAGTCCACTGCTCATGCGATTGAGGACTGCCCTGTCAAGAAAAGGCTGCATCAAACAGCAAGGTACATTGGCAGCTCTGCGCCTGGACTTGGGTTTTACCATGTCGAAACTCCAGAGATACCAGCACATCCTGTGAGTACCACTAAGAATTGTGGTGTGGTGACTGTAGAAGAGGGTGAGATCTCAAAGGAAGAACTGGCAAAAGAATTCTCCAGTATCTACAAGACTAACTGGCCATGGCAAATAAGAGAGCTTGGGGATTGGTCTTACTTGGTGAAGTTTCCACCACACATTCGTGTGGATCAGGTGATAGGTTACCCCAGATTTGGGTTGTCTAAAGAAGGGATTACTGTCTCTGTGGGAACTTGGGAGGATGATCCTGCACCAGATGAAATCCTCGAGGAGATCTGGCTGCAGATAAGAGGCCTCTTACCGCCGTGGTGCGAATGGAATGTGATTGACCAAGCTACATCTGTGTGTGGCTTGCTTAAGGAAGTCGACTGGCAGAGTGTTTTCACTAACTGTGCTGAGGTAGTCCGAGCAAAAATCATCTGCAGAGACCCCACAAAGGTTCCATCTGGACGGTTGTTCAACTTCCATGGGAAGCTCTTCCAGCTACAGTTTGTGGTAGAAAATGCTGAGTCCTATGTGCTCACTGCTGGCAATGCTACAAGTGCAGTACCACCTCATGATCCGTCAGGGAATGGGAATTCTGGAGAGGGTTTCCTTGAAAGAATGGACACTGACAGTGCAGCAAAAGCAAAGGGGGATAATCAGACTGGTGCACAGCAGCTGGGACCAAGTGCAGGGAATGGTCTAAACAACTCTGCTACTCAGAGAAGGGTGAGGTGTTCCTCGGCTTCAACTGATGAGGTCCTCTCGGGAAGTGCCATATATGATTTGCTGGTCAAGAAGGGCGCCATTATCTGGGATGATCGAATCACACAAGAGACAGCTGCTGAAATTTCAGATTTCTGGGAAGATGATACTTTGTCTTTCCAGCAGAAGATTCAAATGGAGGCTGACCTGCAGGGAGGAAGTGAGCAGAGGCTGAACCTACCTGAAGACATTCTTCCATCTCAGGAATCTATTCTGGCTGAAATGGCAACTGTTGAGAAAGGCAAGAAGAAGGCTTGGGGCCCAATACAACCAGTCAGGAAGAGCAAGAGGATTGGTGATGCAACCAACATCTTGGAGAAGGCTGTGGCTCTCAAGCAGAAAACAAACCTGGAGATCCCTAAGACAAGAAAGATGTCAGGTATAATACAGTCAAATCCTTTCCATGTCTTGCAAGTAGAAGAAATAGAATTCATGTCTCGTACCATTGGTATTAATATTGGTGAATCTGTTCTAGATATGCCTGATAATTCTATTAGTAATGAGCATGTTTCTTCTGCTAGTAATTTAGAGTCTCTTCCGCAGTATAATACAGTGGAGGATGTAGATGATTCCGAACTCAATACCCCTGAACATACCTCCATGGAGGATGACCTAGATGATCTAGGAGAAGGGATTTGGATAGATGTGTGTAGAAAAAAGCGGGGCAAGCACCCCAGGAAGCTGTCTAAATGAAGTGCGGCTTTTGGAATGGTAGGGGTATAATGACCCCTGGTAGACAGTTTTATATAAATGACAACATCGTTCCCTTGCAATTAGATTACATTGGTTTTCAGGAAACAAAAAAAGAAAGTTTCTCTAACTCATTTCTTAAAAATGTAATGGGGAACAGAAACTTTAGTTGGAACCATCTTCCTGCTAAAGGCTCTGCTGGTGGCATCCTTGTGGGGGTTAATAATGACCTTCTGGATGTCGTTGCTTGGAAAGTAAAAAATTCTGTTAGTGTTGTTGTTAAAAATAAAATCAATGGCAACATTTGTAGAATTACCACAGTCTATGGTTCCCCGTATGAAGAAGGGAAGATGGAATTCATCTCTGAATTACATGAACTTTTCTTAAACTGGGATGGTCCTGCAATTATCGGTGGGGATTTCAACTTGGTGAGATCCCAGAATGATAAAAGCAATGGAAACATAGACTTTAGATGGGCAGACAGATTCAATGCTTGGATCGAGCTCTGGTCTTTAATAGATGTTGAGCTTTCTGGTAGAGCTTACACTTGGGGGAACAATCAGGAAAATTAATTATGAGTAGAATAGACAGAATCTTCTGCACTACTGAATGTGAAGCTATGTTCCCACTAGCCAATGCTAGAGCTCTTACTAGAATAGGTAGTGACCATACCCCGATAATTTGGGATTCTGGTACTGGACAGGTAACTAGAAAAAGTAGTTTTAAATTTGAGAAGTGGTGGTTGTCTAGACCAGACTTTAGAGACGTGGTACTCAAAGCCTGGAATAGTAACCCTCGGGGTAGAAATATTTTAGACATTTGGCAAAATAAACTTAGGAGTTTTAGGAGATTCGCTAAAGGTTGGAGTGCCAATTTAGAAGCGGAAGTTAGGAAAAAGAAAAAGAGCTTGATGGAGGAGTATGATAGCCTCGACATCAAAGCTGAATCACAGTCTCTGACTGATCCAGAGAGGGCACGCTGGGGTGAGATCTTTAAGGAGCTTAGTGATTATTGGCTCCTTGAGGAAACAAAAGCGAGACAGAGGTCTAGAGACCGGAATATCTTAGAAGGTGATAGGAACACAGCGTACTTTCATGCTGTTGCTAATCAAAGGAGAAGAAAAAAATTGATTCATGTTTTAGAAGGCCCTGATGGTCCTAAGACTGAAATCAAAGATATGCTAAACATTGCGACAGATTATTATAAGGATCTCTTCAAATGGGAAGAGAGACCTGACATTAATTTGGTAGATGATTTCTTCTCTACTTCTGAAAAAGTAACTACCGAAGAGAATGCTCTTTTGGAAGGAGTTTTTTCTGAAGAAGAGATTAAAAATGCTGTGTTTGGTTCCTATGCTGAGGGAGCTCCAGGCCCTGATGGTCTGTCTTTCCTTTTTTACCAGCACTTTTGGGATATCGTAAAGGATGATTTGTTGAAAATGTTCAACGAATGGTATCATGGTAGATTGGATATTTTCCGTTTAAACTTTGCTATGATCACGCTTATCCCAAAGGAAAATGATGCTAAAATTATGAAAAAATTCAGACCGATTAGCCTTCTGAATTGTAGTTTCAAAATTTTTACCAAAGTTTTAACTAACAGGTTTGCTGTGGTTGTTGGTAGACTGATATCTTATCAGCAATCTGCCTTCATCAAGGGTAGGTTTATCCTTGAAAGCGTAGTGTCGGCACATGAAATTATTCATGAAGTGCATTCGAAAAAACAGCAGGGGTTAGTCTTTAAGATAGATTATGAAAAAGCCTATGACAAAGTTAATCTTGATTTCCTTTTGGAGATCCTGCAACTTAGAGGTTTTGGCCCGAAAATCATCTCCTTTATTAAGCAGGTGACTCACGGGGGCTCAGTAGGGGTGAGAGTGAATGATACTGAGGGGAATTTCTTTCTAACTGGAAAAGGCTTACGACAAGGAGATCCCCTTGCCCCCTTTGTTTAATTTTGTCGTGGATGTCTTTGCCAAAATGTTGGTAAAAGGCTGTGAGGCAGGCCTGATCCGAGGACTCTGTCCCAATTTCGTTCCAGGAGGTGTGGTCTGTCTGCAATACGCAGACGACACGCTCCTTTTTCTTGAAAAAGATGATAGGATTGCTATTAACTTAAAATGGGTGTTAACCTGTTTTGAGCAAATTTCAGGCATGCGTATCAATTATCATAAGAGCGAACTCATGGCCATTAATATGGAACAGGAGGAAATACAACCTTTTTTAGACATTTTTCAGTGCGTAGCTGGTTCTTTTCCCATCAAATATCTGGGTTTGCCCCTGCATTTTGATGCCTTGCGGAGAGAGGATCTGCAGCCTCTCATTGATAGTCTTTTAAGTAGGATGACAGGGTGGAGAGGGAAGCTTTTGTCTACTGAGGCAAAAAGAATCCTGATTCAAACTTGCCTTGCAAGTATCCCTATATATATGCTTTCTTTCTTTAAATTCCCAAAGTGGGCCTTGCAGCTCATTAATACTCAGATGGCACACTGTATGTGGTCAGATGAAGATGGGAAAAAAAATCCACCTGGCTAATTGGCCCTCCATCTGTATGAAGAAGGAGTATGGTGGGTTAGGAATTACCAATTTGCAGGATCTTAACATCTGTTTGTTAGGTTCCTGGGTAAAAAATATATTGTTGGTGAAGGGACCTTGTGGAAGAAAATTATCGACTCTAAGTATAATACTAAGAGCCCGAACATTCTTTGCTGTCATGACCCGCATCCATCGGTATTTTGGAAAGGGGTCATGGGTGCAATGGAAGCTGTTAGACTAGGCTATAAATGGCAGGTAGGAAATGGAAAATTAGTGAGATTTTGGGAGGACACATGGTTTGGTAACTCCCCATTAGCGACCCAGTTTTGGGATTTGTATATTATTACGAATCAACAAACGAAAACCATAGCTGAGATTTGGAATGGGACAGATCTCTTGTGTAACTTTAGACGCAATTTCGACGAGGCTTTGATGATTCAATGGCATGAGCTTGTTGAGATAGCAAAAACTATTTCCTTTTCTGACTCAGACGACCAGCTGATCTGGCGTTATGAATCAAAAGGTGTTTACTCTTCTAAATCACTTTATGCTGTTATAAATTTTAGAGGAGTTAAGCCAGTGTACTTGCCGGCTATTTGGGACCTGAAAATCCCACCAAGAGTGCAAAACTTTCTGTGGCTCCTTTCTCAAAATAAGGTGATGACTAGAGATAATTTGAGAAAAAGGGGCATGCCGAAACCTCTTGAGTGTAGCTTATGCAAGGATATAGAAACTGTTCGACACTTGTTCTTCGACTGCATTGTTGCCACTTGTCTTTGGGCTGATGTTAAAGAAATCTTTGACATATTGGTTACAGATTACTTTACTTTAGCTTCCAAGTGGATTTGTAATAAAAGACACATGCAGTTTAATGTTGTTTCTTCAGCTATTTTATGGACTGTATGGAATAACAGGAACAATATAGTGTTTAACAGAAAAACTTGGATTAATTTTAAGCAGGTATGGAGCATGGCTCTGACCTATCTAAGAAACTGGAAGATTCCTTACAAGGACGAAGACTGGGGGTGGTCGACAGCTTCATGGCGCTGCTGAGGAGAAAACTTCAAACCCCGTTGGAGCTGATGCCGGATTGAGGTGCCTCTCTTTGGATGGACCTCTACCTGGAGCTCGACAGTGGGGAAAGTCCATGGCGGCAGGGCTTCAATGAGCTATCTGCGTGATCATCCTGAGGAAGCTGATGGTATCCACGTCGTCATGGACTAAAAGAAGTTCCCCCTGGACCTCCCCAACAACCTGGTGCCTTGTTTCTTCTCCACTGATGCCTGATGCTAGATGTGAAGATGAAGACAAGTGTGCTGGGGCTTTTCACTGGCGGTCCTGATGTCTACCAGTTCATCTAGCTCTGTTTTTGTCTCTGGTTTCCGAGAACTTTGCTGCCTGCGTGCAGAGTAGTTTTGTTAGCTTCTGTTTTAGTTTGAACCCCCCTGATGTGGGCCTTTTACTTTCTGAACTCTACTTCCATGTAAGAAACGCAAGGGTTTCGTTTTTTCAATGAGAAAATGGAGCCGGGGCGGGTCCCTGTTAGTCTAAAAAAAATGTGCAAACACCAAAATGCTGGTGACGAGGTGGCCTGAAATAAAGTATCAAACCGCCGTTGTGATGATGCTAATGTACAAAATCAGTAACACTAAGACATGATCAGACATGCATGGTTGCAAAAAAAATAGATCTAACACGGACGGGAAAGGCTAACACGGGAGAGACTGCAGCAAGAGTTCGACTGGAAGAGCACATAGGCAGAGGCCACACTGACCCTTACGTTTTTTTTTTCTTCAGAGAAAGAGAGCCGTTGACGTATTCGGCTTTAAAATCTAACGGGCCATAACTTCGTTTTCCTCTACAACTTTTGATTAGAAAGTAAACGGGCCGATCCGTTGGATTTGCAAACGCAGTTGGAGGAGCTCATGCGTCGCCTATAGCGAGCAATAAGGGCCAGTGGCCCAACCTTGGACTTATTGCCTTATTGGGAAGGGGTCATCATAGATGGGAGGTATAGGTTTAAACCGTCATGCATATCCGGACCTGTTTAGGTCTGGTCTATAACATTTTAATTTCTTATTAATCTCGAACAAAAATAATCAATTTATTTATTTATTTCATCAGATCAATAAATACGTGAGTTTGTTTTCACAGACGCCAAGCACGACATGCAGCACCGAGAGTTCGAATCTGCATCGGACCAACAATTTTGTATCATTTTTATTTGTTTCTCCCACTGACAGGTGGGACCAGAGTAATTAGTCAACGAATCTGCCACGTAGGCTATGTTAATTAGTGTCACGGTGGTGGTCAATCGGTCAACCGTATGCTAGATAAGAAAAATACGGTACGCAAACGGCTACGGTGACCAGAGTGAACCCCCTAAACAAAATGCATGAGTGACCGTATTTAGGGTATTCGGAATCTCAGTGACCAAAGTGAGACCACGTCTCAACTTCAGAGTGACGTGAATTTTTCTCCTCGGTGGAGCAACATGAGCGCGTCGCCAATCTCCCTGTGCGAGCATCGAGCACGTACCCTCTGTAATTCCGGCCGAGGGGAGGGTGAATTGGTGGTCGATTTTTTTTGAGAGCGCTGTGTTCGTCACGGCCGACGCCGCGACGCGGACGCAGCGCTAGAGGAGCTCGGGGACGTAATGGGACCGCCTGGGGGAGCTTCTCTGCGAGCCGGGCGGCGCTTACACCGGTCCTGCCGTAGCGGGACTGGGACGGCCGTTGGTATTTTTCCAGACGCGCATGCGGTGCGGCCGATTCTTGTGGGGGTTACAGATATGCCACTGGTTGGCGGACGCCGCCGACGTGATGCAGTTCGTGACAGCGGTGAGCGAGCTCGCGCGCGGGATGGCCGGCGCGCCTACCGTGCCGCCAGTGTAGGCGCGGGAGATCCTCTCCGCGCGCAGGCGGACACCACCCGGAGTACGAGCCTGTGCCGGACGCCGGGGAGTCGCGCTCGTGCACCGGTCATTGCCCTTCGCACGCCGCGCTGCGGGCAAACGCGCCTCCCGAGCTGCGCTCCAAAGCTCGCAGTTCGACCTCCCGAGGCGTTTATGTGGCAGTGTCGGGCCAACGCCCTCGGGTACGACGCCGGGGACCTCGTGCGCGTGCAGTTCGTGGTGAACGCGCGGGGCCGCAAGGGGAGAGATGCCAGGCCGTGACGGAGGGTTTCTACGGCAACGCTTCCGCCGTTCGCGGTGGCCGAGTCGGCGGCAGGCCTCCGGCCTTTCGGCCACGCGCTGCTGCTACGAGAGCGCAAGCCATGGAGGAAGGGTACCTGCAGTCGCGTTCCGGGCTGTTGTACGTGGATTGGGCTGGGCCCGCGCGGTGTACGGAGTCCCGGCAACGGTCACGCTGGCCACTTTCCGCCGACGAAGGTGTGCTAGTCCAAATGCGGTTGCCGGCGTAGGCCATGGAGACGCTGAAGCTGGAGGTGTCCAGATGGCTCGGAGTCACTGCCGCCGGTGCACCGTCAGGTTGCTCGAAGAGATAGGCGATGATATAAAATTCCTTCAGGAGGCTGAAGCCTACGGTCCTTCCATCGATCGTGCGATTGTCAGAAGCATATTTCTGCATTGCATGTTTCAGAGTGGAGCTCCCGTCAGTGCTGCCTGCGCTCTCAGAGGTGATAACCGTGGAGCACACCGTCGGCGCCAGAAAATTCAGAAGATGGCTTGTCTTTGTCTTTGTCTAGCATCATTCGGCGACCGGCACGAAGAGAGCCCGCCGATTTCGCCCCCCTGCACCCTCGGCCTGTTCCTCTCGCGTTTCGTCCTCTCGCATGCGTCGTGCAGGCCGGCAGATCGGCGCTCATCGGTTGTTCGCGTCGCCGCGCGGTACCATGAGGGCGCCTCTGCTGCTTGTCGATCAGTCGATGTCCGAGCGCTGTCCACGACGAAGATGAGTTGGTGCTCGGCGGCGATGCCGAGCGACTGCAGCGGCGCGGCCAGAGGTGGACGTGGCGTCGTTCGTTGCGATCCGCGCGGCTGGCACCGCTCGACGTCTCCGGTCCTTGAGTTATCTGGACTAGTACTGATATGGTGATCAAAGCGAGTGGATCTTGGAGCTTCAGAGCATGAGTGCCAGCTGCGCGAGCCTTTTCCTGGCAGCTGGCGGCGATGCTCCGGGTGCTGGTCACCGTCTTGAAGCACCGGCTCAACTGATGTCCGAGCCTTCTCGACGTGCACCTTTGAGTCCAACACGAGGCGCCAGCGGGACAGGTCGTCGGCGCAAGGGCCGGCCAGCGCTCTCGTCGTGGAGACACAGCTCCAGCTGCCCGTCCGTCCTGTATGCTTTGCCCACGCCTCCGTCTCGTCGCACAGGCCCAGCTCTCGCCGTAGTTGCCCGTCTGGTCCGCCGGCGCGGCCGTGAACTGACTGAAGTCCGAACTGGTCTAACTCGTTTGGTGAAGGAGGCCACCGTGGACGCCATGTACCTCCAGTAGTCTGGCTGGCCCAGTTTGTCTAATTTCCCATTAACGCTGTTACGGACGAGTTTTGTGTCCAGTGCAACTAATTACATCATCAAAATATGATGTTCGCTGCAAAAACAGTACGATACGTGTGGGTGTTGTTCCTGTGCAAAATGTTGTCCAACAATATGCATGGTCTTATGGAGAAGAAAAGATTTGTTTGCAACTCCATTAAAGATTTAGATTAGATTTTATCTGTATTCAAGAAACAAATAAGACTGATTTTACTGATGCTTGGCTAAATGGTGTTAGTGGTAGTTTGACCTATATTTGGCTATGGAATGGAGCCTCTGGTGGGCTGTTTATGGGGGTTCGTGAGGACAAATATGAAGTTTTTTTTCCAACCGGTAGTTTCTTCACTAAAATGACGGTCATGGACAAGATTACCAAGTTTAAGTGGATCTTGTTGATATTTACGGCGCTTCAAATACCAAAGATAAATCTGAGTTTTTAGTGGATTTTGTAAATAGCCTAGGAAAACCCTAGCCTCTCGCGACACGCTGGCGTTTCCGCCGCCGCTGCCTAGCTCCGCCCAGCCAGCCCCTCCTCCCTCGCAGCCATGCCCCTCCCCGGCTGCCGACCACCTCCCCTCAGCCCCTCCCCATCCAATCTCTCGCTCTACCGCTAGCGCTGCTCGCTGCCCCGCTATGGTGGACGCGATTCCGGTCTCCCCAGCCCACCACCGGCCCCTCCCGGCGGTGGCCGCTCCGGCCCCGTCGTCCTCCGTCTCCTTGTGCCCTCACCAGTTCCCTCTGCCCCCACCGGCCGCGGCCCCGGCCGGAATCGATCTAGAGCCGCCGCGCCATCGGCTCCAATCCGTGGTCGTTGGCCACCTCGACTCCCTGCTCGGCATGGAGGAGGCGCCCGACGCGCTGCTTGAGGAGGTGCCGGTGACTGCTGTCGTTGATGGTGCTGCTGGAGGTCTCGCCTCCCCTCCTTCGCCGCCTTCCGGGCTCCCTGACCTCCCTCTGCCACCTCCCCCTGCTGAGCTCCCTCCGAACTTCACACCGGTGCACATCTCTGATGCGCCAGAGGTGTCTATGGAGAGGGCCTGGGTTGAGGTCGGGGGACGGCGCCGCCCGAGGCCGGAGAAGACGCTTGCCCCGTCGTCCAGGAAGGAAGCTGGGCTCTCACCTGCCTTCAAGCGGCGGACCTACGGCCTCTGTTTCCGCTGCTTGGAGCCAGACCACTTCGTCGCTGATTGCTCGCCTGAATTGGGTGGATTGATGGTGCAGCACATTGTGGATCCTCCTGAAGTGGTTTCTGCCCTTTCGAGACCATGGTTCAGGGCTTGGAAGAGCAACACAGCGTTGTTGAAGGTGTGGCAGCTTGCAAGGATGTGGAGCTGGCTGAGGTGATTTTGGCCGACAACTCTGTTGGGCAGGTGCCCCTGGAGCTGGCATCGCCGATAGACTCTCTCAGTTTGAAGTTCCTTGAACCTGACATTCCAGTTGGTGGCAACGGGATGCCGCTTTCCCAGACGTCGCCCACCTTACTGGATGAGATTCTGAGCAACTTCAGCTGCACTGCACCGCTATCCTTGCTCGATGCACCGATTAGTTTGCAGATTGAAGGCGGCTCCCCTTGGGTCGGGAGGCGAAGTTGCAGATTGGAAGAGAAGAACAAAGACTGCAACATTCCCACTGCCAAGCGTGCTGAGTTTAGATTGGCCGAGGCTTTCGGAGAGCTGCCAAAGGACACAAGTTCAAAGGCGGGCTCCGAGGAAGAAGTGCAAGAGAGGATGAAGCCCTTTCTACGGATGTGCAAGCAACCTCCTTCGCCGACGGCGCTCCAGGCCATCCGTGAGTTGGTTCAAGTTAATGGTTAGTTGCTGTCTTGCTAGGTGCAAGCTCTCCCTTTGTCGGGTGAGTGATCTCCGGGTGGTGTTGCTTGCTGCTGCCGATTACACGGTGTTTCCGATGGACTTGGGGCTAGGGACTCTTGTGTCCGGCTCCGATGATGTGCCTTAATTCCTTTTAGGGTGCTTTGAGTGGTTTTGCCGGTTCCCATAATTAACCGTGCATTGTATGGGTTTGGGTCCGGTTTCCCCTTCTAAACTGGATCAATTTTTTCTTCTAATAATGCAATGGCTGAGCTCCTGCCGGTTACGTTCAAAAAAGTGGATTTTGTAATATTCTGAATTCAAATCAGTTGACTATTTTAATTGGTTGAGACTTTTACATTTAGAAGGATGTCCGATAGAAATAAACTAAAGAAACTATCTAAGTCACTACAAGAAATATGTCAACTAGTGACTCACAAATTTGGTCACTAAAAGGTCATAATTTTTTATCTATGACCTTTTTATGACCAAAATCTGAAGGTCACATACGGAGCGTCTCAAACGGTCATATGTGACCTTTTTTCGAATTGGTCATAACCATCTATGACCAAATTTAATGGTCTTAACTCTTATGACCAATTTTTTTGGTCACGCGCTGTCTGGCATAGCCACGTCAGATCCTACGTAGCCAATCCTACGTGGTAAATTTGTGACCAAATCAGAATGTCATAGAACAGATTCAGCCCAGTCCACGTTGGTCACTAGATGGGCCAAGCCCAAATGTTCAGCCCATTAATTTTTTTTTCGGCAATTTCTATTTGAATTTGCAGCTCCTCCATATGGGCTAGCCCAACTTTCTTCGGCCCATTTGAATTTTTCTATCTAATATGTGGTCGGATTAATTGGTTTCCAACCATTTCTTTACGGGCCTTGGCCTTTTACGTTGATTTCCTGGGCCGTGGCCTTTATTGAGTCCAAAGATTTTGGGCCCAAGGCCTCTTTAGCCCAGTTGAACAGTATTAGCTAAAATTCAAATTAATCTAAAAAGGAATTCAAATTTAATTCGAAATCAAGTAAATTTGAAATACAGCAAATTTCTCAGGTTTTCTAATCAACACAACATCATCATATATTCTTCCAGATTCAAATCACAGACCCAAATTACCATATTCAAGACCCAGGTTCATCATCACACACACATTATCAGGTACCATCACTGTTCTACACTCTATACAACAGAGAATACAAATACAGAAAATTTAGAGCACCAATAGCATGGTGAACTCGGCACTGTGAATCTGGTAATGTGGCCAGGGTAGATGTGCTCCATCACACAAGAAAAGCATCAGGCTCCTTCTGATCTGCGAGAAGGTGGGGGTTAGTAAGCATAAAGATGCTGCTCCATGATTAAGTAAAAAACAAGTGGCATAGAAGATTCATGTCCACAAAAATTAGCAATGTGTACTTCTTGGTTGTTCCATGACATAGCAAAAATTCCACAAAATGAAACTTATGCTGTGCTGTTCTACGACTACATCAGGCAATCAATAGGTCCATGACGCTACAGGAAAAAAACATCTACTCTAGCATATGAATTCGAGTACAGAGTAGATAGGGGGAGAGCATGCATATCATATCAAGTCAGGCAATAGCATTTTCACAACAGTGATAATCATCTAACAAGAGATACATAGTTTTTGGCTCTAGGTTGTTCCATGACATAGCAAAAATTCCACAAAATGAACCTGATGTTGTGCTGTTCTACGACTACATCAGGCAATTAATACGTCCATGACGCTACAGGTAAAAACCATCTACCCTAGCATATGAGTTCAAGTACAGATTAGACAGGGGGAGCGCATGCCTACCTTGAAGATCTGGTACGCATCCGTCTTGCACTGAGTTCCTGCGCTCAACCAGCCGCAATACCTGTCCATGGCATTCAGAAAGGGGTATATTTACTACCACTGCACAACGACGGAGTGCAAGAACAGCAGGGCTTAAATAAATGTTGAATCTCAGTGTATGCAACTATCCATGCGATGTACAATGTCATGAAAATACAAGCAGTAATCTCTTCACCATTAACAATACAGTGCCCAGGAAGGGGATCAAAAATTCGAAGTGGAGAGGAAGCAGCAAACCATCCAAAGAAGACAATAGCATCGTCATTGTTGAGGAAGAAGCACCGACCCGGAAGCCCTCCCATTGGCACTGAAGAAAGCACGGACTTGTCATTAGAAAACTTGAAAAATGAAGATACAAAGAGCTAGATGATTATTGCAGTAAAAGGTTGGGCTGTAATTTACAGGTTGTTCAGCAGCCTGCAATTCAATACTAATGCAACAAATGGTAAAATAAAAAACAACAGAACAAGTTCAGTTAAATATGGAGGGAGTGTGCAGGGCGGAACTCGCGCCTCACCTGCAGGCAAGGAGGCACAAACGAGTACACCATGTGGGTATTACATCAGGGACAGACTAACAGAAAATAACAATAAACAATAAGACAAGTTGTAAAACACAAGGCACATGCATATCTCACAGTAGGCACAAAAAGCTTGCAATGTTCAACACCCCCAAATACTAAAGTACCAAGCACGACTAGTAGGTCTACACAATTGCACTGCATATACAAACTAGCATCAGCAAAACATAAATCAGAAGAGTATCTACCCAGTAGCAAAATGGCGTAATCATACAACCACACTTAGTCAAACATCAGATGCAGGCAGTAGACTTCAACAACCTGTAGAGCCACATGAGCTTGGTGTTAGCTTCAGCAACCTGTAGAGCCACATGAGCTTGGTGTTTGCAGAGTGAATAGAGCGTGTAAGATACTAAAACTGTAAAGATAACATTAAGTTGTTGACTGAGAAAGATCATGCATGCAGTACTATGAGAGTAACTAGATTTACTCACTACTCAGATTTTGTTGACAACCCAATTGAAGTCCTCATGAAGTATCTAGTGCATATGGTATAATAGAGTAACTGCCTGAACAACCCAATTGAGGTGATCTGTGGGATGACCTACCCTGAGGAGCTCCAAGAGGACAGCGGGCCCGACAAGCTTGCTATTTAGCATCTCGGAGCTTGCTGCCGATGGCCTGCAAGAATAGCACTGTGTTGTTCACAGCCTCCTTGGCCTTGCTCCACTTATGCAACTACAACATAACATCCAGGAGAAGCCTTGAGAGAGAGCAACCAGTGAATTAACATCTGCAGGAAATATAAATGAGAAAGAAGTATTCACCATACAAAAAGGATAAGAACAATGCTATCACTGTGAAAACAATGGGAAAAAAATCCTAATCAAACAAATGTGTGATGCATAGGGGTATGTTGACTTCGTGTTAACATCAAATCATAAATAATTTAGTTTCTTATAAGCTTGTTTAACAACATAGGTTGTACAATTTCTCCATGGGCTAGAACTAGCCTTACCTTATAGGTTGGCTTAGTTACAGGTGCATAAGACAGAATGCCTAACAAGAATTCGTAACAACAACACAACGCAATGACAGTATTGCCTCCAATCCTTACAAGCCGAGATTATATAACCCTAAGCACGAAACATATTTGATTCCTCCACAATGAAAACATAAGGGCATGGGCCTGATTGTTCTAAACATAATACAGGTAGTAATAAAACTGAAAGTGACCTATAGAAGTATGAACATCTAGCAAGAGCTCTTGAGATCCACACGGCATGACATATACCAATTTCTAACATGTAGACACAGATGGATATGGGTGGTAGGTACTTGCCTTTCCAGTCCAGCGGTGTTCCAGACCTTTGTCGTCAAAGTGGACGCAACAGGTGGCCGATGGTGGAGTTGGATTCGAGACTGGCCGTGCTCCTGCGCTTCACCAAACAAAAGACATGTGCATGAAGTATGAATCATGATTTGAGAGATGCTTGCGGTTCAGAAAGAAAGAGATGAATGGACTCGCGGTGGCTCGACCTGAAGATGGGCGACTGCTCGGAGACGACGTCGAGGACGACCGCGCGGCCGGAGGATTCAGGATCGTCCATCACTGCAGCGCAGGAACGTGCGGCCAGGGCGGCGGATCTGGCGTGCCGGCCATGGATCGATGGGCCGCAATCACAAACCCTAGGCAGGTCACGCGCGCGCCGCGGTCCGGCCAGCTCGGCGGAGCGCCGCGCGTTGAAGGCACGAGGTGGACAACGGACGTCCGAGGATCCCGTCGATGTCGTCGTCATCCTGGTTGCCGGGGAGCCGTAGCCGCCGTGGGGCAGGCAACGCAAACCCTAGGTCACGCAACGCCGCGGTCTGGTCAGCTTGACGGGGTGGCGCATATCGAAGCACGCGCACGCCGGCGAGCCAGCCGGCCGCGACGCCGTGGCTGCTGGGTGGCAGTACATCTGTCGCCGGTGAGGATCGGCTGTGCGCTCTATCTGCTGCGGGAGGACAATACGAGCGACTGGGACAGGTGGGTGTGCTGGGAGGGAAGATGGACGGAGCTGGGGGAGGAGGGGCCGACGGCGGAGGGATCTGCCGGTGATGTGAGAGAGGCGGCGGCGTCGATCTGGATCGGGGAAACGAAGAAAGGGGATCCAGATGTGCCGCGCGCTGGGGAGAGGGAGGCGGCGGGGAGGAAGGGGGAAATGTGCCGCGCACTGCTAGGGTTTCGGTCGGGGAAGTGCGTTTACGTGCTGATTTGTTTGTCTTTTTCGGTAGGAGGCGAGAGACGTTGGATGGATAGGGTGTGGACGGCTGAGATTGGTTTCATGGGTCGATCCGTGGGAGGGAGAACTCTCAGTTCTGAATGGTTGGAGGCATGTCTCTTTCAAATGGTTTCTAAGTTCTAAAAACATAGGGTTTTGTGTGGTAGGGAGAGGCGGCGCTCGCTCGTTGCGGCTGTCGAGCGAGAGGGAGAGGAGGTCTCAATCTAGGGTTGAGGAACGACGGGCGAGAGGAAGAAGTGGCGGCGGGGTCTCTGGGGAGAGGAGCGAGGGGCTGGATTTGGGCATTTAGGGTTAGGGTTTCAGAGGCTGCCGCACGCTGCGGTATCTTCGGTAGAGGAGTGAGCCAGAGACGTTGGATCTAAGGCGTGAACGGCTCAGGTCGGCCACGGAAGGGTGATCCAAGATCGACTCAGCGGGTTGATTCTCAAAAACAATTCCCCTCCACGCTACTATTTCATTACTTGAACATTCACGCTGCAGCTGCTGCAACTATTCATCGCTTTCAAGACTAACAAGCAGTATTCTGGCTATATTCATGACATAGTTTGTCGAAATGTGCCCTAATTTGGCACATGTGTGCATTGTGGCATGGCAAACAATGTTGCCGACCAGCGATTTCGACATGTTTCACAAAAAAATTGACTTTTCATTTTTAAAGTGCTAATAGCCCGACTTTTTGTAAAGCGGCTACCGAGAGTGTCATCCAAAATGGAACCGATACAATTTTTTCATATAGTAGACATCATTTTATGTACAATCACCAAATAGTATTCATTTCTGAGGTCTCTACCATTTTCCGGTCAATTAAACAGTTTCCTGCCAATTCAGCTGGAAATGCCTAAAATTTGAACTGCAAGTGCTATATATCTTGCCCGTTATTTCTTAGGAATTTCATTTCTAGGTTCACAACTAGCCACTTCATCAGAGATACACAAAAATCTTTGCATGATTCAATCACTACACACGAACGGACACGGCCGAGACTTTGACTAGATTTTCAAACGAGCATACAAAATTCAAAAAAAAATCAAAATAATGGAAATCCTTCGCGTAGCGTCATGATATGTGACCTAGTTACCATAAAAAAATATAAACTTGCAATTCAGAAGTTTTATTGAGAACATGTTCCCAGAAATTTGCTATCATGAATAGACATTCATAACTTTCAAGACTAACAAACAGTATTTTGGCCACATTCATGACATAGTTTGTCGAAATGTTCCCTAATTTGGCACATGTGTGTATTGTGACATGGCAAACAATGTTGCCGACCAGCAATTTCGACATGTTTCACAAAAAAATTGACTTTTTATTTTTCAAGTGCTTAAAATAACATTTTTTTAAGCGGGTACCGAGAAAGTCATCCAAAATAGCACCGATAAATTGTTTTCACAAAGTAGACATCATTTCGTGTACAATCACCAAAAGGCATGCATTTCCGAGCTCTCCGCCTATTTCCGGCCATTTAAACGGCTTCCTGCCGATTTAGCTGGAAACGGCTAGATTTTGAACTGCAGCTGCCACACAGCTTGCCCGTTATTTTTCCTAAATTTCATTTTTAGATTCACAAGTATCCATTTTTTCATAGATATATCAAAATATCCACATGATTCAAACACTAGACACGAACGGTCACGGCCACGAATTCGACTAGATTTTCAAATGAGCACACGAAATTCAAAAAAAATCAAAATAATGGAAAACCTTCGCGTAGCGTCACCATATGTGACCTAGTTAGCACAAAAAATTATAAACTTACGTTGCAGAAGTTTTACTGGAAAAGTGTTCTCAGAAATTTGCTATCACGAACGAACATTCATAGCTTTCAAGATGAAGGAGCAATGTTTTGGCCACATCCATGACATAGTTTGTTGAAATGAGCCCAAAATTGGCACATGTGTTCATTGGGGGATGTCAAGAAATGTTGCCGACCAGCGATTTTGGCATGTTTCACAAAAAATTAACTTTTCATTTTTCAAGTGCTTAAAATAGCATTTTTTGTGAAGCGGGTACCGAAAAAGTCATCCAAAATGGCACTGACAATTTTTTTTCACAAAGTAGACATCATTTCATGTACAATCACCAAAAGGCATGCATTTCCGAGCTCTCTGCCTATTTCCGGCCATTTAAACGGCTTCCTGCCGATTTAGCTGGAAACGGCTAGATTTTGAACTGCAGCTGCCACACAGCTTGCCCGTTATTTTTCCTAAATTTCATTTTTAGATTCACAAGTATCCATTTCATCATAGATACATCAAAATATCCACATGATTCAAACACTAGACACGAACGGTCACGGCCACGAATTCGACTAGATTTTCAAACGAGCACACGAAATTAAAAAAAATCAAAATAATGGAAAACCTTCGCGTAGCGTCATCATATGTGACCTAGTTACCACAAAAAATTATAAACTTGCATTGCGGAAGTTTTAATGAAAAAGTGTTCTCAGAACCTTGCTATCACGAACGAACATTCATAGCTTTCAAGATGAATGAGCAATGTTTTGGCCACATTCATGACATAGTTTGTCCAAATGATCCCAAAATTGGCACATGTGTTCATTGTGGGATGGCAAGAAATGTTGCCGACCAGCGATTTTGGCATGTTTCACAAAAAAAATCAACTTTTCATTTTTCAAGTGCTTAAAATAGCATTTTTTGTGAAGCGGGTACCGAGAAAGTCATCCAAAATGGCACTGACAATTTTTTTTCACAAAGTAGACATCATTTCATGTACAATCAGCAACAGGCATGCATTTCCGAGCTCTCTGCCTATTTTCGGCCATTTAAACGGCTTCCTGTCGATTCAGCTGAAAACGGCTAGATTTTGAACTGCAGCTGCCACACAGCTTGCCCGTTATTTTTCCTAAATTTCATTTTTAGGTTCACAAGTATCTATTTCATCAGAGTTACATCAAAATATCCACATGATTCAAACACTAGAACGGTCATATTTTGTTATTTTATTTTGAACAAAAAAGTCCCTAATATTCTATAATTATAGAGTACAACTTTACAGAAAATACAAAATTTATTTGGTTGAAATTGCAGTTCAAAATCAAAAGTTATAAAAGAAAACATAAAAGAATAATAAAAAGGAACAAAAAAAAAAGAACTGGACTGGCGGCCCATAACCTTGCCCCACCTCGCATGGAATCCTCGCTTTATTCCTGCATGGGCCAAGGCCCACTGTGTACAGAAAAAAAGGGGTGCCTCATTCCACCAAAGCCCAAGTCCAGTCGGAAAAAAAAATGGAAGGCAGGAAAAAAAAACAAAGACATGGGCTGCTTGGCCCGGTTAGGTTAGGTCCCTTTTTTTTTATTCTTTTTCCTTTTCTGGGTTTCTCTATTTCTTTATAACTTTTGTTTTAAATGTCCAAATCAACTCAAACTAGTTTCTAAAAATTTATAAAACTAATATCTATCATTTAACATATTCAAGCACACTTTTCCAATATATTTAAAAAATAAAAATTCAAAATATTGCATAATTGCTTAATTGACACCTTATGTCAATTTTAAAATAGGTTTTTAATAAAATCATTTTTTACTTATTAAAATCAAATAAATTTACCACAAATGTAAATATTGAAAATAAGTGATTTTAAACTTATTTGTTTTTCAAATAAATATAATTGAATCAAAAGAATTTTTTAAATAGAATATGCTTTAAATAATTTAAAACACTTTGCAAATATGGTTTTAGGTTTTTAATAAATAGCCAAAATTTAAATATTTACAATCAAATACTTGGAATAAACATTTTATGAGATGAAGGTGTCTCTGAGAAATTTTAAATCATTTTAAATAAATTGGGGTTATTGAAATACCTTGGATAAAAGAAATTAAACTAAACTCCAATTTTGAATTAATGATTACTTGGATATTTAAACTTTTAATTTTTTTTGAAGATGCCAAATGTCTCCTATTATTTGATTTCTATTATAATTTTAATTTTTTCTTTTTGTGGCATATTTGTGGGTCCCACATATCATATTTGTTGGTCCCACTTGACAGAATTGTCAACAGTCAACACATCCTGTCAACAGGTCCCACATGTCAGTGTGGTGACACGTAAGCACAAATGACACATAGGCGGTGACATGTAGGCGCGATGAAGTGACATGTAGGCGAGACCGCTGAGTTGTCAGTCCAGTCATACCAACACATCCTGGTAATGGCTCCCACCTGTCAGCGAGTTCACCATGACTGAATATGGACACATAAGCGACATATGGCTGCCACGTGGGCATGATTGATGAGGTGGCTATCCAGTCGTTCCTCATGACCAATCAGAATGGTTGTAAATAAGGTCATACGCAACTGGTGTCTACATTATGACCAATTTGTGTAAATAAATTATGACTTTTTTGACCAAATTGGTCGTTAATTTTTTGGATTAGGACCCTACAAACCAGCTCATGACCAAGTGGGTTGAAATAGTCATAGATCTATGACCAATATTTTGAAAGTCACTATCAAAAGATCACTAGTTGGCATATTTCTTGTAGTGAGTGGACTACTATTTTAATGCTATAATAGAACATTGAGGCCTGAAAGAACTAGAGGTCGAAGCTTTACTTGGTCGAACAACAGAGATCCTTTCTTAGCTAGATTGGATAGGGTTTTAGTCTCTCCTTCTTGGGAGATACATTATCCTCTCATTTTAGGCAGAACCCTGCTTAGGGGGTTTCTGATCATGCTGCTCTGCTTTTAGACTCGGGACTAACCCAATTGTATAGAAAAAACCTTTTAAGTTTGAGCTCCGCTCCTTAGAGAGGATCTGGTGGATGTGGTCACAAAGGCTTGGAAGTCCAGACATCAAGGTAGAAATACCATAGATAGATGGCATGCTTGTTTTGTTAAACTGCGTAGTACTCTTAAAGGTTGGAACTTGAATATTGAAGAGGTTTATCGTCGAGAAAGAGTAGTCATAGCTAGAAAATTGGATTTCATTGATAAAAATTTGAGCTTGCGGGTTTAATTGCCCTAACTATGAATAACGTTGTTCTCATCAAAATAAGCTAAATAAAATCATTAGGGAAGAGGAAATTAAATGGATGCAAGGAGCTAAAGAGCGGGATTTATAGGAAGGTGATAGAAATACTAGGTATCCTCCTCTGAATCATTCACTTGAATCGACTTGGCACATGCTCACACATGTTATGACTGAAAATAAAAGTCAATTAAGCCTTGATGATCTATTTTGCCTCAGAGTTTTAGTATCATTTTTATACCTCCGTTAATTTTATTTTGTCGCAAGCATGACTATGACTGTTATCGCTCTCTTGGTTGTCGCTTCCCAGTCTATTGCTAGCCTTCACTTGTACTGAGCGGGAATGTTGCTCGTGCATCCAAATCCTTAAAACCAAGTTATCCCAAAGAGTACACTAAAAATTCCTATGCATGGTATTTCAAGCCATTCCAAGTAAATTTGCATGTGCTACCTTTAAAACCTTCAAAATATTTCTCTTTCTGTGTCAATGTTTACCAGCTCATGAGGAAGTAGTGGGTTATTCTTTATTCAACTTGGCAAACAGACTTTTACACCTGGACTAGTGGCATATACATCCGCTTATCCAATAATTTTGCAAAAAGAGCTGGTAACGGGGTGCCCAGTCCCAATTAATTACAAATTTAACCGCTTAATTCTCTTCACACTTTTGCCCTGATTTATTAGTAAGCAATGACAAACAGTGAAATACCTGCGTGTGTAAACCAAAGAGAAAGAGGGATGATCTGCCTTGCTGGTAGAAATAACGTCCTCCATGGGAGCCGCTCTTAAAAGTCTGTTTGACAAGGGGAATACTGTTTTCGTCCGCTACCATTCGTTGACAATTAACAAACACCTCTCAAAACATTTTTACCTCTGTTTTTAAAAACAAAAAGCTCTAGCGCGTGTTAATCCCTGCTTCCCTCTGCGAAGGGTCAATCTTTTATTTTTGTGTTGAGTCACCATCCTTTCTTTGAGCACTTCTTCGAGAGCATAGCTGTCGTTCTTAGTGTAATGTGCTTGTCCCAGAATACGATTAATTGAGGTATAACTATGATGCTTTTATCTTTGATATCTCTATATCTAGTCTTCACTTGAACTTTAGAGGTGCCTTGGCATTTATGTTTTGCCCTTCAAATAAAGGCAAGCAAGATACCATTTTGTCATATCTTATTACGAACATTGCAATCTTGTTGATGTTTAGAAACTTCATGGTATGAGCTCTTAGTTCATTGATACTTTTCATTAGGTAACATGATTGCTAAGTTTTATTATCCATACATCATGCAATTGTTAAAGATCTGATCATAGCATTTACAATCAAAAATTATTTTGTTATCATTTACCTACTCGAGGACGAGCAGGAATTAAGCTTGGGGATGTTGATACGTCCAAAACGTATCTATAATTTTTGATTGTTTCATGCCATTTTTATGCCTTTAGCACTTGTTTTTATATTAAGTTTATTATTTATTTGGACTAACCTACTAATAGTTGCAAAAGTGCACAATCTTCTTATTTTACACTTTGATGTGTAGGAATTATCAAGAATAAAAGAGGAAATCTTGTTGGAGTCGAATTGGAACTTTGCTGAAATCCGTCCCAGAACTGTTTTCGGAGTTTGCCAGTTTGAGCCTCGAAGCTGACGTCAAATGGAGACCTGGCTGTTACCAAAGTTGTCACAATTTTCCATACGATGATTTTAAGCCCTAGATCAGCCCAATCGAAGTTCGGACGCGGCCTGTAGGCCCGTTTTGGTGGAACCCTAAAAGGGGGGTGACGGAAATCCGAGAAGACATATAAAAGGGAGGAAACCTAATTCGTGGAAGACTCCTCCACCCACGAATTTCAGCCACCAAAAGCCATGTTTTTGCCTCCCCCATGGATCCCATCTCGTCTTTTGATTGCTTAATTGAATGCATGAGGTTCATTAGAGTTGTATATCTATATGGTACTGTCCTTTAGTGTCCTTTATATTTGTGCGCGCATGGATCAAACACCCTAGAGTTGGTAGTATTTGTAAACGAAGCGGGGGAAGTTCTGCCGGAGTGATAGAAACCTGAGAACGCGAACCGATTAGTTGCACGTATGGGAGTAAGAGGACCATGAACTTAAGGCTATGGTTGGGAAACCTTAATGCATTGTTAGTATTTGCGGATGCTTGCTAACAATCCAATCCCAAATAGTGGAGTGCATATATATTTAGCCTCTCCCACATAGAAAACTGCATCGAGGACAATGAACCAAGTACCTTCACTAATTAATCTTGGACAAAGCCACCACAATTACCACCACTTTTCCACACTCATGGTACTGTTAGTTTATGATTACTTAGTATAATTTATTACTGCAGCACTAACATTTACTTTCTTGTATTTATTATCTCGCAAAACTATCTCTCATACCCGTATTATAGTCTAGTAGTATTTTCTAGATAAAGTAAATGTTTAGTGTGCGTAGAGTTGTATCAGTGGTTGATAAAACTTGAGAGAATACTTATCCTACCTTTAGCTCCTCGTTGGGTTCGACACTCTTACTTATCGAAAAGGCTACACGCGATCCCCTATACTTGTGGGTTATCAGTGCTCCTGTTGAATTTTCACTTATTCGGCCGTGAACACCGTGAAAGTGCGAAGCCGAATTATGTGTCTCACTAGGTCCACATGAAGCTGAAACATTAGTAACATAAGGTGCCGATTGAGTAATCATATAAGGCGCAGTATATGTCAGTTGGGAGTAACCGGCCAAGTCGCTGGTACCAGCGTAGCCGATTCCCCCATCCATCGGCCTGTCTGGGGACGACCCCGCATATTGCGTGTCGGCAACCGATGGATAAAACCGTGAAACATCCTCTTGCCCGTGAGGTATCTCATACTGATCTGTCGAATAAACCACGTTACTTAAGCATTTGAAGCATAGAGATTATTTTGCATCGGCTTTTGCGCATAGTGTAAACTAGGGTTAGCCGATACAACACTCATATCAAAAGATTTAGTAACATCCACATAAGAGTAATTTGCATCTACATAAGGAGATTGTGAATTCATGTTACTGATGTAGATTGCAGTCTCTTGATGCACTCCTCGGAGCAAGAACGGGCTGGAGACCGTTCGCTTCGTCCCCAGCGGAGTCGCCAAAAAGTGTGTTGACACACGAACACGTCACGTGTACCCGCAGCGCCGAGGAAGATACTCCGCAACTCACCCGAGAAGGACCCCGTCAGGGCTCGCAGCAGCTATGGGCTGCCCTAGGTTGGCCTGACCGCACCTAGAGCCTCGAGGATTCGCAACCTCCAATCTTGAAGAATGGCGAAGAACGAGAAGAAAGATACAAGAGGAGAGGGATAAAAGTAGATGAACACGAAAAAGTAGTAGATTGATTTGTTCGATTGGTGTTGGATCAATCGGCCGTCACCTCTTGGGTATATAAGAGGCGGCTGGACTTCCCGTGCAAGGAAAAGGTCTGAATCCACGCCCAAAACACTAATTTGGGTCCAATTCGGATGGTTTGACCCGAACTTTCCAAAACTGTTCGGTTTAAAATCTGACTGCACCTTGCGGGTTGATTTTGAGGCAGTTAACGACCTCGGATCAAAATCCTATAAAGGACAAAGTTTTTCGTCTCGAAAAAACGAAAAACTTTCACTTTATGCGTTTTTCCATTTGACTTCATCTGGACCCTTCAAATTCAGTCGGAAGTAAACTTGGTGCATTTTGAACCTTTCTCTGTCACCTAGCCGGCTTGCTCGCGCCTGAGGGCAGACAGCGTCTAGGGTCAGGTGACCTGCTCGCGCCCAAGGACAGACACTGTCTAAGGTACGGCGACCCGTAGTATTTTTGCTCCACAAGTTGCGTATGACCTCAGATTGAGATGATCCAAAAACCAAAGTTGATTGTCTCGATGATACGCACAACTTTCGTTCACATTATATTGTCATCTGGGACAATCTTGGTGGTATCTCTTTGTAAGCCAAAATCGGTCGTCAACCGCGGCAGCGTTTTCCTTGATTTCCTTGCCACGAACATGAAGGAACGGGGTTCTCCGCCATGTGCTCGCCGCTACCGCGACAACCACTCCACTGATTTCTCTGTCGTGGCTTGCTCATGCACCCGATGCTGCCGAGTTGTCGTGACACCGTTTCAATCCATTCTTCCGCCTCGATACATTTGCATCCCAGGACCGAAACTCCGACAATGAGCCAAATTTGACCATCAACAACATGATGAGCTCATGTTTTTGCAATGCCGCTCATAGATTCTTATCGGCCAAAGACAAAGAACACTCGTTTGGAAATGTTATCAGTTATTAGTGGCAAAATGTCCATACCTAAGGTTACTAGATAGTTGCAGAGGCTTGTTCCCATATATCATTACCATTGTGAGGTTGATAAAATGGGACAAAATATGTTATTTTTTAATTCCCTTCAAAGGCGGAATTAGATAAGCTCGGGATTTTTGGTACTTTAAAGTGCAAAGTAGCTCCCATGAGATGATTGTTGATGCTTGGTTGGCTAGGAGTGAACATATGGTGAAGTTATAAAACACATGTGTGGGTACGGATGACTGGTATCCCATCGCATCACAGAGGTGATGTTTTGGCGCTTTGGGATCTCTTGGCACTCTCTTTGGCAAAACCTTCAGTTTCTTCGTATTCTGACTAGGTGTATAATCAAATAAAAATCCCCAATGGGCTACCAATTTATATTAAAGATGGACTTTACAACTTGAACTTTGAGGTTAAGCAATACTTTTTTTTATGTTAAGGACAATGTTTACATGGATGATGATGATGCGGATTTGGCTGATAAGATATAATGACTCGAAAGATGGAAACATACCTCCTGAATCGGGCCAACTGGGGTCACATGATAAACAGAAGGATAAAACAACTTGCACTGATGCGGTCACATATAGTGGTAGAGGTAGTGATGTGACTCCCTCAAAGCATGTTGTGCAGCCCGTGGTTGTGTTCTCTCCACTGATTAAGAGGGCTCTCAAATTTACTAATGACCAGGTAAATGTTTTGTCAACACATGTTATCGAGCAAATCTAATGCTTTGGAGGTGGAAGCTGGAGCATCTGCTGAAGGGGTCATGATATCACGGGTTAGCTTCACCTCTTTTTCTAATTTACCTTCTTCAAAGGTTATAAATGAGACATTTGACTCGGAAATTCTTATGCGAGGTCATTTGTTCGTCAGAGGAGATGCCCGTGATGAATGTATTCAAGATAACGCTCATATCATATGCGATAATGAGGTAATTGATACTTCAGATGGATCGGGTCACGAGGGTAGTGGTACACGAGTTGAGATAGATTATGTCGCCTCCATACCTGTACATATATGCAAGAGTCTAACATGTTAGTCTCGCCCATACATCAAGAAGGACAGGAGATTGATGATGCGGGGACTGCACAAACCCTCTATCCTGTTGCCACGGCAGAAAATCTGAGTTTATGTGCCACGACAGAGGTGAACGTTGGAGATGTTGTGGCTGTCGGGGCACAATACTCTGCCACGACAGCAGCGGGTGATGGATGCGTTGCGTCTATCGGGGCATAAGTTTATGCCATGACATGAGTGTCGAGCGACAGCACTAGCTTCTTTTGTTGCTGATGTTCCGCGAAGGAAACAATAGGATGAAGGCCAGCTCTAGTTCTCGAACTGATGCGGGCATGGGTACTCCGGTGAATGGTTGTAGCGGTTGCCTGAGCTAGTGTGGACGCTAAATCGGGAGGTTGCGATGGAATGAGGAATCATGGTTGCGGCAATGGGATCAGACGAGACATGCTGGAGATCTTGAAATTTTTACCGTACACGAATACGTCACGTCTTTATATGGGTCTGGGTTTGAATCTCAACTGGCCAAAATAATTTATTTGGGATATACTCCGTACTAATTATAAGAAAAGTATCACAAACGTTTCATTTTTTACGAATCGGAAGTGATAAAAAGATATTGCAGTTGAAATCACATCAAAGTATGCTGCTAGTCTTTCCCCTGCAAAAAAAATATGCTGCTAGTCACAGGAACACATTGACACGCTTGGGGGATCGAGAGAAAACGAAAGAAGAAACTCCTCTTTTAACTTTTTGAAGGAAGAAACTCAAGAGAAGGGGGCGTCTGGGCCTGCAAGGCCCAATTAGTGTCCAAATCAGCGCGTCTTAACGGTGTCTTTGTTTCTTCTCTAAGAAAAAAAAACAAATCCTCTGTTTCTTCTCCCTCGCCGGAGCGCCAAGAAAGCAAGAAAGCTCTCCTCTGAAGAACCGGCGTATGGATCCCGACGGGTTGCTACGGAGCCGCGTGCACGGGACATATCCCCACGACGACGACGACGAGCTCGCCGTCAGCAGCAGCGCGTCCATGGTCGGCGACGGCGGCAGCGCGGCGGCCTCGTCTCGGCCAAGGTACCCCCAATCGTCGGCCTCTTATCTGACAAGAGATTCTGCCTCGCGACCGCGGCCTCGGAGGCGGCGGCTACGCGCCGGAGATGTCAAGCCGGCCTCGTCTCCGACCTCGCCACCGCAGCCTCGCCACGACAGCCGCGTGGGCGCTGGCGCCATCCCCGAGCACGCCCGCAAGAGACTGGACATCTACAGACGGCGGCGTCGCGCCGGAGATGTCGATCCGATCTCTTCTTCCACCTGGCACGCCGCTCCCCCGCAGTTGCACGACGCCGGCGCCTGCCAGGTCGGCACAGCCTGCTCGAGCAATGCCTCGGAGGACGCCTCGGTGCACCGGCGCTCGGCGTCGGGCTCGACTCGGACGATGTATCCCGCCTTACCACCGCGGCCTCGCCGGCGCCGCGAGGCCAGGGCGAGACGTGGATGCGCAGCCGCGCGGACCTGCACGCCGACGGGGAAGGCTTCGCCGGAGGCGGACGCCGGCCCAATTGGGGTGATCGTCGACCCGGTGTTCTGCATTGTTTCACTCGATTTATTGTATCTCAGTTCTTGTTTCTCAATTGCAGGGCTACTCTGTTGGAGGCACCCTGGGGCGTTTCAAGCTGATGCTCGAACTTGGACCAACATCTTGGCTCCAAGAGTGGCTTCGTGGACCTCGTGTGCCTCTACCTCCCGGTGCTTGGACCTGGCTGGGAGTCTTGGGACTGCCGTTGATGCAGGACGACGGTAAGCTACTACACCAGTTCTTGCTTACGAAAATGCGAGTCTTTGTGCTCATATGAACGTCTGATTTCAGGCACGTGTGCTCTTTGTGCCACACTTGTTTGTCTTGAGGCACGACACCGACTCCATTTCGAGAGGAGGAACGGCTTCAATACGTTCCCGTTTCACATTCCACAAGAGACATTGGAAGACCTCAAGAGTCTGTGCAAGGGAGGCGGTGTTTGGACATCCAGAGACGGGGCTGACGAGGACCAGGTTTTGGGGGTGATGCAGATTGTGGGGGGTTCAGCAGCTGCCGACATAACGGGCAGGGATCGCTGCCTTCTCCAGGTACAAAGCTGGACATATCATCATAACTATGAGTGGTTTCCAATGCAGCAATCCAGCATAGCTCATCTTGTTTACGAGCATGGCCCGATCCTCGGAGGAATCATCGCCGGCGACGACTACTACGCCGACGGATGGGAGAAGAGGGTTTACAGAGGAGCTACTAGAGGGCAGAAGGGGGCTTATGGTCATCTCGTGGTTTGCTTTGCCTACCGCTACGAGCCGCCCACGGGGCCGCCCGGCTGCCAACGGGAGCTCCAGCTGGAGGTTATGGATAACCACTCTCGCACCGGTCCTCTGAGGTGGATTGCCGCCACTGCGTTCACCGGCTTCACAGTGGTTCATGTCGAGCCACTCGACAGGGATAGTCTCCGGCTGAAGCAGCCCAGGTGGTGGCACCGTATTGTCAACTGTATACGTAGATTCTTCAGGTGGTAGTACTGACTGTTCTTCTGGTATCGTGCTAGCTGATATTCACGATTGTGTAGTTTAGGCTTGGACTTACAGATTCATCAGGCATTGTAGTACAATCGTGTTTTGCTAGCAATCTCTGTAAACTTACAAATGTATGTAGGCATCACAATCTGTCGATTTACTACAAAGACTGAACAGGTAAACAAATTCACACTAGAAACAAGAGGCCAAGCATTTTTTTTTAATTTCTTGTACCAAAGACACAGAATAATTTAACGTTTTTCAGGTAATCTCATAACTAAATTACACCACCTACTGTGGCAGCAAATGCCGAATCAATTGCTTTGAAAATTACAGTATCCAAGATTACAAGTCGCAGGACAAGAAAATAGCCGGAACGGTCAGTACGAACAATGCTCGCATGCTTAGATCCAACGAGCAATATCTCCAACAACACAAAAAAGACGGTCCGCCTGAACTTCTGCTCGCCATCCTTGGGCGTCTCAATCTGCAAAACAAATAACATGTACAGATGGCAAGATCAATGAGAAAAGTAGGACCGAGAACAAACGCTAACTAAAGACTACAGCAGATGCACACCTTCGACTTGACGCTGCTAAATCCAGCAACATCACGGTGTCCTGCCGGCGGCGCTTATCCCGCTTCTCATGGGTCCAGAGGAATATCTTCAGTAAGATGGACACATGCAGAAATCATGTTACACAAGTTTGCCATATGATAAGCGGTAATAAGAAGAGGGGTTTGATGCCAGATGTCTGTGGTGTTTACCTTTCTTTCTCATACATGGCCTGAATCGCATGAGAAATTGTGGTAACTCAGTATTTAGCGTACCTGGATATGAGAGAAACACCACTCAGAAAACTGGACATATAGTCGAACTGGACCAACCAAAAATAATTATGAGTGGGGGGGGGGGGGGGGGTGGGGAGCTAACATCATATCAGTCTAACAGATTAAGAAATACTTCTTGCATCAACAAAAGTATAAAGATTAACATATTCAGCATTCAATACAATTGACCTGCAGGCGAACCTATACATCAGTCATAAGGAAAGGGATACTAGCTAACAGTTGACTAAATAATATATCAGCGGAAATTAAAAGTTGGTCTCGAGCTCATATGCTCCTGCCTCGGTGCAAAATTAGAAAAAAAAAAGTTTCAATCGCTCAAACATAAGTTGCACATAATGTCTGGAAGGGGGAGATCCATACCCTCTGTATTGCGATCTTGGCAGTTGGACCTTTAGCTTTTGTAAAACCAGCAACACCATGGTAGTTTCCAGGTGACAAGAATGCCGTGTATTTTGCTATTTGGCCTCCCTGGGAAGAGAAACACATAATGAGATCTAAGGAAATGTCTGTAGAATGTATTTACAAACTTTGGATCGAAGAGCATTTCACCTTTGTAACTTTACATGTTTGATGAACCTCAATGACCTTTACATCAAAACCCTGTGAGGTGCATAACAAACCAAATGTGTTACTGATAACAAAGCTTCAGTAAATTTAGAGGCACCATGAAAATATAAAGTTACGAAGGGTGCTGCCATGAGGTGGCTGCTACAACAATTCAGTAAACTGCAGTGATAAAATGCCACTTACTTCTCTGTACATAGGTCTCCTCTTTTTGTCCGTCGGGAAGTTCCTGTCCTCGACCAAACCTTGATCTCCTCCTTCAAAACCCTGCCATTCTTACCATTAGCTTATCCATTACAAGCATCCTCGTGTGAAATCTACCAGTATTACAGACACCCAACTCAAACCTTTCCTCCTTAACCCCCATAAGCATACCCCCAGACGCACCATTTGATGGTGTTGGAATAATCCTGTTGGAATAATCCTGTGCATCACACTCTACACAGCACTAGAAAGTTCTACCATAGTAGCTAGTACTGTTGTAGCTTAGTAGCTAGTAGTAAGCTCTAGAAATGTCTACCATGTTGTCAGTTTTCACTGCTGTGACTTACTAACTAAGCTAGTAACTAGAAGAAGTCTCTAGAATACATAGGAGTTGTAATCTGGTAGAAGGTTGTAGAAGCTAGTAGCATCCTAGCTAGGTCGGTTGTAAAGTCCTATAAATAGGACATGTACCCATGGTTGTAAAGTAAGAAGAACACAAGCAATAGAGCTTCTCTTGTGTACGTGACCAGTCCAAACTACATCCTGCTTTGTTCGTGTGATCCAGCTGTTACGTTACGAGTACAGCTGAAGACAAGTGCTGGGACAACAAGTGGTATCAGAGCCATGTCCAAGGCTGCAACGGAGGTCGGCGAGAAGGGTGAACGCAGCGGGTTCAAGACGCCGCTGCCGGTCGCAAGGCGACGCCATTCCACATCTCCAATGGCTCGACGGGGCAGCAGCCCGACACGCCGCGGTGGCGGCGAGCTGGTAGTGCGCGAGCGTGTCGTGAGGGAGAGCACCAGCTCTGCCCAATATCCGATGCTAACCCGCTCAAACTATGCTGAGTGGGCGATGGTGATGCGCGTCCAGCTCCAGGCTCAGCACTTGTGGGATGTCATCGAGTTTGGCGCCGACGACGAGCACGACGATCGAGCAGCGCTGGCAGCATTGCTCCGTGCCGTTCCGCCGGAGCTGGTGCGTACGCTGGCGGCAAAGGACAACGCAAAGGCAGCGTGGGAAACGCTCAAGACGATGCGTCTCGGCTCTGAGCGCATACGGGAGGCAAAGGCGCAGACGAGACGTCGCGAGTTCGAGAACTTCGTTTCCGCCCAGGTGAGTCGATCGAAGATTTCTCGATTCGACTAACAAACATCGTCAGTGATCTCGAGCTCCTCGGCGATCCCATAAGCGAGTACAAGGCAGTGCTCAAGTTCCTGCGCGCGGTGCCGCGCAAGTACCGACCGGTGGTGATGGCCATCGAGCAAGTTGTCAACCTCCAGGAGTTGACAATCGAGGAGTTGTGTGGTCGCCTTATCACAGCGGAGGAGGCGTACGACCTAGACGATGCCACCAACGGCGTCAACAAGCTTCTCCTCACAGAGGAGGAATGGGAGAGCCGTCAACGACAACGCGGAAAGACCGTGTCTAGCGGCGGCGACAACAACGGCAAGCCGACGTCCAGGCGAAAGCAGCAAGGTGCGCAAGGAGGCAACACTGGCTCAGGTGAGCGCCGTAGAGGGAGTTGCCGGTATTGCGGTAAGCCTGGACACTGGGCAAAGGAGTGCCGAAAAGCCAAGCGCGACCGTGAGCAGCGCGGCGAGGCGGCTAACCTTGTGCAGGCTGAAGACGAGGACAACGCTGCTGATGGCAACCCATACCGAGGGGCAGTGGCTATGCCCGCTGAGGATACGACGAACCCTCTACACCAACAACGGGGGAGCAAGTCTTCCTCAACGAGGAACATGCACACGTCGAGCTTCGCAAGTCCGAGAGTGACACCGACACGGCATGGTACCTGGACACAGGCGCCTCAAACCACATGACCGGAGATGCATCCGTCTTTGCTGAGCTCAACAAGGAGGTCTCCGGCACGGTACGTTTCGGTGATGGCTCTCTTGTCGACATATGTGGGCGTGGCACGGTGATGTTCGCCATGGATGGCGGGCGACACAGGGCATTGTCGAACGTCTACTGGATCCCGCGGATCAAGACAAACATCATCAGCATTGGGCAGCTCGACGAGATCGGGTGCCCGACGCACGTCGAGAACGGGATGATCATCCGCGACCGGCAGAAGAAGCTCATCGCCAAGGCTCCTCGCATGCGGAACGGCTGTACATGGTGCATCTCCAGATCGAGAAGCCGGTATGCCTTGCTGCTCACATGGGCGAGGACGCGTGGATATGGCACGCGCGCTTCGGCCACCAGAGTTTTGAAAGTCTCGAGAAGCTTGCTCGGAAGGACATGGTGCGCGGACTTCCAATGATCAACCACGTGGAGCAGCTCTGCGAGGCGTGCCTCGCCGGCAAGCACCGCCGCGCCCCGTTTCCTCAGGTGGCAAAGTACCGCGCTACCGAACCGTTGGAGCTCGTGCATGGTGACTTGTGCGGCCCTATCTCGCCACCCACGCCAGGAGGTAAGCGTTACTTCCTTCTCCTCGTCGACGACTACAGCCGGTACATGTGGATCGTCCTCCTGCGTACGAAGGACGAGGCACCGAGGCCATCCGTCGCTTCCAAGCTGGCGCAGAGGTGGAGTCACGACACACTCTGCGCGTCTTCCGCACCGACAGAGGAGGGGAGTTCACCGCAACGGAGTTTGCGGACTGGTGCTGATCAAGGCATCAAGCGACACCTCACTGCTCCGTACTCACCTCAACAGAACGGGGTGGTGGAACGGCGGAACCAGACAGTCGTTGGCACCGCGCGCTGCATGTTGAAAGGCGCCGGCATGCCAGCACAGTTTTGGGGGGAGGCGGTCACCACGGCCGTTTTCGTCCTCAATCGTTCATTCACAAGGAGCGTGGACGGGCGTACTCCGTACGAGGCGTGGCACGGTAACGAAGCCAAATGTACACTTCCTTCGTGTCTTTGGTTGCAGGGCTCACGCCAAGATCACCACGCCAAACCTGAAGAAGTTGGATGACCGAAGCAAGCCCATGGTGATGCTCGGGTACGAACCCGGCGGTAAGGCGTACCGTCTCTACGACCCGGCGACCAAGCGCGTCCACGTCTCCCGCGACGTCATCTTCGACGAGAGTGCTGGTTGGGATTGGAGCACCGACAACACGGCGAAGATCATGGCGGAGGAGAGTTCACCATCGAGTACTCCTACGCACCTACACCTGCGCATTGCCTACTTCGCCAACCAGTCCGCTACAGCAACTCCTGCCACGAGGGAGATTCAGCCCGAAAACAATTCGGAAGAGAAGTCTATAGCCACGGCAACCACAATACAAACCCCTGCAGGCACTACAGAACAGTGAGGTTTGCCACACCTCCGTCCGCACCAGACCCGGAGATCTTCGACGAAAGCAACGATCCAGATTATCCACATCGCTATCGTCGCATCCTCGACATGGTGGATCCCGACGCACCGGTGCCAGGCCAGGCTGAGCGCCTGCTACTCACCCCCCGGTGAGCCATCCACATATGCTGAGGCGGAGCATGACGAGCACTGGCGCGCCGCGATGCTTGAGGAGCTGAGGTCCATCGAGGAGAACAAGACATGGACCCTCACTGACTTGCCTGCAGGTCACAAGCCAATCGGTCTCAAATGGGTCTTCAAGCTCAAGCGAGACGCCAACGGCAACGTGCTGAAGCACAAGGCGCGCCTGGTGGCAAAGGGGTACGTGCAGCGACCGGGTATCGACTTCGACGAGGTTTTTGCCCCGGTGGCACGTTTGGACTCTGTTCGTCTACTTCTCGCCGTCGCCGCACAGAAAAGGTGGGAGGTGCATCACATGGACGTGAAGACTGCGTTCTTGAATGGGGAACTCGGCGAGGAAGTATATGTGACGCAACCGCCGGGCTTCACGAGTCCACCACGTCAAGCAAGGTACTGCGCCTCCACAAGGCGTTGTATGGTCTTCGTCAAGCCCCCAGAGCATGGAACACCAAGCTGGACAGCGTGCTGGTGTCACTCGGGTTCACTCGCAGCCCATCTGAGCATGCTGTGTACACCCGCGGCAAGGATAGCGAGCGGCTTCTCCTTGGCGTCTACGTCGACGACTTGATCCTGACAGGCGCAAGCACCAAGACTATCTCCAAGTTCAAAAGGAGATGAGCAGGAAATTCTGCATGAGCGACCTGGGATTGTTGACGCTCTATCTTGGCATAGAGGTCAAGCAGTCACCCGGGAATCACCCTCAAGCAGTCGCGTTCGCGAGCAAGCTTTGGAGAAGGCGGCATGGCAGATTGCAACGCCGTGCATGTTCCCATGGAGCCGCGTCTGAAGCTATCCAAGGTGAGCACTAATCCACCTGTGGACGTCACTTTGTACAGGAGCATCGTCGGCAGCCTTCGCTACCTCGTGCACACACGACCAGACATCTCCTTCGCCGTCGGTTTCGTCAGCCGCTTCATGGAAAAGCCAACCACGAGCACATGAGCGCCGTCAAGCATATTCTGAGGTACGTTGCAGGGACACTCCACTATGGCTGCAGGTACCGTTCAAGTGGCAACGACAACGCACGCCTAGTCGGCTACAGTGACGCTGACCACGCCGGCGACATTGACGACAGGAAGAGCACGACAGGGACTCTCTTTTTCCTCAATCAGTGCCCGATCACTTGGCAGTCTCAGAAGCAAAAGGTGGTCTCCTTATCATCCTGCCAAGCAGAGTACATTGCCGCCACTACCACGGCATGCCAAGCCGTCTGGCTCGGACGGCTCATGGGCGATCTCTTCGCCACAGACCCCATGGTCCCTACAGTGCTCGTCGACAACAAGTCAGCGATCCAACTGTGCAAAAATCCGGTTTTTCACGACCGGAGCAAGCACATTGAGACACGCTATCACTTCATACGGGAGAACGTCGAGACCGGCAAGATTGTCGTCGACTACATCAACACCGACAATCAGCTGGCGGATATCCTGACCAAACCACTTGGTCGGATCAAGTTTCAGGCTCTACGCGAAAAGGTCGGCATCGTCGAGATCAAGTAGTAAATGCATCAGGATTAGGGGGGAGATTGTTGGAATAATCCTGTAATCCTGTGCATCACCCTCTACACAGCACTAGAAAGTTCTACCATAGTAGCTAGTACTGCTGTAGCTTAGTAGCTAGTAGTAAGCTCTAGAAATGTCTACCATGTTGTCAGTTTTCACTGCTGTGACTTACTAACTAAGCTAGTAACTAGAAGAAGTCTCTAGAATACATAGGAGTTGTAATCTGGTAGAAGGTTGTAGAAGCTAGTAGCATCCTAGCTAGGTCGGTTGTAAAGTCCTATAAATAGGACATGTACCCATGGTTGTAAAGTAAGAAGAACACAAGCAATAGAGCTTCTCTTGTGTACGTGACCAGTCCAAACTACATCCTGCTTTGTTCGTGTGATCCAGCTGTTACGTTACGAGTACAGCTGAAGACAAGTGCTGGGACAACAGATGGTGCCCAAAGCCAGATGAAATCTACATTACCACTAACACTTTTTAACCAGAAATCAGAAAACTCTTCCTTCTTAGTTTCCTGAATACAAACGAAATCTAGCTTGTGATCATTAATCGCATTAAAAATAAACCTTTTCTTTCTATCTTCCCCTAAACCTCTCCCATTCCAAAAGGCTCCTGACATAATAAAAAGAAGGGTTACCTAAATCTACTCTTGCACTTTGGCTTCACACGATAAACATTAGGTGAAGCCCTACCAGGTCTCCTACTAAGAATAGATGCTAATTGCATAATAGTATCATTAAGTTCCTCATCCTCCTCATTTACACTATCTCTATCCGAAAAAACCTCATTAATTTCCTTAGGATCAAAGCTATCCCACCTCAGATTCTTTCAATAACTTTTCTCTTTTTGCAGCCAAAAAACGATTACACCTAGCTTGTTCCAAATCTTGGATCATCGAAACAGATTTCTCTACTTCCTCCTCGGTTCGGCCCAAACTAACCCCATGCATGCAGTAATATATGACAGAAACTTAGGTGCGGTATTTAAAACAGTAGGAACATTTTCCATACCTGCAAGAATTTCCAAATTCCTTTTCATAGCCATCTCTTCAGCCTTGTCCATAGCCTGAAGTTGGCGGGGTTGTACGCCTCCTTGACCTCCATCAGCCTGACGGCCTGGTTCAGCTTCTGGACGAGGTCGAAGCGGTCCTTACCCGAATCCCCGTGGCGTCCTTGAGGCGGTTCATCATGTCCCTGATGAGCCTGAACTCCAGTGGCACAGCCAGGTGCCACTGCTCGAACTTGTCGATCTTCGTCGTCAGCTTGTGCGAGGTTCTCTGTTTGGCGACATTACACCACAATGGAAAGAGCTTTAATCAGGAACACTGCGGCATTCAAGAAATAACAATATACAAACTACCAGTGCCGGCTACATATCGACGCAAAAATGTGAGCTTGCATTTGACCACTGGTATAAGAAAAAGTTGCAGACACACACACTGACACACGAGAGTGAATGTTGTGGAAATGGAACAGAGGTATTACCGGCCTCGGGGAAGGAGCAGTGTCGAACTCGTCGGCACGGCGCCTGATGGAGTGGCTCGTCGTCCTCGTCGCAGTCGGAGTCGTTGGGCTCCCAGAAGACTTTGTCGGGGACACTGGCCTGGCCTCCTTGGTCTACCACCGATCCAGCTTCTCGAGCAGGGGCTTCACGCCCAAGAAGTCCTCCGCGGCCTCCGCCTCCTCGTCCACCTCCTCCCCGCCTTCCGCCACTCCTCCCAGTCACGCTTCCGCTCCCGCTACTGCTCCGCCAGCAGGTCGTAGACCACCCGCTCGTTCTGCATCGGGTTCTGCTGGGGTCTACTCACGCCGCCGCCAGGGGAGGACGACTGCTTACTAGGCGGGGCAGACAGGTGAAGGCGGCGGCGGTGGCCATGGCGGGGATTCAGTTCCACTGGCGGAGAAACAGAGGATGGTCCGAGAGGCCTGACGAGTGCCCTTGGACCCTTAACGGGCCTAGGCCTTTTAGCTTGATGATAGTAGACCATGGATTTTTCATATACAAAGCTGGTTTCAAAAAAAAAAAAGTATTTTTGTCCTCATTTTTGGAGGTTGACTTTTACGGCGATTTTTTTGTTAACTTTGTAATATAATCATAATTTATGGAAAAACTGAAGAAAAATACAAACCACTTTTTAATAATTCTATCAATTCTACTAGTAACATCCACCCCTCTCCCACTGGTTTTTTTGAGTAATCTCTTACTCCCATAGGTAAAAATTAGGATGTGTAGCTAACACATACTCCCTCCGTTCCAATGAATAAGGCTTATATATTTTTGAAAAAGTCAAGCTAAGTGAATTTTGACCAAACTTTTTAGAAAAATTATCAACAACTATAATATTAGATGGATATCATGTGAAAATATATTTCATGCTGCATCTAACCATGTTTATTTTGTATTGGACATATTTATAATTTCTTAAAAAAACTTGGTCAAACTTCACATAGTTTGACTTTAAAAAATATTATAGGCCTTATTCATTGGAATGGAGGTAGTAGGTAGCATGACTTTTCCCTATCTGGTTGTGTGCATAAACCGATACACTGCCGAGGGATTCCTATTAATAATAGTGGAATCCTTATAACCTTATTAACAAAATCTTTTGTATGCATAAGGTAATTTCAAGTCATAAAATACACCTACCTTCATCTATAACTAACTAAAAGAGAAAGCTCTGCAAGGTTTAAATTGGTTGTATTCACCACAAGGGTGTGGCAATTGAGGTTGGAACCCCAATAAATGATATTAAGAACTTGTCTTAACATGTTGATATTGACTATAAGGATCAATACCAAAGTAAAGGCCACTTGGCTTGTTGAAGATTTCATTCTCAAGGTGGTAATTAGCCCCACATGGACCCATTGGTAATCAGTTGGGCAAGCAACTTATTTCCACACACACAAAATCATTTTTGTTCCATAAAAAAGGTGTGCATCAACCTTTATATCATCATAATGAGCTAAGGAATCAACCAAGATTTTTGTTCTCACAAGTTTATCCATCTATCAAGCCATAGGACCTGACCTCGGGTAGGATACCTACACTTTGTGCATCCATAGACATCCGATCATGTTTTCACATGATTTAGTTGTCAAGTACCACAAGTCAAAGCCATAATGATATAAGGGCCTTTTCCCTTTCCTACCGTGACTTCTCCACTTCCTGTCAAACCCAAATACTACTCCTCCACGCTGGCATTGCTCCACGACGAAGAAGAACGGGCGAGCTTAGCTGCCTCTCCATCTTCCAAGCCAGTTTCCATGCCGAGGACGGACATCTCTTCCGTCGTTGCCATAGCTCTGCTGCCGCAACCAAGTTAGGGTTCAACGATACATACACATGAACCTCCATGAATATTTTCTGAGATCTTGTTTGTTCCCTGATACCTTGTTACTCCCTCCGTTCCAAATTAGATGTCTTCCATTTGTCCACATGCGGATGTATCTAGACATGTTACAAGTCTAGATACATCCGCATGTGGACAAATAGAAGACAACTAATTTGGAACGGAGGGAGTACTTCTACACGGCACTAGATTCTCATTATCGGTATGTTCGTAAATTCTCTACTATTCAGATATGTTGTCATTTCTATATACTAAGTGATTATATTCAGAAAACATACATGGTATTTACTGTCGTACTAATGTGTCTAACACAATTTTGATTTTTTACATCAATGTTTTATTCGGTAGATTTCGCCCGACCAAAAAAAAAAATCATACTCCGGCAGACGTAAGAATACATCCCACTAACATAATATTTTCTTGCTCGAACGTTTTATGATCTTCACCAGACATAGCTCCTTCAGACTTGTGAGTTGCAATAAGGCAGAGCATGGTCTTAAGTTGCCACCTCTTAAAGTGCACACCCGTG